>CM038147.1:295730713-296211575 GCA_021437245.1 Aegilops speltoides
CACCACTTCCTAGTAGTCTCAGAGGATCATATTCTTGTGTGTTTCTATTGCTGCTAACCATGGCAGGAACACAGGCCGATGAGACTGATTGGGAGAAACGACAAACAAACAGCTACATGATAAGTTTCAGCAAATGATGATTGGACAGGTGCAAGATGTGGTAAACAGATTTGACGAGGCCATGGAGAAGATAGATGGCATTGAGAAGGCGTTTGAAACAAAGCTTGATAGCAAGTTTGATGAATTGCTCGCGTTTTCCACAACCACCGCCGGCTGCACCTATCGCACCTCTGCAACGACAACAACTCGCCCCTTCCGAATCGGTATGGGACGAGCTCAGCGTGTTCCTATTGAGCCAGGACAAAATTCTGGTGCCGCTGCCATCTGCTGTTGGTGCTTCTTTGGCTCCTGCCACTGCTGCTGCTGGTACAAGCGAGGATGATTATGTGGAAGATTACGAGGATGAGGTTGATCAACATCAGAACTACGTGCAACCACCAGCACCACAACCACCAGGTCGTCCACATGCAAATAATGGCAATGTTAGGGCTCCCCCTCAGGTACGAGATCATGACCATCTCCCTAAACTGAAATTGAATATTCCACCATTTGAGGGTAGATATGTTCCGATATATATCTTACTTGGGAGTTAGAAACTGAACAACGATTTACATGTTTACAATATCACGAGGAGAGGCGTGTTCCTGCTGCTGTTTGTGCTTTCACTAGCTTTGCATGTGTTTGGTGGTCTGAACATTGTAGATTATATCCTGTTCCAGCTACTTGGGCTGCTTTGAAAACTGCTATGCGTACTCGTTGGGTTCCACCATATTATCAACGTGAATTACTTCAAAAATTGCAGCGTTTAAGACAAGGAAAAATTCTGTAGAAGAATATTATCGGGAATTACAAACCGGCTTGATTAGATGTGGTATTGTTGAGGAGAATGAAGCTATGCTTGCACGTTTTCGGGTGGATTAAATAGAGAGATTCAGACCATTCTAGACTATAAGGATTATAATAATATCACTCGTTTATTCCATCTTGCTTGTAAAGCTGAGCGTGAAGTGCAGGATCGGCGAGGCATTGGCGCCGCACTAACTTTTTCGCAGGTCGACCTTCATCATGGACACCACGTGCATCATCTACTTCCTTTGCACCATCATCTCCTGCAGTGCCACCTCCAACCGTGATACAAGAAAGCGTGCACAACCACCACTATCGCCAAGAGCACACCTGCGGGCCTGCAGAGCTCTTCTTCTTCCATGGCGTCAGCAGGGCACACAAGTGATATTATTTGTCGTCGTTGTAAGGGAAGAGGACATTTTATGAGAGAATGCAAATCTCAGCGTGTGATGATTGCTCTTGAGGATGGTGGGTATGAGTCCGCTAGTGACTATGATGAGGAGACTTTGGCTCTTATTACACATGAGGAACACGGTGGAGATGATTACGATCATGAGACACAATACATGGCTCTTGAAGATCTTGTGGTATGAATGTTTAGTTGCTCAACGTGTTTTGAGTGTGCAGGTTACACAAGCTGAGCAAAATCAGAGGCATAATTTGTTCCATACAAAGGAGTTGTGAAGGAGCGTTCTATTAGCGTCATCATAGATGGAGGGAGCTGCAACAACTTGGCTAGCATGGAGATGGTGGAGAAGCTATCTCTCACCACAAGACCACATCCACATCCTTACTACATCCAATGGTTCAACAACAGCGGCAAGGTGAAGGTAACACGTCTTTGTTCGTGTGCATTTTAGTATCTCTACATATGCTGATTATGTTGATTGTGATGTGGTACCTATGCAAGCATGTTCCTTGTTACTTGGTAGACCATGGCAATTTGATAAAATTCTGTACACCATGGTAGAAACAATCAGTATACTCTTGTTCATAAGGATAAAAATATTACTTTGCTTCCTATGACTCCTGAGTCCATTTTGAAAGATGATATTAATAGAGCTAATAAAGCAAAACAGGAGAAAAATAAGAGTGAAAATCAGATTGTGGCAAAAGAATTTGAGCAACACATGAAGCCTAATAATAAACCATCTATTGTTGCTTCGAAATTAAATTGAAAAGTGCATGTTTACTTGCCACCAAATCTGATATTGATGAGTTAGATTTTAGCAAATCTGTTTGCTATGCTTTTGTGTGCAAAGAGGCATTATTTTCATTCGAGGGCGTGCCTTCCTCTTTGCCCCTGCTGTCACTAACATTTTGCGAGTTCGCCGACGTCTTTCCACAAGGCGTGCCACCGGATTACCACCTATTCGAGGGATTGAGCATCAAATTGACTTAATTCCGGTGCATCATTACCCAACCGTGCACCATACCGTACCAATCCGGAGGAGAGCGAAGGAGATTATCGTCAAGTCATGAGGAGCTGCTCGACAAAGGTTATATCGCGAATCCCTTAGTCCTTGTGCTGTTCCTATTATTCTAGTGCCGAAAAAGGATGGTACGTCCACGTATGTGTGTTGATTGTAGAGGCATTAATAATATTACTATTAGTTATCGTCACCCTATTCCTAGGCTAGATGATATGCTTGATGAATTGAGTGGCTCTACAATATTCTCCAAAGTTGATTTGCGTAGTGGATACCATCAAATTCGTATGAAATTGGGAGATGAATGGAAAACAGCATTTAAAACTAAGTTTGGATTATATGAGTGGTTAGTCATGCCTTTTGGGTTAACTAATGCACCTAGTACTTTCATGAGATTAATGAGCGAAGTTTTACGTGCTTTCATTGGACGATTTGTGGTAGTTTATTTTGATGATATCTGATTTATAGCAAATCTTTGGAAGAACATTTGGAACATTTACGTGCTGTTTTTAATGCTCTCGTGATGCACGTTTGTTTGGTAACCTTGGGAAGTGCACCTTTTGCACCGACCGAGTATCTTTTCTTGGCTATGTTGTTACTCCACAGGAATTGAAGTTGATAAAGCCAAGATTGAAGCTATTGAGAGTTGGCCGCAGCCTAAAGCGGTCACACAAGTGAGGAGTTTCCTTGGCCTCGCTGGTTTCTATAGGCGTTTTGTGAGAGATTTCAGCACCATTGCTGCACCTCTCAACGAGCTTACAAAGAAGGATGTGCCTTTTGTTTGGGGTACCGCGACGGAAGAAGCCTTCACGGTATTGAAAGCTAAGTTGACACATGCTCCTTTACTCCAACTTCCTGATTTTAATAAGACTTTTGAGCTTGAATGTGATGCTAGTGGAATTGGATTAGGAGGTGTGTTATTACAAGATGGCAAACCTGTTGCATACTTTTACGAAAAATTGAGTGGGCCTAGTCTGAATTATTCTACTTATGATAAAGAATTATATGCTCTTGTTAGGACTTTAGAAACATGGCAACATTATTTATGGCCCAAAGAATTTGTTATACATTTCGATCATGAATCTTTGAAACATATTAAAAGTCAAGCTAAACTGAATCGTAGACATGCTAAATGGGTTGAATTCATTGAGACTTTCCTTATGTCATTAAACACAAGAAGGGTAAAGAAAATGTTATTCTTGATGCATTGTCTCGTCGCTATACTATGCTTTCACAACTTGACTTCAAAATATTTGGTTTGGAGACCATCAAAGATCAATATGTGCATGATGCTGATTTTAAAGATGTATTGCAGAATTGTAAAGAAGGTAGAACATGGAACAAGTTAGTCATTAATGATGGATTTTGTTTCGTTCTAACAAGCTATGCATTCCAGCTAGCTCCGTTCGTCTTTTGTTGTTGCAGGAGGCGCATGGAGGAGGACTAATGGGACACTTTGGCGTGAAGAAGGCGGAGGATATACTAGCTACACATTTCTTTTGGCCAAAGATGAGGCGGGATGTTGAGCGTTTTGTTGCTCGATGCACTACATGTCAAAAAGCTAAGTCACGACTCAATCCTCATGGTTTATATATGCCTTTGCTGTACCTAGTGTTCCTTGGGAGGATATATCTATGGACTTTGTTTTAGGTTTACCTCGAACAAAGAAGGGAGGATAGCATATTTGTTGTCGTGGATAGATTCTCGAAAATGGCACACTTTATACCATGTCATAAAAGCGATGATTTGTTAATGTTGCTGATTTGTTCTTTCGTGAAATTATTCGCTTGCATGGTGTGCCAAATACTATTGTTTCAGATCGTGATACTAAATTTCTTAGCCACTTTTGGAGATGTTTATGGGCTAAGTTGGGGACTAAACTACTTTTTAGTACTACTTGTCACCCCCAAACTGATGGATAAACTGAAGTAGTCAATAGAACATTGTCTACTATGCTTAGGGCTGTTTTGAAGAATAATAAGAAAATGTGGGAAGAATGCTTGCCTCATATTGAATTTGCTTATAATCGTTCATTGCATTCTACTACTAAGATGTGCCCTTTTGAAATTGTGTATGGTTTCCTACCTCGTGCACCTATTGATTTATTGCCTCTTCCATCTTGGAGAAGGTTAATTTTGATGCTAAAGAACGTGCTGAATTGATTTTAAAATGCATGAGTTAACTAAGGAAAACATTGAGCGTATGAATGCTAAATATAAACTTGCTGGAGATAAGGGTAGAAAACATGTTGTGTTTGCACGGAGATCTTGTTTGGTTACATTTGCGTAAGGATAGATTTCTGATTTGCGCAAATCAAAGCTAATGCCACGTCTGCTGGTCCCTTTAAAGTGTTGGAGAAAGTAAATGATAATGCATATAAACTTGAGCTGCTGCAGATTTTGGGGTTAGTCCACTTTTAACATTGCAGATTTGAAGCCATATTTGGGTGAGGAAGATGAGTTCCGTCGAGGACGACTTCATTTCAAGAAGGGAGGATGATGAGGACATCAATACCATTGTTACACCCACAGCCCTGCTGCTATACATCTTGGACCAATTACTAGAGCTCAAGACGCCAACTAAATTACTGTACTTTCGTTTCTTGGTAATGATTCTAATGTTCATGAGAATATGATGCTGCCTAAATTGGATACATTTGTTTTGCTTACAAATGAAGGGCCTAGCTTGGAGAAGGATGAACATTGGAGCAAGAACACACATGGAGTTGATGGCATGCATGAGGGATCAAGAACGGAGTTACAAGTGATGATTTCAGGACTTTGAAGCCACCATAAGGAGTGCATGAAGCCTTGGACGAAACATACAAGATGCCACTTCATAATATTCGTCCATAGGCTATTCTAGGTGCTTCGTCACCTTATTATTGGGCCAGGCCCATGTAATTTCGAAATACATTAGTATAGGCTATTTTTAGAGTCCGTATGTGTGGGGAAACAAGAGATAGGGTTAGTTTGGACCCCTCCACCAAGGGCCACGAAATTCACCCCTCTTCCTCCATATATACAGCCCTTAGGGCACCGTTTAGACTTGGGTTTTGTTTAGATCAAAAGTTCGCCATAGCTGCAACCGGCGTGCCGTTTGTGTTCAACGACCGGACAAAGCGCCACAGAACCCCACCTTGATCAATAAAGCTTTCATCTTATATTCGCAATATCCAGATTGCAATCTCAGTTTCTTGCTTGTTCTTCGTTTGCTCGCAGGAAATAGACCCTCGTGGTCGTTGATCGTGCTCGGCGTGGTCAATAACCTCTCGGAGTTGGTTTAGCGATTGCTAAGGCGCGACGTCCTCGCACGTTCGTAGTCGGATCGTCAAAGTCGACTTCCACCAAAGCGAAATCCACCATCTCATCGAAAGACGGGACACCTTTGCCTCTATCAATACCAGATGCCACTTCATAAATTTCGTCGAGAGGCTATTCTAGGTGCTGCGTCACCTTATTATTGGGCCAGGCCCATGTAATTTCTAAATACATAAGTATAGGCTATTTTTAGAGTCCGTATGTGTGGGGAAACAAGAGATAGGGTTAGTTTCGGACCCCTCCACCAAGGGCCACGAAATTCACCCCCTCTTCCTCCATATATACAGCCCTTAGGGCACCGTTTAGACTTTGGGTTTTGTTTAGATTAAGATTCGCCATAGCTGCAACTTCGCGTACTTCGTTTGTGTTCAACGACCAGACAAAGGCGTCACAGAACCCCACCTTGATCAATAAAGCTTTCATCTTATATTCGCAATATCTAGATTGCAATCTCAGTTTCTTGCTTGTTCTTCGTTTGCTCGCAGGAAACAGACCCTCGTTGTCGAGTTGATCGTGCTCGGCGTGGTCAATAACCTCTCGTGAGTTGGTTTAGCGATTGCTAAAGTAGCGGCGTCCTCACTGCGTTAAGTAGTCGGATCGTCAAAGTTGACTTCATCCAAAGCGATAGCCACCATCTCATCGAAAGGCGGGACACCTTTGCCTCTATCAAGTGGTATCGAGTTCGGGTTGCTTGGTGAGATTTCAGTTTTTCGTAGTTTAGATCGAGTCTGTTCTTCATACCTATAGTCCACGAAAAAGCCAAAAAAAATTAGGGTTAGTTCATCCCATCCGAACCAATCTGAGCCTTTGCATAATCTTTTTCGTATTTGCTTTGTTGAATTTGCGGTTGCATCGTCGTGTCAAGTTGCTGGTCTTAGCGTCTAGTCTTTTAGAGTTTCGAGTTACATTCACGAGTTGTCACGTCGCCGCTGCCATATACCACCACCACATATTCACCGCCAATCCGAATCCATATCGCCACCACATATCCGCCGCCATCACGCCCATCCGAAGTCCAATTCGCAACATATATCCGCCACCGATCCGAGTTCCACCAGATTCATCTCCGCCACCAGCCGAGTTCCACCAGATTCATCTCCGCCACCGGTCGAAGTTCCACCAGATTCATCTCCGCCACCAGTCCTAGTCCGAGTCTAGTAATTGTTGCATTGTTCTCGATTTCGAGATCACGCGATACTCCGAGTCGTGACAGAGAAGGACTCGAACTTCCGATCCATCCGCAGAAGAAAAATAGTTCGGTTCAAAAAAAAACTAAGTCCGGAAAATTCTGGCTAGGCAGTTTTAGACCATTTGTAGACTTTTGAAAAAAAATTTGTTATGGAGCAAAAAAAGAAGGAAAAAAGTGCAAAAAAAGGAAAAAAAGAAAAAAATTCAGAGTGTGCTCCTCCATTGTTTACGTGCCGCGCCGTGATTTTGTTGGTGTTCTAGCCTAGGACCAGCACAGTACCGTCATTGAGCGTTTATTCAACTTTGCATCTCTGAATTGATTATTGCTGACCCTTTTTTGCTACCATATTATAAGCCTTCCCAGCTCCACATACATCTACGTCGTGCGTTGGACTCTCCCTGGTAATCGCTCTATCCAAGCTTTGAGAGTTTTGACTACTAACGGTTGCCGATCACCTTTCTTCTTTGGGTAAGAACTGGTAAGAATTTGAGATTTGCTTGACGGATTTGTGTTGTCCACCACACCACCACCACCACTTCCTAGTAGTCTGAGGATCATACTCTTGTGTGTTTCTATTGCTGCTAACCATGGCAGGATCACAAGCCGATGAGACTGATTGGGAGAACCTGACGAACAAACAACTACGTGATAAGTTTCAGCAAATGATGATTGGACAGGTGCAAGATGTGCTAAACAGATTTGATGAGGCCATGGAGAAGATAGATGGCATTGAGAAGACGTTTGAAACAAAGCTTGATAGTGATGTAGGGTGGAACCCTAATTCGTCGATCTTTCACGTTTGGAGGGGATCCTACGGAGGGAACACGGAGAACGCGTGGAAGAACGAGAGGAAATCACGGGGAAGAACGAGAGAGACACTCAACCGACAAGAGATCAATCACACAAGGTCTAGATCATCGAAGCACGAGTGATACATGGTCCAAAATCAACAAAGGAAAGATACAAAGGTAGCCGTTCTTCTCCCGGAGGAGGTCTTGAATCCACGAGGGGATCTTCCCTAGGTAGGGGTCTTGAATCCGATGGATCTTCTCCTAGACGGAGGTCCTGATCTCCGAGGAGAAGTACCGGTGGATGAGCAAAGGCTCTCACACACAAATATGAGCTAATCCAATGCTAAGTCTCAAAGTGAGGAGAGGGGGTCCTATATAGAGTCAGGGCGAAGGGTACATGGGCTCAGCCTAACACGCTAGCAGCAGCGCTGGCCAGACGATCAGGCGACGGTCCGGATGATCCGGGCTGGTCCGGATGATCCGGTGGTGGCTGGATGGTCCGGTGCTCTCTGGTGACGGTGAGGGCGGATGTCCGGTGGGGTCCGGACGTCCGGGCAGGGTCCGGATGATCCGGGCCTGGGTCCGGATGATCCGGGCCTGGGTCCGGATGATCCGGCTTCAGCGTGGAGGTTCTGTTGCCTTTGGTGGAGTTAGCCGGATCGTCTGGACCGGGGTCCGGATCATCCGGGCTGTGTCCGGATCGTCCGGGCTCTGTCCGGATCGTCCGGCCTCCCTGGTACTTGTTGCTTTCTCCTCTCCGTCTTCACGTATGTCTTCCGCTTCCGATTCTCCTTGCTTCCTAGCCTCTTAATGGTCGACTCCTTGGTGCCTGAGTATGCATAGAGTTTCCGTTTGAGGTAGTAACCATGTCTCATGTGAATCGAAGGAGAGTTGTGAGAGGATTGATGTCACCTCGGTTTCAAGAGCTCTTGCACGTGCTCAAGTCATCGGTCCTTGTGGTGTTGTAGGTGTTGATGTAGAGTCCATGGGGATGATGGAAGGATGCTCCGCATCATATCCCCTCCCTCCGAAAGGATCCGACCTCGGATCTAGTTCTTCATCACCATGGAAACGCGAGAGGTCTTTGACGTTGAATGTGTCACTCACGTTGTACTTGTCGCTTGGTAGGTCGAGCTTGTAGGCGTTGTTGTTGTAGCGTGCTAACACCTTGAAGGGTCCATCGGCTCGAGGTAGAAGTTTGGACTTGCGTTCGTTGGGGAAGCGTTCCTTGCGAAGGTGTAGCCACACGAGATCGCCTATGTTGAAGATCATGGGTTGCTTGTTGATGTTGAGCTTGGTCGCTAGTCGTTGTACTTGGCGCTTGATGGTGTTTCTTGTATCTTCATGCACCTTCTTGATGTAGCTTGCACGGGCACTTGCGTCGAGGTTGGTGCGCTCTTGTAGAGGTAGAGGTAGGATGTCCAATGGGGACAATGGGTTGAAGCCGTAGACGACCTCGAAGGGGGACTTGCCGGTCGTCGAATGTCTTGCGTGGTTGTAGGCGTATTTCGGCGATGGGTGACACGTCTCCCACTCCTTGATGTTCTTCTTGATCAACACGCGAAGTAGAGTGGAGAGCGTCGGTTCGTCACCTCCGTTTAGCCGTCGGTTTGAGGATGGTATGCGGATGAGAACAAGAGCTTGATGCCGAGCTTGGCGCAAAGAGTCTTCAAAAGTAACTCAAGAACTTGGCGTCATGGTCGGAGGCGATTGTCTTTGGTACTCCGTGAGGCGCAAGATTTCCTACAAAAGAGATTTGCAATATGTGAAGCATCGTCTACCTTGTTGCAAGGAATAAAATGTGCCATCTTAGAAAATCGATCTACAACCACAAACACGGAATCCTTTCCATTTTGAGTTCGAGGCAAACCAAGTACAAAGTCCATGCTAATGTCTTCCCAAGGTTGATATGGAATTGGAAGAGGCATGTAAAGACCATGAGATTGAGCTTTTGACTTAGCTTTGCGGCATGTAGAGCATCGGGTGGTGAAGCGTGAAGCGTCTCAAACATCTTGGGCCAAAAGTAGTTCTTGGAGGCGTGGCGAAGGTCTTGTCGCGTCCAAAATGTCCCATGAGTCCACCTCCATGAGCCTCTTGCAAAAGTAGCAAGCGAAGAGAAGACTCGGGTATGCAAAGTTTGTTTGCTCTCATAAGATAACCGTCCTTAAGGTAATATTGTTCCCAAGATGTATGCGTCAAACATTTAGCATAATGATGTGCAAAAGATGGATCACTAGCATACAAATCTTTGATGTGCTCAAAACCAATAACATTCAACTCAAGTTGGGTGACAAGTGTACATATGCGTGAAAGTGCATCGGCAACTACATTTTCCTTGCCCTTAATGTACTTGATCACATATGGAAAAGATTCAATATATTCACTCCATTTAGCATGTCGCTTGTTCAATTTAGTTTGACCTTTTAAGTACTTAAGCGTTTCATGATCGGTGTGGATGACAAACTCATGAGGTCTAAGATAATGTTCCCAAACATGGAGGACACACACTAAAGCATACAATTCCTTGTCATACACGGGATAGTTAAGTTGAGCACCGGAGAGTTTTCACTAAAGTAAGCAATGACTCGTTTTCTTGCATTAAAACTCCGCCTATTCGGTACCACTTGCATCACAATGGACCTCAAAAGTTTTGTCAAAATTGGGCAAAGCAAGAATCGGAGCATGAGTAAGCAAAGACTTGAGCTCATCAAAAGCGTTTGATTGCAAAGGTCCCCAAACAAAAGGAGTATTCTTCTTACTCAAAGCATGCAAAGGAGCTGCAATAGTGCTAAAGTTTTTCACAAAGCGACGATAAAAACCTGCAAGACCAAGGAAACTTCGCACTTGTTGCAAATTGGTGGGTTGGGGCCAAGTTTTAATTGCTTTAATCTTAGTTTCATCAACATGAACACCCTTGGAAGAGACAACGAAATCCAAGAAAACCACTTTGTCAACTCCAAAAGTGCATTTCTTCAAATTGGCATAAAGACTTTCTTTTCGAAGTGTTTGCAAAACAAGCTTAACATGATCAAGATGTTCTTTCATGGTTTCATCGAAGTAAACCACAACAAAGATTCCAATGTATGGGCGAAGTACATGATGCATAAGACGCACAAAAGTTCCGGGAGCTTCCGACAAACCCATAGGCATGACCAACCACTCATATAGGCCAAATTTTGTTTTGAAGGCAGTTTTCCATTCATCACCCTCATGAATGCGGATTTGATAATAGCCACTTTTAAGATCAATTTTTGAGAAAAAGTTGGCTCCACTAAGTTCATCAAGCATATCATCTAAGCGAGGAATGGGATGCCTATAGCGCACGGTGATAGCATTTATTGGTCTACAATCGGAGCACAAGCGGAATGTTCCATCGGGCTTAGGCACAAGAATAACGGACGCGGCACAAGGGCTTAAGCTTTCACGTACATGACCGTTGTCGATTAGTTGTTGTACTTGCCGTTGAATCTTCTTGGTTTCTTCGGGATTGACACGGTATGGAGCTTTGTTTGGAAGTGGCGCTCCGGGGATGAGGTCGATTCGATGCTCAATGCCTCGAAGAGGAGGTAGACCCGGAGGTAGCTCATCGGGGAAAACATCTTGAAATTCCTGCAAAAGAGATTGAAACACCAAAGGTAGTTCATGAGTGGAGTTAGTTTGTGGTTCTCCATCCTTGCACACAAGGACAAAGTGTATCACACTCGATGGGTTCTCACACACTTCTCTCATCTCATGTTTAGTGGCGAATAGTATGAGGTTTTTCTCTCTAGGCGAAGAGGCGCTCAAATTTGGCTTGTGGCTCTCACTCACTTTTTGGTGGCTCATTTTCTCACTCTTCTCTCTTTGGTTGGTTGCTTGTTTGTCGGCTATCACTTGACTAGGAGACATGGGTCATAGGACATATTCTTTGCCTTTCATCTTGAAGCTATAGTGATTTGTACGCCCATTGTGGTAGACACCACGATCGAATTGCCATGGCCGACCAAGGAGGAGGTGGCAAACGGTCATTGGGACCACATCACATTCCAAAGTGTCCTCATATGCACCTATTTTGAAGGATACTTGGACCGTATGCTCAACGTGTATAGTGCCGGAGTCACTTAGCCATTGAACTTTGTATGGTTGCGGATGCTTCTTCTTGACCAATTGGAGCTTGGAGCATAGTTCTTCGCTTGCCAAGTTGTGGCAACTACCTCCATCGATGATGACCTTGACGGATCTCCCATTGATGCCGGCCTTTGTGTGGAAGATGTGGCATCGTTGGTCTTCTTCTTGGTGATGTTGAAGTGTCAAGACTTTGGAGACAACAAGAGCGGGGCTTGTATCTTCATCACAAAAGACTTGATCATCTTCATCCTCATTGATGCGCCGGTGCATGGCCACTTGCTCAATGGCGTCCATTTCATCTTCACTCATTGAGTCGTAGGTGCCATCGTCGTTGAGTATCATGGTGCGCTTGTTGGTGCATTCATATGACTTGTGGCCTCGGCCGCCGCAAGTAAATCACTTGAAGGAGCTTGTCTTGACGGTCTCATCGTTTGGAGTAGATGATGAAGCACGCGGCTTGGAGTTGCTTGTAGTAGGAGGAGGACGACTTGAACTTGTAGAAGTTTTCTTGTAACTTGACTTGTCGTCGTTGCTTGGAAAAGACTTGGTTGATGTCGAAGTTGGAGTAGTTGTTGAAGCTTGGTTGTTGGAGAGGCCGTATGTCTTGGATGAGTACTTGGCGTACTTGAAGTCATCTTGCACTTGTCGTTCCGCCTTTGTAGCTTGATGCACGAGCTCAATGAGGTTGGAGTAGGGTTGGAAATCGGCGATCTTCTTGATGGGATGGTGAGGCCATTCAAGAATCGTGTCATTGTTTGTTCATCATCCTCCGTGACATTGGCTCGAATCATGGCAATCTCCATTTCCTTGTAGTATTCCTCAACACTCTTTGTTCCTTGCTTGAGGAGTTGTAGCTTCTTGAAGAGATCACGGTTGTAGTAGGTGGGCACAAAGCGTGCTCTCATGAGCTCCTTCATTTGAGCCCAAGTGGTGATTGGAGGTTCACCTCTTGCTTGTCGGCGCTCAAGGACTTGTTCCCACCATATGAGCACATAGTCTTGGAACTCAAGTGATGCCATAGCGATCTTCTTCTCTTCCTCATAGTTGTGCAAACGAAAGATTTTGTCGACCTTCAATGCCCATGAGAGGTATTCTTGGGATCATTGGTTCCATTGAACTTGGGCATTGTGAACTTGAGCTTGCAATAGCGTTGTTCATCATTGTGTTGAGGTTGATGTTGATGATGGCGTTCTTGGCGTGGAGGATAATCATCCTCATGTTGCTCTTGACGAGGAGGAAGTCCATGATCAACTTGCTCTTGTTGACCTTGAGGTTGAGGATGAGCTTGTGGGGCTTGGCGTTGCATGCGCGTGGATGGTAGTTCCTCTCTTGTATTTCTTCTCGAAGGGCTTCCTCTTGATTGCGCCTTTCGCGATTGCGGTTGGCGAGAGCTCGACTTGATGCTTGAAGGCGCGTTCGCCTCAAGAGCTTGTGCTTCGTTGTTGTTGTTGAAGACGTTGAGCTTGGCGTCTTGTTGCTCTTGGTGTAGGCGCTTCGTTCTTGTTCTTGTTGGTGGCGAAGGCGTTGTCGTTCTTGAGCTTGAGCACACGCCATTTGGCTCGATTGAGGACGAGGAACTTCTTCATGAACTTGCTCTTGGAGATTCTTGTCGTGTAGCGGGTTGCGAGATGCATGACGATCTTGACGCGCGGCTCGTCGAAGAATGTTCGATGACGGTGTACTTGTGTCGGAGAAGGAGTCGTCGGAGTGGCGACTTGAGTGGCTCCGTCTTGAGTGTGAAGAGGTAGAAGTACGCCGGTTCACCAACAAGGCGCGGATCTCGTCCATTCTTGCATCATTCTCTTTCTTGTGCGCGTCGAGTTTGTTGTCGAAGTAATCTCATGTACGTTGCTCGGAGAGTCGCAAGTCGGTGGAGAGGTTGTCGATGCGTTCGCTCAATGCTTGTTGCTCTTGATGGAGAGCTCGTTGTGCGCCAAAGAGGTGGCTCTTGGTGACGTAGGATGACATTTCGTCGTCTTGCTCGATGAAGAGTGGATTTGTAGAAGAACTTGGCCTATCCATCATTTCAAGCAAATTGTTAGTGGTAGAAGGAGAAGAATGAATACCAATGTACCTTTGACCGAAGTTGAAGATGAATCTAGTTCACTCAAATGCGGACAATGAAATAGCACTATTGGTACCGATCCTTGTCGATTCTCACACCTACACAAGTAAAAGCTTTTGGTGGAGCTTGGTTAGGATGGTGGCACAAAATTGATTGCAATCGTTAGCTTGACTCAAAAATGTTGAAGAAGATTCGCAAATTCGCATATGCAACAAGTAGACCAAGCAAGTATTGGTACACGGAAACACACACACAAATAGATAAATGGGATTGTGCAAACCAAAATTGAGCCAAAATGTGGAATCCACGAAAATGCTCTTGTTGCACAATATTAGAGAGACGCTAGCACGATTGCACAATAGGCGGATACGGAGCTTGTGCACAACCTACTAGGCAAAAATGCAACGATCTCTATCCCATGTATGCTATATGTATGGTGTATCGGTGCAATGATCCAAGATGATCTTATATGACAATATTAATGTTGTATGATGCTATGCTTGTTGCTTATAAGCTCTTTGCTTATCTTTCCTCTTTGCTTAAAAGCTTGAGTGGCTCTTTCTCTTTTGAGCTCTTTTCTTATGCAAACTTGACGAACTAAGATAGCAATTGTGTATGCGATGACAACTTTGTGACACACAAGTTGATTCCAAGATATGCACCTCAATTGTATGTATGATATGGTGTATGCAACTAATGTGCACAAGTCACGTTGCCGGCAATACTCAAAGGCTAGTCACGGTGGGTAAGCAACGCAAAAGATGGTATATGATGGTTATCAATGCAATTGCAAGGTATGACAAAGATGTCGTCGATGTTACGGTCCGTAGCGAAGATGAGTAGCCGACCAAAATGAGCGTTTGTTGTTGATGTCACACCACGCCTAGATAGCCGAAACACAAAAGGACACGGAAATCTCACTCAAATTGTCGAACTCAAAATCGAATGGTAGTACGGAGGTTGAGTCTTGGGGTTTGGCAAGTGGAAATGGTGGTGGATAGGGTGTGGAAGGTGTATATGTGTGTGGATGGTGGTGGTGGCGGATGTGGGCTGCAGAATCTGCAGTTTCGGCAGAGGAAGCCGGATGATCCGGGCCAGGAGCCGGATGATCCGGGCGAGTCCGGATGATCCGGGACTTGGTCCGGATGATCCGGGCAGGTCAACCACGCACGGGAACTGGTCGGGAAGAACACGAAAATGGGGTGGAAATTGACGATTTCGGAAATTTTGGGTGGATTTCGAGGGGAAGAAGGTGGGGAAACACATGATCCACGAGTTACACACCGAATCCACGGATCAAAAACAACAAAACATCATCAAAACTAACAAATCACAAAAAAATTTGGGGGGTTTTTGTGGGGATTTTCGGGTTTATAGGACGAAAACAACAAAATCAAGCTAGAAATCACGAGGTAGGGGCTCCAAAAACGTGATCAACGTGGCTCATGATACCATAATGATGTAGGGTGGAACCCTAATTAAATCGATCTTTCACGTTTGGAGGATCTCACGGAGGAACACGGAGAACGCAGCGGAAGAACGAGAGGAAATCACGGGAAGAAGAGAGAGACACTCAACCGACAAGAGATCAATCACACAAGGTCTAGATCATCGAAGCACGAGTGATACATGGTCCAAAATCAACAAAGGAAAGATACAAAGGTAGCCGTTCTTCTCCCGGAGGAGGTCTTGAATCCACGAGGGGATCTTCCCTAGGTAGGGGTCTTGAATCCGATGGATCTTCTCCTAGACGGAGGTCCTGATCTCCGAGGAGAAGTACCGGTGGATGAGCAAAGGCTCTCACACACAAATATGAGCTAATCCAATGCTAAGTCTCAAAGTGAGGAGAGGGGGTCCTATATATAGAGTCTGGGGCGAAGGGGTACATGGGCTCAGCCCAACACGCTGCTGAAGATTGGCAGACGATCCGGGCGACGGTCCGGATGATCGGGCTGGTCCGGATGATCCGGGTGGGGGCGGATAGTCCGGTGCTTTCTGCTGGTGACGGGCGCGGGGCGGATGTCCGGCTGGGGTCCGGACGTCGGGCGGGTCCGGATGATCCGGGCCTGGGTCCGGATGATCCGGCTTCAGCGTGGAGGTTCTGTTGCCTTCGGTGGAGTTAGCCGGATCGTCCGGACCGGGGTCCGGATCGTCCGGGCTGTGTCCGGATCATCCGGGCTGTGTCCGGATCGTCCGGGCCTCTGTCCGGATCGTCCGGCCTCCCTGGTACTTGTTACTTTCTCCTCTCCGTCTTCACGTATGTCTTCCGCTTCCGATTCTCCTAGCTTCCTAGCCTCTTCATGGTCGACTCCTTGGTGCCTGAGTATGCATAGAGTTTCCGTTTGAGGTAGTAACCATGTCTCATGTGAATCGAAGGAAAGTTGTGAGAGGATTGATGTCACCTCGGTTTCAAGAGCTCTTGCACGTGCTCGAGTCATCGGTCCTTGTGGTGTTGTAGGTGTTGATGTAGAGTCCATGGGGATGATGGAAGGATGCTCCGCATCAGATAGCAAGTTTGATGAATTGCTCGCGCGTTTTCCACAACCACCGCCGGCTGCACCTATCGCACCTCTGCAACGACAACAACTTCGCCCCTTCCGAATCAGTATGGGACGAGCTCGGCGTGTTCCTATTGAGCAGGACAAAATTCTGGTGCCATTGCTACTCGCTGTTGGTGCTTCTTTGGCTCCTGCTCATGCTGCTTTGGTGGTACCGAGGAGGATGATGAGTATGTGGGCGATTATGAGGATGAGGTTGATCAACATCAGAACTACGTGCAACCACTAGCACCACAACCACCAGGTCGTCCACATGCAAATAATGGCAATATTAGGGCTCCCCCTCAGGTACGAGATCATGACCATCTCCCTAAACTGAAATTGAATATTCCACCATTTGAGGGTAGATATGTTCCTGATATATATCTTACTTGGGAGTTAGAAACTGAACAACGATTTACATGTTTACAATATCACGAGGAGAGGCGTGTTCCTGCTGTTTGTGCTTTCACTAGCTTTGCATGTGTTTGGTGGTCTGAACATTGTAGATTATATCCTGTTCTAGCTACTTGGGCTGCTTTGAAAACTGCTATGCGTACTCATTGGGTTCCACCATATTATCAACGTGAATTACTTCAAAATATGCTGCGCTTAAGACAAGGAAAAAATTCTGTAGAAGAATATTATCAGGAATTACAAACTGGCTTGATTAGATGTGGTATTGTTGAGGAGAATGAAGCTATGCTTGCATGTTTTCTGGGTGGATTAAATAGAGATATTCAGACCATTCTAGACTATAAGGATTATAATAATATCACTCGTTTATTCCATCTTGCTTGTAAAGCTGAACGTGAAGTGCAGGATCGACACGCATTGGCGCGCACTAACTTTTCTCGCAGGTCGACCTTCATCATGGACACCACGTGCATCATCTACTTCCACTACACCATCACCTCCTTTGGTGCCACCTCCAACCGTGATACAAGAAAGCGAGGCACAACCACCACTATCGCCAAGAGCACACTGCCGGGCCTGCCAGAGCTCTTCTTCTTCCATGGCGTCAGCAGGGCACACAAGTGATATTATTTGTCGTCGTTGTAAGGGAAGAGGACATTTGCGAGAGAATGCAAATCTCAGCGTGTGATGATTGCTCTTGAGGATGGTGGGTATGAGTCCGCTAGTGACTATGATGAGGAGACTTTGGCTCTTCTTACACATGAGGAACACGGTGGAGATGATTATGATCATGAGACACAATACATGGCTCTTTGAAGATCTTGACAGGTATGAATGTTTAGTTGCTCAACGTGTTTTGAGTGTGCAGTTACACAAGCTGAGCAAAATCAGAGGCATAATTTGTTCCATACAAAGGGAGTTGTGAAGGAACGTTCTATTCGCGTCACCATAGATGGAGGGAGCTGCAACAACTTGCTAGCATGGAGATGGTGGAGAAGCTATCTCTCACCACAAGACCACATCCACATCCTTACTACATCCAATGGTTCAACAACAGCGGCAAGGTTAAGGTAACACGTACTGTTCGTGTGCATTTTAGTATCTCTACATATGCTGATTATGTTGATTGTGATGTGGTACCAATGCAAGCATGTTCCTTATTACTTGGTCGACCATGGCAATTTGATAAAAATTCTGTACACCATGGTAGAAACAATCAGTATACTCTTGTTCATAAGGATAAAAATATTACTTTGCTTCCTATGACTCCTGAATCCATTTTGAAAGATGATATTAATAGAGCTAATAAAGCAAAACAGGAGAAAAATAAGAGTGAAAATCAGATTGTGGCAAAAGAATTTGAGCAACATATGAAGCCTAATAGTAAACCATCTAGTGTTGTTTCTGAAATTAAATTGAAAAGTGCATGTTTACTTGCCACTAAATCTGATATTGATGAGCTAGATTTTAGCAAATCTGTTTGCTATGCTTTTGTGTGCAAAGAGGCATTATTTTCATTCGAGGACGTGCCTTCCTCTTTGCCACCTGCTGTCACTAACATTTTGCAGAGTTCACGGCGTCTTTCCACAAGGCGTGCCACCGGATTACCACCTATTCGAGGATTGAGCATCAAATTGACTTAATTCCGGTGCATCATTACCCAACCGTGCACCATACCATACCAATCCGGAGGAGGCGAAGGAGATTATGTGTAAAGTATGAGGCTGCTCGACAAAGGTTATATCGCGAATCCCTTAGTCCTTGTGTTGTTCCTATTATTCTAGTGCCGAAAAAGGATGGTACATCACGTATGTGTGTTGATTGTAGAGGCATTAATAATATTACTATTCGTTATCGTCACCCTATTCCTAGGCTAGATGATATGCTTGATTAATTGAGTGGCTCTACAATATTCTCCAAAGTTGATTTGCGTAGTGGATACCATCAAATTCGTATGAAATTGGGACATGAATGGAAAACAGCATTTAAAACTAAGTTTGGATTATATGAGTGGTTAGTCATGCCTTTTGGGTTAACTAATGCACCTAGTACTTTCATGAGATTAATGAGCGAAGTTTTACGTGCTTTCATTGGACGATTTGTGGTAGTCTATTTTGATGATATACTTGATTTATAGCAAATCTTTGGAAGAACATTTGGAACATTTCGTGCTATTTTAAATGCTCTCGTGATGCACGTTTGTTTGGTAACCTTGGGAAGTGCACCTTTTGCACCGACCGAGTATCTTTTCTTGGCTATGTTGTTACTCCACAGGAATTGAAGTTGATAAAGCCAAGATTGAAGCTATTGAGAGTTGGCCGCAGCCCAAAACGGTCACACAAGTGAGGAGTTTCCTTGGCCTCGCTGGTTTCTATAGGCATTTTGTGAGAGATTTCAGCACCATTGCTGCACCTCTCAATGAGCTTACAAAGAAGGATGTGCCTTTTGTTTGGGGTACCGCATAGGAAGAAGCCTTCACGGTATTGAAAGATAAGTTGACACATGCTCCTTTACTCCAACTTCCTGATTTTAATAAGACTTTTGAGCTTGAATGTGATGCTAGTGGAATTGGATTAGGAGGTGTTTTATTACAAGATGGCAAACCTGTTGCATACTTTTCTGAAAAATTGAGTGGGCCTAGTCTGAATTACTCTACTTATGATAAAGAATTATATGCTCTTGTTCGAACTTTAGAAACATGGCAACATTATTTATGGCCCAAAGAATTTGTTATACATTCGATCATGAATCTTTGAAACATATTAAAAGTCAAGCTAAACTGAATCGTAGACATGCTAAATGGGTTGAATTCATTGAGACTTTCCTTATGTCATTAAACACAAGAAGGGTAAAGAAAATGTTATTCTTGATGCATTGTCTCGTCGCTATACTATGCTTTCACAACTTGACTTCAAAATATTTGGTTTGGAGACCATCAAAGATCAATATGTGCATGATGCTGATTTTAAAGATGTATTGCAGAATTGTAAAGAAGGAAGAACATGGAACAAGTTTGTCGTTAATGATGGATTTGTGTTCCGTGCTAACAAGCTATGCATTCCAGCTAGCTCCGTTCGTCTTTTGTTGTTGCAGGAGGCGCATGGAGGAGGACTAATGGGACACTTTGGCGTGAAGAAGACGGAAGACGTACTTGCTACACATTTCTTTTGGCCAAAGATGAGACGGGATGTTGAGCGTTTTATTGCTCGCTGCACTACATGTCAAAAAGCTAAGTGACGACTCAATCCTCATGGTTTATATATGCCTTTACTGTACCTAGTGTTCCTTGGGAGGATATATCAATGGACTTTGTTTTAGGTTTACCTAGAACAAAGAAGGGAGGATACCATATTTGTTGTCGTGGATAGATTCTTGAAAATGGCACACTTTATACCATGTCATAAAAGCGATGATCTTTGTCAATGTTGCTGATTTGTTCTTTCGTGAAATTATTCGCTTGCATGGTGTGCCAAATACTATTGTTTCAGATCGTGATACTAAATTTCTTAGCCACTTTTGGAGATGTTTATGGGCTAAGTTGGGGACTAAACTGCTTTTTAGTACTACTTGTCACCCCCAAACTGATGGACAAACTGAAGTAGTCAATAGAACATTGTCTACTATGCTTTGGGCTGTTCTAAAGAATAATAAGAAAATGTGGGAGGAATGCTTGCCTCATATTGAATTTGCTTATAATCGTTCATTGCATTCTACTACTAAGATGTGCCCTTTTGAAGTTGTGTATGGTTTCCTACCTCGTGCACCTATTGATTTGTTGCCTCTTCCATCTTGGAGAAGGTTAATTTTGATGCTAAAGAACGTGCTGAATTGATTTTAAAAATGCATGAGTTAACTAAGGAAAACATTGAGCGTATGAATGCTAAATATAAACTTGCTGGAGATAAGGGTAGAAAACATGTTGTGTTTGCACTGGAGATCTTGTTTGGTTACATTTGCGTGAGGATAGATTTCTGATTTGCATAAATCAAAGCTAATGCCACGTGCTGCTGGTCCCTTTAAGGTGTTGGAGAAAGTAAATGATAATGCATATAAACTTGAGCTGCTGCAGATTTTGGGGTTAGTCCACTTTTAACATTGCAAATTTGAAGCCATATTTGGGTGAGGAAGATGAACTTCCGTCGAGGGCGACTTCATTTCAAGAAGGGAGGATGATGAGGACATCAATACAATTGTTACACCCACAGCCCTGCTGCTATACATCTTGGACCAATTACTAGAGCTCGCAAGACGCCAACTAAATTACTGTGTACTTTCGTTTCTTGGTAATGATTCTAATGTTCATGAGAATATGATGCTGCCTAAATTGGATACATTTGTTTTGCTTACAAATGAAGGGCCTAGCTTGGAGAAGGATGAACATTGGAGCAAGAACAAGCATGGAGATGATGGCATGCGCAAGGGGGACAAGAATGGAGTTACAAGTGATGATTTCTGGACTTTGAAGCCACCATAATGAGTGCATGAAGCCTTTGACGAAATATACAAGATGCCACTTCATAATTTCGTCCAGAGGCTATTCTAGGTGTTGCGTCACCTTATTATTGGGCCAGGCCCATGTAATTTCGAAATACATTAGTATAGGCTATTTTTAGAGTCCGTATGTGTGGGGAAACAAGAGATAGGGTTAGTTTCGGACCCCTCCACAAAGGGCCACAAAATTCACCCCCTCTTCCTCCATATATACAGCCCTTAGGGCACCGTTTAGACTTTGGGTTTTGTTTAGATTAAAAGTTCGCCATAGCTGCAACTTCGGCGTGCCGTTTGTGTTCAACGACCAGACAAAGGCGTCTCAGAACCCCACCTTGATCAATAAAGCTTTCCTCTTATATTTGCAATATCCAGATTGCAATCTTAGTTTCTTGCTTGTTCTTCGTTTGCCTGCAGGAAACAGACCTTCGTGGTCAGGTTGATCGTGCTCCGGCGTGGTCAATAACCTCTCAGAGTTGGTTTAGCGATTGCTAAGGCGCGACGTCCTCGCACGTTCGTAGTCGGGTCGTCAAAGTTGACTTCATCCAAAATGATACCAACCATCTCATCGAAAGACGGGACACCTTTGCCTCTATCAGAGGAGATATCGTTTCCACATATATATTAACCGTTGCCAGGAATGCCCTTTTCTTCTTGGCTTTCACGCGCATGAGTTACAGCATGCCATCCGGCAAAAACAAGGAGAATAAGGCATATAGCCTTCGGATATTCTTCAATTTATGGCCAAATGAGATTGCCCGGATCATAGAGCATCTGCAGAAAGGTACGTTTGTCCCTGCCAGGGGGGGCTAGTGTCTATAAGCAACATAATCTCTCTAATTTCCTTCAAAAGGAAGTGCCAATGGGTTCAGAAACTTGTCTGAAAAACAGCGACGAATGATGTTCTTCGACTTTCAGGGCGAAAAAGTCCCGCTTAAGGCTGAATTTGTGATGAGGACATTAATACCATTGTTACACCCACAGCCCCTGCTGCTATACATACTGGACTAATTACTAGAGCTCGCGCACGCTAACTAAATTACCAGGTACTTTCGTTTCTTGGTAATGATTCTAATGTTCATGAGAATACGATGCTGCCTAAATTGGATACATTTGTTTTGCTTACAAATGAAGGGCCTAGCTTGGAGAAGGATGAACATTGGAGCAAGAACAAGCATGGAGATGATGGCATGCGCAAGGGGAACAAGAACGGAGTTACAAGTGATGATTTCAGGGCTTTGAAGCCACCATAATGAGTGCATGAAGCCTTGGACGAAATATACAAGATGCCACTTCATAAATTTCGTCCAGAGGCTATTCTAGGTGCTGCGTCACCTTATTATTGGGCCAGGCCCATGTAATTTCGAAATACATAAGTATAGGCTATTTTTAGAGTCCGTATGTGTGGGGAAACAAGAGATAGGGTTAGTTTCGGACCCCTGCACCAAGGGCCACGAAATTCACCCCCTCTTCCTCCATATATACAGCCCTTAGGGCACCGTTTAGACTTTGGGTTTTGTTTAGATTAAAAGTTCGCCATATCTGCAACTTCGCGTACTTCGTTTGTGTTCAACGACCAGACAAAGGCGTCATAGAACCCCACCTTGATCAATAAAGCTTTCATCTTATCTTCGCAATATACAGATTGTAATCTCAGTTTCTTGCTTGTTCTTCGTTTGCTCGCAGGAAACAGACCCTCGTGGTCAGGTTGATCGTGCTCCGGCGTGGTCAATAACCTCTCGGAGTTGGTTTAGCGATTGCTAAGGCGCGACGTCCTCGCACGTTCGTAGTCGGATCGTCAATGTCGACTTCCACCAAAGCGAAATCCATCATCTCATCGAAAGACGGGACACCTTTGCCTATATCAATGTTGGTGTTAGGCTCGCGTCTCTACTTACAGTCTAGCCTAGGACCAGCCTGATGCCGTCGTTGGCGTTTATTCAACTTTGCATCTCTGAATTGATTATTGCTGACCCTTTTTGCTACCATATTATTCTTCCCGCTCCACATACATCTCGTCGTCACGTTGGACTCTCCACAGTATCGCTCTATCAAGCTTTGAGAGTTTGACTTCAGCAGTTGCGATCACGCTTCTTTGCTGGGTAAATGGTAAGAATTTGATTTGCTTGACGGTTTGTGACTGTCCACCACCACCACCACCACTTCTAGTAGTCTGTGAGATCACTCTTGTTGTGTTTTCTATTGCTCTTCTAACCATGGCGGATCACAAGCGATGAGGCGATTGGGAGACATGAACAAACAACTCATTGATAAGTTTCAGCAAATGATGATTGGGCCAGTGCAAGATGTACTAAACAATTTGATGAGGCCATGGAAGATAGATGGCATTGAAAGGCGTTGAAACAAAGCAGATAGTGATGTAGGGTGGAACCCTAATTAAATCGATCTTTCACGTTTGGAGGGATCCTCACGGAGGAACACACGGAAACGTGGAAAAGCGGAAAATCACGAGGAAAACGAGACACTCAACGACAAGAGATCAATCACACAAGGTCTAGATCATTGAAGCAGGTGATACATGGTCCAAAATCAACAAAGGAAAGATACAAAGGTAGCGTTCTTCTCCAGGAGAGGTCTTGAATCACGAGGATCTTCCCTGGTAGGGTCTTGAATCCGATGGATCTTCTCTAGGCAGAGGTCACGATCTCGAGAGAAATGCAGTGGATGAGCAAAGGCTCTCACACACAAATGAGCTAATCAATGCTAAGTCTCAAAGTGAGAGAGGGTCCTATATATAGATGCAGGCGAAGGTACATGGGTAACCTTCATGGCAGTATCTGGCAGACGATGGTGACGGTCCGGATGATCCGGGCTGGTCGGATGATCCGGTGGTGCTGGATGGTCCGAGGTGCTCTCTGAGTGCCAGCGGGGCGGATGTCATTTGAGGGGTCGGGCGTCCGGGCGGTCCGGATGATCCGGGACTGGGTCCGGATGATCCGGGCTGGGTCGATGATCGACTTCAGCGTGGAGGTTCTGTTGCCTTTGGTGGAGTTAGCGGATCGTGCGGACGGGGTCCGGATCATCCGGGCTCTGTCCGGATCGTCGGGCTCTGTCCGGATCGTCCGGCCTCCAGTACTGTTGCTTTCTCCTCTCCGTCTTCCGCGTATGTCTTCGCTTCGATTCTCCTTGCCTAGCCTCTTAATGGTTGACTCCTTGGTGCACAGGTATGCATAGAGTTTCCGTTTGAGGTAGTAACCATGTCTCATGTGATGAGAGTTGTGAGGAGGATTGATGTCACCTCGGTTTCAAGAGCTCTTGCGTGCTCAGAGTCATGGGGTCCTTGTGGTGTTGTAGGTGATGTAGAGTCCATGGGGATGATGGAAGGATGCTCATCATCCCTCCCTCGAAAGGATCCGACCTCGGATCTAGTTCTTCATCACCATGGAAGCGAGAGGTCTTTGGCGTTGAATGTGTCACTCACGTTGTACTTGTCGCTTGGTAGGTCGAGCTTGTAGCGTTGTTGTTGTGGCGTGCTAACACCTTGAAGGTCCATCGGCTCGAGTAGAAGTTTGGACTTGCGTTCGTTGGGGAGCGTTCCTTGCGAAGGTGTAGCCACACGAGATCGCCTATGTTGAAGATCATGGGTTGCTTGTTGATGTTGAGCTTGTGGCTAGTCGTTGTACTTGGCGCTTGATGGTGTTTCTTGTATCTTCATACCTTCTTGATGTAGCTTACGGGCACTTGCGTCGAGGTTGAGTGCGCTCTTGTAGAGTAGAGGTAGGATGTCAATGGGGACAATGGGTTGAAGCCGTGAAGCGACCTCGAAGGGGACTTGGTCGTGTCGAATGTCTTGCGTGGTTGGCGTACTCGGCGATGGGTGAACGTCTCCCTCCTTGATGTTCTTCTTAAGACGACGACATGTCATCATACGTCACCAAGAGCCACCTCTTTGGTGCACAACGAGCGCTGCATCAAGAGCAACAAGCAATGAACGACCGCATCGACAACCTCGCCACCGACTTGCGACTCTCCGAGCAACGTATAAGAGACTACTTCGACAACAAGCTCGACACGCACAAGTAAGAGAACGATGCAAGAATGGACGAGATCCGAGCTTTGTTGGTGAACCGGCCTCCTTCTACATCGTCATACTCAAGACGGAGCCACTCAAGTCGACACTCCGAGACTCCTTCTCCGGCTCAAGTACAACGTCATCAAACACTCTTCGACGAGCCGCGCGTCAAGACCGTCATGCATCTCGCAACCCGCTACATGTCAAGCATTCACAAGAACAAGTCGATGTGATGAGGACATCAATACCATTGTTACACCCACAGCCCCTGCTACTATACATACTGGACCAATTACTAGAGCTCACAAGACGCCAACTAAATTACGTGTACTTTCGTTTCTTGGTAATGATTCTAATGTTCATGAGAATATGATGCTGTCTAAATTGGATACATTTGTTTTGCTTACAAATGAAGGGCCTAGCTTGGAGAAGGATGAACATTGGAGCAAGAACAAGCATGGAGATGATGGCATGCTAAGGGGACAAGAACGGAGTTACAAGTGATGATTTCAGGACTTTGAAGCCACCATAATGAGTGCATGAAGCCTTGGACGAAATATACAAGATGCCACTTCATAAATTTCGTCCAGAGGCTATTCTAGGTGCTCGTCACCTTATTATTGGGCCAGACCCATGTAATTTCGAAATACATAAGTATAGGCTATTTTTAGAGTCCGTATGTGTGGGGAAACAAGAGATAGGGTTAGTTTGGACCCCTCTACCAAGGGCCACGAAATTCACCCCTCTTCCTCCATATATACAGCCCTTAGGGCACCGCTTAGACTTTGGGTTTTGTTTAGATCAAAAGTTCGCCATAGCTGCAACTTCGTGCTTTGTTTGTGTTCAACGACTGCACAAAGGCGCCACGTAACCCCACCTTGATTAATAAAGCTTTCATCTTATATTCGCAATATCCAGATTGCAATCTTAGTTTCTTGCTTGTTCTTCGTTTTGCTCGCAGGAAATAGACCCTCGTGGTCAGGTTGATCGTGCTCTGGCGTGGTCAATAACCTCTCGGAGTTGGTTTAGCGATTGCTAAGGCGCGACGTCCTCGCACGCTCGTAGTCGGATCGTCAAGGTCGACTTCCACCAAAGCGAAATCCACCATCTCATCGAAAGATCGGGACACCCCGCCTCTATCACGATGAGCAAGTCCCTCGTCCTCAATCAAACCAAGTAGCGTTTGCTCAAGCTCAAGAACGACAACGTCTTTGTCACCAAGAAGAAGAAGAACGAGCGCGTCTACACCAAGAGCAACAAGACGTCGGGGCTCAACGTCTTCAACAACAACAACGAGAAGCACAAGCTCTTGAGGCGGAACATGCCCTTCAAGCATCAAGTCGAGCTATCGCCAACCGCAATCGCGAACGGCGCAATCAAGAGGAAGCCCTTCGAGAAGAAATCCAAGAGAGGAACTACCATCCGCGTGTCCAACGTCAAGCTACACAAGCTCCCTCACAAGCTCGTCAAGCACCACCTCAACCTCATGGTCAGCAAGAGCAAGTTGATCATGGACTTCCACCACGCCAAGAGCAACATGAGGATGATTACCCTCCACGTCAAGGGCGTCATCATCACCATCGCCAACAACACAATGAAGAGCAGCGCTATGGAAAGCTCAAATTCACAATGCACAAGTTCAATGGAAGTAATGATCCTGTAGAGTACCTCTCATGGGCATTGAAGGTCGACAAAATCTTTCGTTTGCACAACTATGAGGAAGAGAAGAAGATCGCTATGGCATCACTTGAGTTCCAAGACTATGTGCTCATATGGTGGGAACAAGTCCTTGAGCGCCGACAAGCAAGAGGTGAACCTCCATGATGAGGACATGACTACCTTGGATATGACCAAAATATTGCATACATGCATATTTATCGGTGATTTCTAGTGCAAACTATTCAATAATCTATTTATGTTATCCGAACAAAAATACTTCACACACTTTTGTGTTTTGTCTAATTGCAGGTGTATGGGACATTTGTACAATCCACATATGAAGATAAGGAAGAAGGAGATGTTTATTTTCTGTTCAAAAAGTTCTCTCACGTCACTTTTGGCCCAAGAGAAGATAGAGTCCAAGTCTCTCACGTTTTGGACTCAGATTCGGACTGCACAGACATACCTGACTCAAAACGCCAACAACTTTTTCATACGGACTCCGAATTGGGTGATTCTTTTTTTGTTGGAAAGTAGATTTCATGCTCTTTCCAGCACAATTTGAATCACCTTAAAATCCGTCCGGAGCGTTGAGTTATGGACGAAACAATCTGATGCTGCACCAGAATCCGAGTCAAACTACAAGTCCAAAGGTGTTACGTCACCTCCACTTGGGCCCATTGGCCTTGTACGACCTAGGGTTAGTTTTAGGCTGCCTTGGGACGTCCTCCCACCTCCTTGGCCGCCACCCCTTGCTCCTATATAAGTAGATCCATCTAGTAGCTTTTCCTTGGGATTTGTTTAGTTAAAAGTTAGCCATTGCAACTTCGTGTACTTCGTTTGTGTCCAACGACCAGACCAAGACCACTTTCGGATCCCCACCATTATCAATACTTCATCAATATTCGCAATATTCAGATTGCTTTATCATATTCTTGCTTGTTCTTCGATTGCTTGCAGGAATAGACCTTCGTGGTCAGGCTGATCGTGCTTCCGGCATCGTCAGTAACCTCAGGAGATTGGTTTAGCGATTGCTAAGGCGCAACGTCGTGCATGTTTGTAGTCGGATCGTCAAAGTCAACTTCACCAAATCGATAGTTATCATCTCATCGAAAGATTGGGACACCCCGCCTCTATCAAGTGGTATCAGTTTTCAGGTTGCTCGGTGAGATTTTACAGTTTTTCATAGTTTAGATCGCATCTGTCATTCATACCTAGAGTCCATGAAAAAGCCACAAAAAAAATTAGATTTGTTCATCCTTTATCCAAGCCAGTCTGAGCCTTTGCAATTTTCTATTCATTGCTTGCATAGTTGAATTATCGGTTGCATCGTCGTGTCAGTTGCTGGTCTTAGTGTCTAGTTCCTTTAGAGTTTCGAGTTCTGTTCACATTAGTCACGAGTGCATCATTATCCCTTCTGTCCACCATCCCATCCATTAATTTTCACCACGCTACACGACCTGCTCATTGTCATAATCATAGTTGAGGTCATTCACATCTTCGCCGATCCAATGCATCTTATCTAGTTTGTCTTGGACAGAGGAAAAAAGATAGAAAAAAGAGAAAAAAGGAAAAAAAGAGAAAAAAATAAAAAAGCGTGAGAAAAAAGAGAGAAAAAAATCGGATCTATCAAGAATCAACCTCCTGAATTCGGATTGGAAATTTATGACTGTTCAAGAAAACAGTGTATCTTCCTCATACGAACTCCGTTTTGGCTCCGTGAGTACTCAAATTGAAGCTAGCGACGAGCCGCATGTAAATTTGATTCAAATAAGGTTTAATCACCAATGTTGGGATGGTTTAATGATGAACATTGTCAATCTTTTGAAATAAATAAGAGCTTCACTTATATGTGCAAACTGAGTTGCAATATTTTCATGCCTTCTAGTTCTTGTGCTAATTTGTTGGCTTTAGATTTTATGAACTATGCAAGTTACTCATCTATTCATGTGTCATATATGCAAAAATCGAGGGAAGTAAAAATGGATGACATATACATATACAACATGTACACCTTGTCTCTTTTGTTAGCCACATTTCAGATTAAGCAACGCCGAGGACGGCTTTATTTTCAAGAAGGGGAGGATGATGAGGACATGACTACCTTGGATATGACCAAAATATTGCATACATGCATATTTATCGGTGATTTCTAGTGCAAACTATTCAATAATCTATTTATGTTATCCAGAACAAAAATACTTCACACACTTTTGTGTTTTGTCTAATTGCAGGTGTATGGGACATTTGTACAATCCACATATGAAGATAAGGAAGAAAGAGATGTTTATTTGCTGTTCAAAAAGTTCTCTGACGTCACTTTTGGCCCAAGAGAAGATAGAGTCCAAGTCTCTCACGTTTTGGACTCAGATTCGGACTGCACAGACATACCTGACTCAAAACGCCAACAACTTTTTCATACGGACTCCGAATTGGGTGATTCTTTTTTTGTTGGAAAGTAGATTTCATGCTCTTTCCAGCACAACTGGAATCACCTTAAAATCCGTCCGGAGCGTTGAGTTATGGACGAAACAATCTGACGCTGCACCAGAATCCGAGTCAAACTACAAGTCCAAAGGTGTTACGTCACCTCCACTTGGGCCCATTGGCCTTGTACGACCTAGGGTTAGTTTTAGGCTGCCTTGGGACGTCCTCCCACCTCCTTGGCCGCCACCCCTTGCTCCTATATAAGTAGATCCATCTAGTAGCTTTTCCCTTGGGATTTGTTTAGTTAAAAGTTAGCCAACGCAACTTCGTGTACTTCGTTTGTGTCCAACGACCAGACCAAGACCACTTTCGGATGCCCACCATTATCAATACTTCATCAATATTCGCAATATTCAGATTGCTTTATCATATTCTTGCTTGTTCTTCGATTGCTTGCAGGAATAGACCTTCGTGGTCAGGCTGATCGTGCTTCCGGCATCGTCAGTAACCTCAGGAGATTGGTTTAGCGATTGCTAAGGCGCAACGTCGTGCATGTTTGTAGTCGGCTCGTCAAAGTCAACTTCACCAAATCGATAGTTATCATCTCATCGAAAGATCGGGACACCCCGCCTCAATCACCATTCATCCATTAATTTCCACCACGTGCTACACACTGTTCATTGTCATAATCATAGTTGAGTTCATTCCCATCTTCGCCTGATCCAATCTGCATCTTATCTAGTTTGTCTTGTAAAGACGGAGAAAAAAAAGAGAAAAAGAGAAAAAGGAAAAAAAAATCGGAGAGAAGAAAAGAAAAAAGCGTGAGGAAAAAAAGAGACCTGGAAAAAATCGGATCTATCTAGAATCAATCTCTATGAATTCGGATTGAATCTGTTTTATGACTGTTCAGTAAAACAGGTGTATCTTCCTCATACGAAGTCCGTTTTGGCTCCGTGAGTACTCAAATTGAAGCTAGCGACGAGCCGCATCTAAATAGTTGCAGAAGCTCGTTCAATATTTGACACCTCAAAATCGGCTTCTAAATAGGTCTTTTTGCCCTCCGAAGTTCGTGAACACAGCTTGTTCCAATTTTCAGGCCAGTTTTAGAATTCTTTGACTCCTCATATCAACTCGGAATTGAGTGATTCTTTTTGCATTGGAAAGCTTGAGTTAGTAGCATTCTTTGAAAGAATTTAACAGATAATTGGCTCAAACTTTTCAAGAGGAAAGTTGGAGAGAAAGTTGTTGTATGTCCTGCTTGGCAGTTGTTTTTCATCATTATCTTCACTACCGTTGTGATCTTCACTTATATCTTGCTGTCAAGAGCTACTTAGTATCCTTCATTGATGCTAGTTGTGCTACACCGTGACCTCATTAGTGTTCTAGGCTCGCGTCTCTAGTCCGGTCTAGCCTTTGACCAGCACAGTACCGTCGTTGAGCGTTTATTCATTATTGTATCTTTGAATTAATTATTGCTAATCTTTTGCTACCATATATAGCCAACCCAGCTCCACATATTTCTACACCGTGTATACGTACGCTCCCCTGGCAATCGCTTTACTCAATATTCGGAGTTACTTGACACCGCTGGTTGCCGATCACCGCCTGCCGCATGGTAAGAACTTGTAAGATATTGCTATTTGCTTTACTGTGAGCACTTTACAACCACATCCTAGTAGTTCATAGGAACATTATTCTCGAATTTTGTTTCTTGTTTCTACTAATCATGACAGGTTTCGGAGATAGAAGTTCTTGGACGATGAACACATCTTCACCATCACGAGAGTTGGAACAACACACACAAGCACATGGCCAGGTTAGCTCTTTACCGTCATTTGAGGGTAGATTCAATCCTGCTATTTATCTAGCTTGGGAGCTTGAAGTAGAACAAGTTTTTAGTCACCATGGCTTTTCTCGAACTTGAGCGAGTACGAGCTGCCACTAGAGCATTTACTGGTTTTGCTTTTGTTTGGTGGAGTGTGCATTGTAAGAAAAACATTGATAACCAACCCACAACTTGGAAAGATTTGAAAGATGTAATGAGACAACAATTTTTCCCTCCTTACTATCGTCGTGAATTGCTTCGCAAATTTGAACAATTTAAACAAGGCAATAACACTATTCATGCTTACTACCAAGAGTTCAAATCTTATATACATCATTGTGACATAGAAGAATCTGAGGATGATACAATGAATAGATTTTTTGGTGGTTTGAACCATGATATTCAGGCAAGATTTCAGTATATTCCTCGTTGCATTACTGGTATGTATGTTCGTGCTTGTACCTTTGAGAGACAGTTACAGGAGGATGCATTGGGTGACTACAACAACTATTATTCCAGTTCATGCTCACCACCGCCGGTTGGTTCCTCCACCGTTGCACCTACTAGAGTAGCCCCACCTCGGATTGTGAGCGCGGCATCATCTCAAGAGCATGGTGCATTGTCTACGTCTGTACCTACATCAGCTACGTCTTTGCGACAAGGTAACAGTAAAGGTATTGATGATTTAACTTCACATGAGAATGATGCATCCCTAGTTAACTTGAATGCATCATGTGTTGAGTTACCTAGTGATTTGAGCACATCACCTATTTTAGAGAATCTTGAAACTGTCATGAATGCGTCATGTGATCAAACAACTGAAATACCAACAATTTTGAGTGCACCCATTGAATTAACTGTTGATGCAAAAGAATCAATGTTTAATCATTTTGATATGACCTCTAATCTTGGTGATGATTCTGTGTCGAATGACTCATTGCATGTTTGCTTATCTAAGCATGTTGTAGCATGTAAATTTGATTCAAATAAGGTTTATTCACCAATGTTGGGATGGTTTAATGATGAACATTGTCAATCTTTTGAAATAAATAAGAGCTTCACTTATATGTGCAAACTGAGTTGCAATATTTTCATGCCTTCTAGTTCTTGTGCTAATTTGTTGGCTTTAGATTTTATGAACTATGCAAGTTACTCATCTATTCATGTGTCAGATATGCAAAAATCGAGGGAAGTAAAAATGGATGACATATACATATACAACATGTACACCTTGTCTCTTTTGTTAGCCACATTTCAGATTAAGCAACGCCAAGGACGGCTTTATTTTCAAGAAGGGGAGGATGATGAGGACATGACTACCTTGGATATGACCAAAACTATTGCATACATGCATATTTGTGAGGTGATTTCTAGTGCAAACTATTCAATAATCTATTTATGTTATCCAGAACAAAAATACTTCACACACTTTTGTGTTTTGTCTAATTGCAGGTGTATGGGACATTTGTACAATCCACATATGAAGATAAGGAAGAAAGAGATGTTTATTTGCTGTTCAAAAAGTTCTCTCACGTCACTTTTGGCCCAAGAGAAGATAGAGTCCAAGTCTCTCACGCTTTGGACTCAGATTCGGACTGCACAGACATACCTGACTCAAAACGCCAACAACTTTTTCATACGGACTCCGAATTGGGTGATTCTTTTTTTGTTGGAAATTAGATTTTATGCTCTTTCCATCATAATTGGAATCACCTTAAAATCCGTCCGGAGCGTTGAGTTATAGACGAAACAATCTGACGCTGCACCAGAATCCGAGTCAAACTACAAGTCCAAAGGTGTTACGTCACCTCCACTTGGGCCCATTGGCCTTGTACGACCTAGGGTTAGTTTTAGGCTGCCTTGGGACGTTCTCCCACCTCCTTGGTCGCCACCCCTTGCTCCTATATAAGTAGATCCATCTAGTAGCTTTTTACTTGGGATTTGTTTAGTTAAAAGTTAGCCATTGCAACTTCGTACTTCGTTTGTGTCCAACGACCAGACCAAGACCGCTTACGGATCCTCACCTTTATCAATACTTCATATATACTCGCAATATTCAGATTGCTTTTATCATATTCTTGCTTGTTCTTCGATTGCTTGCAGGAATAGACCTTCGTGGCCAGGTTGATTGTGCTCCGGCGTGGTCAATAACCTCTCGGAGTTGGTTTAGCGATTGCTAAGGCGCAACGTCGTGCACGTTTGTAGTCGAATCGTCAAAGTCATCTTCACCAAATCGATAGTTATCATCTCATCGAAAGATCGGGACACCTCCGCCTCTATCATCATCGCATGAAGCATGGCAATAGATGGATCAACATCATGCAAGCAATCAATGTCAAGAATGTCCACTAGTGGGACTAGAGCATCACCTTCACCTATGTTACCTTTGTCATTCCATTCAAGTGGTGTAGGTGAGGTGTTCAAAGAATCATAGGTGGTCATCTTCATCTTGATGGAACCATGAGGGGAAAAAATGATGAAGAGGACATGAGTACCTTGTATATGACCAAAATATTGCATACATGCATATTTGTCGGTGATTTCTAGTGCAAACTATTCAATAATCTATTTATGTTATCCGAACAAAAATACTTCACACACTTTTGTGTTTTGTCTAATTGCAGGTGTATGGGACATTTGTACAATCCACATATGAAGATAAGGAAGAAAGAGATGTTTATTTGCTGTTCAAAAAGTCCTCTCACGCACTTTTGGCCCAAGAGAAGATAGAGTCCAAGTCTCTCACGTTCTGGATTCAGATTCGGACTGCACAGACATACCTGACTCAAAACGCCAACAACTTTTTCATACGGACTCGAATTGGGTGATTCTTTTTTGTTAGAAAGTAGATTTCATGCTCTTTCCAGCACAATTGGAATCACCTTAAAATCCGTCCGGAGCGTTGAGTTGTGGACAAAACAATCTGACGCTGCACCAGAATCCGAGTCAAACTACAAGTCCAAAGGTGTTACGTCACCTCCACTTGGGCCCATTGGCCTTGTACGACCTAGGGTTAGTTTTAGGCTGCCTTGGGACGTCCTCCCACCTCCTTGGCCGCCACCCCTTGCTCCTATATAAGTAGATCCATCTAGTAGCTTTTTCCTTGGGATTTGTTTAGTTAAAGTTAGCCATTGCAACTTCGTACTTCGCTTGTGTCCAACGACCAGACCAAGACCACTTACGGATCCCCACCTTTATCAATAATTCATACATATTCGCAATATTCAGATTGCTTTTATCATATTCTTGCTTGTTCTTCGATTGCTTGCAGGAATAGACCTTCGTGGTCGTTGATTGTGCTCCGGCGTGGTCAATAACCTCTCGGAGTTGGTTTAGCGATTGCTAAGGCGCAACGTCGCACGCTTGTAGTCGGATCGTCAAAGTCATCTTCCACCAAATCGATATCCACCATCTCATCGAAGATCGGGACACCTCTGCCTCTATCAAGTGGTATCAGTTTTCAGGTTGCTCGGTGAGATTTTACAGTTTTTCATAGTTTAGATCGCATCTGTCATTCATACCTATAGTCCATAAAAAAGCTAAAAAAAAAGTTAGATCTGTTCATCCTTTATCCAAGCCAGTCTGAGCCTTTGCAATTTTCTATTCGTTGCTTGCATAGTTGAATTATCGGTTGCATCGTCGTGTCAGTTGCTGGTCTTAGTGTCTAGTTCCTTTAGAGTTTCGAGTTCTGTTCACATTAGTCACGCCGCCGCTGCATCATTATCCCTTCCGCTATCCACCATCCCATCTATTAATTTCCACCATGTGCTATGCGCTGTTCATTGTCATAATCATAGTTGAGGTCACTCACATCTTCGCCTGATCCAATCTGCATCTTATCTAGTTTGTCTTGGAAAGAGGGAGAAAAAGAAGATAGAGAAAAAAAGAAAAAAAAGAAAAAGAGAGAGAAGAAAAAGAAAAAAAGCGTGAGGAAAAAAAATAGAGAAGGAAAAAAAAAATCGGATCTATCTAGAATCAATCTCGTACCTGAATTCGGATTGGAATCTGTTTTGCGCACTGTTCAGTAAAACAGGTGTATCTTCCTCATACGAAGTCCGTTTTGGCTCCGTGAGTACTCAAATTGAAGCTAGCGACGAGCCGCATCTAAATAGTTGCAGAAGCTAGTTCAATATTTGACACCTCAAAATCGGCTTCTAAATAGGTCTTTTTGCCCTCCGAAGTTCGTGAACACAGCTTGTTCCAATTTTCAGGCCAGTTTTAGAATTCTTTGACTCCTCATATCAACTCGGAATTGAGTGATTCTTTTTGCATTGGAAAGCTTGAGTTAGTAGCATTCTTTGAAAGAATTTATCAGAAAATTGGCTCAAACTTTTCAAGAGGAAAGTTGGAGAGAAAGTTGTTGTATGTCCTGCCTGGTAGTTGTTTTTCATCATTATCTTCACTACCGTTGTGATCTTCACTTATATCTTGCTGTCAAGAGCTACTTAGTATCCTTCATTGATGCTAGTTGTGCTACGCCGGGACCTCATTAGTGTTCTAGGCTCGCGTCTCTAGTTCGGTCTAGCTTAGGACCAGCACAGTACCGTCGTTGAGCGTTTATTCAACATTGCATCTCTGAATTGATTATTGCTAATCTTTTGCTACCATATATAGTCAACCCAGCTCCACATATTTCTACACCGTGTATACGTACATTCCCCTGGCAATCGCTTTACACAATCTTGAGTTATTTGACATCGCTGGTTGCTTGTCACCACCGCCGCATGGTAAGAACTTGTAAGATATTGATATTTGCTTTACTGTGAGCACTTTACAACCACATCCTAGTAGTTCATAGGAACATTATTCTTGAATTTTGTTTCTTGTTTCTACTAATCATGACAGGTTTCGGAGATAGAAGTTCTTGGACGACGGACACATCTTCACCATCACGAGAGTTGGGACAACACACACAACCACATGGTCAGGTTATCTCTTTACCGTCATTTGAGGGTAGATTTAATCCTGCTATTTATCTAGCTTGGGAGTTTGAAGTAGAACAAGTTTTTAGTAACCATGACTTTTCTGAACTTGAGCGAGTACGAGCTGCCACTAGAGCATTTACTGGTTTTGCTTCAGTTTGGTGGAGTGTGCATTGTAAGAAAAATATTGATAACCAACCCACAACTTGGAAAGATTTGAAATATGTAATGAGACAACATTTTTCCTCCTTACTATCGCCGTGAATTGCTTCGCAAATTTGAACAATTTAAACAAGGCAACAACACTGTCCATGCTTACTACAAAGAGTTCAAATCTTATATGCATCATTGTGACATAGAAGAATCTAAGGATGATACAATGAATAGATTTTTTGGTGGTTTGAACCATGATATTCAGCAAGATTTCAGATATTCCTCGTTGCATTACTGGTATGTATGTTCGTGCTTGTACCTTTGAGAGACGATTTACAGGAGGATGCATTGGGTGACTACAACAACTACTATTCCAGTTCATGCTCACCACCGCCGGTTGGTTCCTCCACCGTTGCACCTACTAGAGCAGCCCCACCTCGGATTGTGAGCGACATCATCTCAAGAGTATGGTGCATTGTCTACGTCAGTACCTACATCAGCTACGCCTTTGCGACAAGGTAACAATAAAGGTATTGATGATATAACGTCACATGAGAATGATGCATCCCTAGTTAACTTGAATACATCATGTGTTGAGCTACCCACTACTTTGATCACACCACCTATTTTAGAGGATTATGTTGATAATTTGACTTTGCCATGTGATCAAACAACTGAAATACCAACAATTTTGAGAGCACCAATTGAATTAACTGTTGATGCAAAAGAATCAATGTTTAATCGTTTTGATATGACCTCTAATCTTGGTGATGATTCGTGTCGAATGACTCATTGCATGTTTGCTTATCTAAGCATGTTGTAGCATGTAAATTTGATTCAAATAAGGTTTATTCACCAATGTTGGGATGGTTTAATGATGAACATTGTCATTCTTTTGAAATAAATAAGAGCTTCACTTATATGTGCAAACTGAGTCGCAATATTTTCATGCCTTCTAGCTCTTGTGCTAATTTGTTGGCTTTAGATTTTATGAACTATGCAAGTTACTCATCTATTCATGTGTCATATATGCAAAAATCAAGGGAAGTAAAAATGGATGACGATACATATACAACATGTACACCTTGTCTCTTTTGTTAGCCACATTTCAGATTAAGCAACGCCGAGGATGGCTTTATTTTCAAAAGGGAGGATGATGAGGACATGAGTACCTTGTATATGACCAAAAATATTGCATACATGCATATTTGTCGGTGATTTCTAGTGCAAACTATTCAATAATCTATTTATGTTATCCGAACAAAAATACTTCACACACTTTTGTGTTTTGTCTAATTGCAGGTGTATTGGACATTTGTACAATCCACATATGAAGATAAGGAAGAAAGAGATGTTTATTTGCTGTTCAAAAAGTCCTCTCACGTCACTTTTGGCCCAAGAGAAGATAGAGTCCAAGTCTCTCACGTTCTGGATTCAGATTCGGACTGCACAGGCATACCTGACTCAAAACGCCAACAACTTTTTCATACGGACTCCGAATTGGGTGATTCTTTTTTTGTTGGAAAGTAGATTTCATGCTCTTTCCAGCACAATTGGAATCACCTTAAAATCCGCCTGGAGCGTTGAGTTGTGGACAAAACAATCTGACGCTGCACCAGAATCCGAGTCAAACTACAAGTCCAAAGGTGTTACGTCACCTCCACTTGGGCCCATTGGCCTTGTACGACCTAGGGTTAGTTTTAGGCTGCCTTGGGACGTCCTCCCACCTCCTTGGCCGCCACCCCTTGCTCCTATATAAGTAGATCCATCTAGTAGCTTTTTTCCTTGGGATTTGTTTAGTTAAAAGTTAGCCATTGCAACTTCGTGTACTTCGTTTGTGTCCAACGACCAGACCAAGACCGCTTACGGATCCCCACCTTTATCAATAATTCATACATACTCGCAATATTCAGATTGCTTTTATCATATTCTTGCTTGTTCTTCGATTGCTTGCAGGAATAGACCTTCGTGGTCAGGTTGATTGTGCTCTGGCGTGGTCAATAACCTCTCGGAGTTGGTTTAGCGATTGCTAAGGCGCAACGTCGTGCACGTTTGTAGTCGGATCGTCAAAGTCATCTTCACCAAATCGATAGTTATCATCTCATCGAAAGATCGGGACACCTCCGCCCCTATCAAAAAGAGAGAGAAGAAAAAGAAAAAAAAGTGTGAGGAAAAAAAAAGAGAGAAGAAGAAAAAAATCGGATCTATCTAGAATCAATCTCGTACCTGAATTCGGATTAGAATCTATTTTGCGCACTGTTCAGTAAAACAGGTGTATCTTCCTCATACGAAGTCCGTTTTGGCTCCGTGAGTACTCAAATTGAAGCTAGCGACGAGCCGCATGTAAATAGTTGCAGAAGCTAGTTCAGTATTTGACACCTCAAAATCGGCTTCTAAATAGATCTTTTTGCCCTCCGAAGTTCGTGAACACAGCTTGTTCCAATATTTCAGGCGAGTTTTAGAATTCTTTGACTCCTTATATCAACTCGGAATTGAGTGATTCTTTTTGCATTGGAAAGCTTGAGTTAGTAGCATTCTTTGAAAGAATTTATCATAAAATTGGCTCAAACTTTTCAAGAGGAAAGTTGGAGAGAGAGTTGTTGTATATCCTGCTTGGTAGTTGTTTTTCATCATTATCTTCACTACCGTTGTGATCTTCACTTCTATCTTGCTGTCAAGGGCTACTTAGTATCCTTCATTGATGCTAGTTGTGCTATGCCGTGACCTCATTAGTGTTCTAGGCTCGCGTCTCTAGTCCGGTCTAGCCTAGGACCAGCACAGTACCGTCGTTGAGCGTTTATTCAACATTGCATCTCTGAATTGATTATTACTAATCTTTTGCTACCATATATAGCCAACCCAGCTCCACATATTTCTACACCGTGTATACGTACGTTCCCCTGGCAATCGCTTTACACAATCTTCAGAGTTATTTGACATCGCTGGTTGCCTGTCACCACCTGCCGCATGGTAAGAACTTGTAAGATATTGATATTTGCTTTACTGTGAGCACTTTACAACCACATCCTAGTAGTTCATAGGAACATTATTCTGGAATTTTGTTTCTTGTTTCTACTAATCATGACAGGTTCTGGAGATAGAAGTTCTTGGACGATGGACACATCTTCACCATCACGAGAGTTGGGACAACACACACACCACATGGTCAGGTTATCTCTTTACCGTCATTTGAGGGTAGATTTAATCCTGCTATTTATCTAGCTTGGGAGTTTGAAGTAGAACAAGTTTTTAGTAACCATGACTTTTCTGAACTTGAGCGAGTACGAGCTGCCACTAGAGCATTTATTGGTTTTGCTTTAGTTTGGTGGAGTGTGCATTGTAAGAAAAATATTCATAACCAACCCACAACTTGGAAAGATTTGAAAGATGTAATGAGACAACATTTTTTCCCTCCTTACTATCGTCGTGAATTGCTTCGCAAATTTGAACAATTTAAACAAGGCAACAACACTATTCATGCTTACTACAAAGAGTTCAAATCTTATATGCATCATTGTGACATAGAAGAATCTAAGGATGATACAATGAATAGATTTTTTGGTGGTTTGAACCATGATATTCAGGAAAGATTTCAGTATATTCCTCGTTGCATTACTGGTATGTATGTTCGTGCTTGTACCTTTGAGAGACAGATACAGGAGGATGCATTGGCTGACTACAACAACTACTATTCCAGTTCATGCTCACCACCGCCGGTTGGTTCCTCCACCGTTGCACCTACTAGAGCAGCCCCACCTCGAATTGTGAGCGCGGCAACATCTCAAGAGCATGGTGCATTGTCTACGTCTGTACCTACATCAGCTACGTCTTTGCGACAAGGTAACAGTAAAGGTAATGATTATTTAACTTCACATGAGAATGATGCATCCCTAGTTAACTTGAATGCATCATGTGTTGAGTTGCCTAGTGATTTGAGCACATCACCTATTTTAGAGAATCTTGAAACTGTCATGAATGCGTCATGTGATCAAACTACTGAAATACCAACAATTTTGAGTGCACCCATTGAATTAACTGTTGATGCAAAAGAATCAATGTTTAAACATTTTTGATATGACCTCTAATCTTGGTGATGATTCTGTGTCGAATGACTCATTGCATGTTTGCTTATCTCAGCATGTTGTAGCATGTAAATTTGATTCAAATAAGGTTTATTCACCAATATTGGGATGGTTTAATGATGAACATTGTCAATCTTTTGAAATAAATAAGAGCTTCACTTATATGTGCAAGCTGAGTTGCAATATTTTCATGCCTTCTAGTTCTTGTGCTAATTTGTTGGCTTTAGATTTTATGAACTATGCAAGTTACTCATCTATTCATGTGTCATATATGCAAAAATCAAGGGAAGTAAAAATGGATGACGTATACATATACAACATGTACACCTTGTCTCTTTTGTTAGCCACATTTCAGATTAAGCAACGCCGAGGACGGCTTTGTTTTCAAGAAGGGGAGGATGATGAGGACATGACAACCTTGGATAAGACCAAAAATATTGCATACATGCATATTTGTCAGGTGATTTCTAGTGCAAACTATTCAATAATATATTTATGTTATCCAGAACAAAAATACTTCACATACTTTTGTGTTTTGTCTAATTGCAGGTGTGTGGGACATTTGTACAATCCACATATGAAGATAAGGGAAAAGGAGAAGTTTAGGTGCTGTTCAAAAAGTCTTCTCACGTCACTTTTGGGTCAAGAGAAGATAGAGTCCAAGTCTCTCACGTTCTGGATTCAGATTCGGACTGCACAGACATACCTGACTCAAAACGTCAACAACGTTTTCATACGGACTCCGAATTGGGTGATTCTTTTTTTGTTGGAAAGTAGATTTCATGCTCTTTCCAGCACAATTGGAATCACCTTAAAAGCCGTCCGGAGCGTTGAGTTGTGGACGAAACAATCTGACGCTGCACCAGAATCCGAGTCAAACTACAAGTCCAAAGGTGTTACGTCACCTCCACTTGGGCCCATTGGCCTTGTACGACCTAGGGTTAGTTTTAGGCTGCCTTGGGACGTTCTCCCACCTCCTTGGCCGTCATCCCTTGCTCCTATATAAGTAGATCCATCTAGTAGCTTTTTGCTTGGGATTTGTTTAGTTAAAAGTTAGCCATTACAACTTCGTGTACTTCGTTTGTGTCCAACGACCAGACCAAGACCGCTTACGGATCCCCACCTTTATCAATACTTCATACATACTCGCAATATTCAGATTGCTTTTATAATATTCTTGCTTGTTCTTCGATTGCTTGTAGGAATAGACCTTCGTGGTCAGGTTGATTGTGCTCCGGCGTGGTCAATAACCTCTCGGAGTTGGTTTAGCGATTGCTAAGGCGCAACGTCGTGCACGTTTGTAGTCGGATCGTCAAAGTCGTCTCCTCCAAATCGATAGTTATCATCTCATCGAAAGATCGGGACACCCCGCCTCTATCAAATACTACAAGGAAATGGAGATTGCCATGATTCGAGCCAATGTCACAGACGATGATGAGCAAACAATGGCACGATTCTTGAATGGACTCAATCATCCCATCAAGATGATCGCCGACTTCCAACCCTACTCCAACCTCATTGAGCTCGTGCATCAAGCTACAAAGGCGGAACGCCAAGTGCAAGATGAGTTCAAGTACGCCAAGTACTCCTCCAAGACCTACGACTTCTCCAATAACCAAGCTTCTACAACTACTCCAAATTCGACATCAACCAAGCCTTCTCCAAGCAACGACAACAAGCCAAGTTACAAGAAAACTTCCACAAGTTCAAGTCATCTTCCTCCTACTACAAGCAACTTCAAGCCGCGTGCTTTGCCATCTACTCCAACCGATGAGACCGTCTAGACAAGCTCCTTCAAGTGTTTCACTTGCGGCGGCCGAGGCCCCAAGTCCTATGAATGCACAAACAAGCGCACCATGATCCTCAACGACGATGGCACCTACGACTCAATGAGTGAAGATGAAATGGAAGCTCTTGAGCAAGTGGCCATGCACCGGCGCGTGAACGAGGATGAAGATGATCGAGTCTTTTGTGATGAAGTTACGAGCCCCGCTCTCATTGTCTCCAAGGTCTTGACACTTCAACATCAACAAGAAGAAGACCAACGATGCCATATCTTCCACACCAAGGCCGGCATCAATGGAAGGTCCGTCAAGGTCATCATCGATGGAGGTAGTTGCCACAACTTGGCAAGTGAAGAACTATGCTCCAAGCTTCAATTGGTCAAGAGGAAGCACCCGCACCCCTACAAGGTTCAATGGCTGAGTGACTCCGGCACTATACGAGTTGAGCATACGGTCCAAGTATCCTTCAAAATTGGCGCATATGAAGACACTTTGGAGTGTGATGTGGTCCCAATGACAGTTTGCCACCTCCTTCTTGGTCGACCATGGCAATTCGACCGTGGTGTCGTCCACAATGGGCGTACCAATCACTATAGCTTCAAGATGAAAGGGAAGGAATATGTGCTACGACCCATGTCTCCTAGTCAAGTGATAGCCGACAAGCAAGCCACCCAACATAGAGAGAAGAGTGAAAAAGATATCCACCAAAAAGTGAGTGAGAGCCACAAGCCACACTTGAGCGCCTCTTCGCCTAGAGAGAAAAACCTCATACTATTTGCCACAAAAAGTAAGATGAGAGAAGTGTGTGAGAACCCATCGAGTGTGATGTACTTTATCCTTGTGTGCAAGGATGGCGAACCGAAAACTAACACCACTCACGAGCTACCTTTGGTGTTTCAATCTCTTTTGCAGGAATTTCAAGATGTTTTCCCCAATGAGCTACCTCCGGGTCTACCTCCTCTACGAGGGATTGAGCATCGAATCGACCTCATCCCCGGAGCGCCACTTCTAAACAAAGCTCCATACCGTGTCAATCCCGAAGAAACCAAGGAGATTCAACGGCAAGTACAACAACTAATCGACAACGGTCATGTACGTGAAAGCTTAAGCCCTTGTGCCGTTTGCCTAAGCCCGATGGAAGTTTCCGCTTGTGTTCCGATTGTAGACCTATAAATGCTATCACCGTTCGCTATAGGCATGCATTCCTCGCTTAGATGATATGCATGATGAACTTAGTGGAGCCAACTTTTTCTCAAAAATTGATCTTAAAAGTGGCTATTATCAAATCCGCATACAAGAAGGTGATGAATGGAAAACTGCTTTCAAAACAAAATTTGGCTTATATGAATGGTTAGTCATGCCTATGGGTTTATCGGAGGCTCCCGGTACTTTTGTACGTCTCATGCACCATGTACTTCGACCTTATATTGGAGTCTTTGTTGTGGTTTACTTCGATGATATTCTTGTGTTTAGCAAAACCATGAAAGAGCATCTTGATCATGTTAAGCTTGTTTTGCAAACACTTCGCAAGGAAAGTCTTTACGCCAACATAAAAAAGTGCACATTTGGTGTTGACAAAGTGGTTTTCTTGGGTTTCGTTGTATCTTCCAAGGGTGTCCATGTTGACGAAACTAAAATTGAAGCAATTAAAACTTGGCCCCAACCCACCAATTTGCAACAAGTGCGTAGTTTTCTTGGTCTTGCGGGTTTTTATCACCGCTTTGTGAAAGATTTTAGCACAATTGCCGCTCCTTTGCGTGCTTTGAGTAAGAAGAATGCTCCTTTTGTTTGGAGATCTGATGCGGAGCATCTTACGGTCATCACAATGTCAAGAGTCCGTTTGGCAAGTGACACGTGCGACCTCTACTTCTCATACATATAGGTGAATCTTCTCCTTTACACGTGCTCACTTGACCCCTTAGAGGATGTTATACTACTTGATACTCCACTCGTGTGCATGCATAGGTATTGCCGGAGCTTCACGGATGACGAGGAGGAGTGCAAGCGCCAAGGAACACCTACACCATCCGCGACGGAAGCATGGAAGAGAAGACGGAAGAAACGGAGCTGCTACATGCTACAGCCACCGGACGACCGGTCGGGACCGGACGTCCGACGCCTGGAAGCCGCACCAGCCAGAAGGCCCAGCCAACGCCAGCTACAACACCTCCCAGCGAGCGGACGTCCGGCCCCCAGCGGACGACCGGTAATATTAACGGAAGACTGAACATACCGGACGTCCGGTGCCAACAGTCCAGAAGGAAAATAGCGGAAGTCCGAAGACTTCCGGACGTCCGGCCCGTCCCGAGCCATCGGACGTCCGACCCCCACCGGACATCCGACGCCTGTGTGCGCAGCCGCGGGCCTTTGGCCTTGTATCCCTCTCCCCCTTACCCCTTCGTGGCTTAGACTATAAATAGATCACCTCCACCTCCTTTCTAGGGTTAGCAAATATGATAGCTCATTCTTAGGTGAGCTTTGCTCCTACCTCTACTCTTGAGAGAGAGACTACCACTCCCATGGAGTTCAAGACCTCCATGTGAGAAGATCCTGCGGGATATCATCAAGACCCCATTGTGGGAAGATCCATCTAGGATATCATCAAGACCTCCTCTTGGAGATGAACCTTACCTTGTATCCTTCCCTTTGTTGTTCATGTACCTTGTGATCTTGTGTGTTTGATTGTCTAGTGGATGTGTGATTTGGACTTGTTCTTGAGTGTTTCCCCTTGTGATTTCTCCACGTTCTTCCCCGTGTTCATCGTGTTATTCGAGGGATCCCACTCCAAACGTGAAAGATCGACGCTATAGGGTTCCACCCTACATCATATGGTATCATGAGCCACGTTGATCACGTTTTTGGAGCCCCTACCCCGTGTTTTCTAGCTTGATTTTGTTGATTTCGTCCTAAATCCGAAAATCCCCACCAAAAATAGCACCCAAATTTTTTTGTGATTTGTTGGTTTGATGATGTTTTGTTGATTTTGATGCATCGATTTGCTTGGTTTCAAGTGGATCTAGCATCTCCCTGATGAGGACATCAATACCATTGTTACACCCACAGCCCCTGCTGCTATACATACTGGACCAATTACTAGAGCTCGCGCACGCCAACTAAATTACCAGGTACTTTCGTTTCTAGGTAATGATTCTAATGTTCATGAGAATATGATGCTGCCTAAATTGGATACATTTGTTTTGCTTACAAATGAAGGGCCTAGCTTGGAGAAGGATGAACATTGGAGCAAGAACAAGCATGGAGATGATGGCATGCGCAAGGGGGACAAGAATGGAGTTACAAGTGATGATTTCAGGACTTTGAAGCCACCATAATGAGTGCATGAAGCCTTGGACGAAATATACAAGATGCCACTTCATAAAATTTCGTCCAGAGGCTATTCTAGGTGCTGCGTCACCTTATTATTGGACCAGGCCCATGTAATTTCGAAATACATTAGTATAGGCTATTTTTAGAGTCCGTATGTGTGGGGAAACAAGAGATAGGGTTAGTTTCGGACCCCTCCACCAAGGGCCACGAAATTCACCCCCTCTTCCTCCATATATACAGCCCTTAGGGCACCGTTTAGATTAAAAGTTCGCCATAGCTGCAACTTCGCGTACTTCGTTTGTGTTCAACGACCAAACAAAGGCGTCACAGAACCCCACCTTGATCAATAAAGCTTTCATCTTATATTCGCAATATCCAGATTGCAATCTCAGTTTCTTGCTTGTTCTTCGTTTGCTCGCAGGAAACAGACCCTCGTGGTCAGGTTGATCGTGCTCGGCATGGTCAATAACCTCTCGGAGTTGGTTTAGCGATTGCTAAATGCGGCGTCCTCGTGACGCTTCGTAGTCGGATCGTCAAAGTCGACTTCCACCAAAGCGAAATCCACCATCTCATCGAAAGACGGGACACCTTTGCCTCTATCAAGTGGTATCAGATTTCCAGGTTGCTCGGTGAGATTTTACAGTTTTTTGTAGTTTAGATCGAGTCTGTCTTCATACCTATAGTCCACGAAAAAGCCACAAAAAAATTAGGGTTAGTTCATCCTATCCGAACTAGTCTGAGCCTTTGCATAATCTTTTCTGTATTTAGGTTGTTGAATTTGCGGTTGCATCGTCGTGTCTAGTTGCTGGTCTTAGAGTCTAGTCTTTTAGAGTTTCGAGTTCTGGTCATAAGTTGTCACGCCGCCGCCGCACCATCATCATCGCCCCTGCCACCTACCACCACCGCTTATCCGCCACCGCTTCGAATCCGTATCCAGATACCACCACCGCGGCCATATACCACCACCGTTACCATATATCCACCACCAATCCGAGTTCCTTGCATATTAGATTTGTTTCGGGATCCATCTAATTTCCGATTCGTGTTTCCTTGTCTGAGTAGGTTTCGGATTCCAGCAATCTTTTGCCGTCCGTAGAAGAGGTTGGTTTCAAAAAAAGAGTCCGGAAACCACCCTCCGTTTAGGCCCAAAATTTTCCAAAAACGCACGGGACAAAAAATTTTCTGGCTATCCTATTTTTAGGTGTTTCTAAGCGTATTGAGACAGTCGCCGTTATAGAAAGTTTTTTTTGACCCGTTTCCAGTTTTTGGGTCCAGGCAGTCGAAAAAAAAAAAATTTGGTCGAAAAAATTTCGTGCCCATCCTGTCAGTTTGACCTGGGAAGAGTTTTGAGACACTCGCCATTATAGTGATTTTTCGCAAAAAAAAAAAGCAGCGCAAAAAAAAGAGCAAAAAAAATTCAGAGTGTGCTTTTCCCTTGTTTACGTGCAGCGCCGTGATTTTGTTAGTGTTCTAGGCTCGCGTCTCTAGCACGGTCTAGCCTAGGACCAAGACAAGACCGTCGTTGAGCGTTTATTCAACTTTGCATCTCTGATTTGATTATTGCTGACCCTTTTGCTACCATATTATAAGCCTTCCCAGCTCCACATACATCTACGTCGTGCGCTTGATTCTCCCAGTAATCGCTATAGCCAAGCTTTGAGAGTTTTGACTACAACGATTGCCGATCACCGCCGCTGCTGGGTAAGAACTGGTAAGAATTTGAGATTTGCTTGACGGATTTGTGGTGTCCACCACACCACCACCACCACTTCCTAGTAGTGCAGAGGATCATATTCTTGTGTGTTTCTATTGCTGCTAACCATGGCAGGATCACAAGCCGATGAGACTGATTGGGAGAACTCGACGAACAAACAGCTACATGATAAGTTTCAGCAAATGATGATTGGACAGGTGCAAGATGTGCTAAACAGATTTGACGAGGCCATGGAGAAGATAGATGGCATTGAGAAGACGTTTGAAACAAAGCTTGATAGCAAGTTTGATGAATTGCTCGCGCGTTTTCCACAACCACCGCCGGCTGCACCTATCGCACCTCTGCAACGACAACAACTACAGATGAGGACATCAATACCATTGTTACACCCACAGCCCCTGCTGCTATACATACTGGACCAATTACAAAAGCTCGCGCACGCCAACTAAATTACCAGGTACTTTCGTTTCTTGGTAATGATTCTAATGTTCATGAGAATATGATGCTGCCTAAATTGGATACATTTGTTTTGCTTACAAATGAAGGGACTAGCTTGGAGAAGGATGAACATTGGAGCAAGAACAAGCATGGAGATGATGGCATGCGCAAGGGGGACAAGAATGGAGTTACAAGTGATGATTTCAGGACTTTGAAGCCACCATAAGGAGTGCATGAAGCCTTGGACGAAATAAACAAGATGCCACTTCATAAAATTCGTCCAGAGGCTATTCTAGGTGCTGCGTCACCTTATTATTGGGCCAGGCCCATGTTATTTCGAAATACATTAGTATAGGCTATTTTTAGAGTCCGTATGTGTGGGGAAACAAGAGATAGGGTTAGTTTCGGACCCCTCCACCAAGGGCCACGAAATTCACCCCCTCTTCCTCCATATATACAGCCCTTAGGGCACCGTTTAGACTTTGGGTTTTGTTTAGATCAAAAGTTCGCCATAGCTGCAACTTCGCATTTCGTTTGTGTTCAACGACCGGACAAAGCGCCACAGAACCCCACCTTGATCAATAAAGCTTTCATCTTATATTCGCAATATCCAGATTGCAATCTCAGTTTCTTGCTTGTTCTTCGTTTGCTCGCAGGAAATAGACCCTCGTGGTCGTTGATCGTGCTCGGCGTGGTCAATAACCTCTCGGAGTTGGTTTAGCGATTGCTAAGCGCGACGTCCTCGCACGCTTCGTAGTCGGATCGTCAAAGTCGACTTCCACCAAAGCGAAATCCACCATCTCATCGAAGACGGGACACCTCTGCCCCTATCAAGTGGTATCGAGCTCCGGGTTGCTCGGTGAGATTTTACAGCTTTTCGTAGTTTAGATCGAGTCTGTTCTTCATACCTACAGTCCACGAAAAAGCCAAAAAAATTAGGGTTAGGTCATCATATCCGAACCAATCGAGCCTTTGCATAATCTTTTTCGTATTTGCGTTGTTGAATTTGCGGTTGCATCGTCGTGTCTAGTTGCTGGTCTTAGAGTCTAGTCTTTTAGAGTTTGAGTTTCGGTCATAAGTTGTCACGCCGCCCGCACCATCATCATCGCCCGCCATCTACCACCACCGCTTATCCGCCACCGCTTCGAATCCGTATCCATATACCACCACCGCTGCCATATACCACCACCGTTGCCATATACCACCACCATATATCCACCACCAATCCGAGTTCCTTGCGTATTCGATTTGTTTTGGGATCCATCTAATTTCCGATTCGTGTTTCCTTGTGTCGAGTAGGTTTCGATTCCAGCAATCTTTTGCCGTCCGTAGAAGAGGTTGGTTTCAAAAAAAAAAGAGTCCGAAACCACCCTCCGCTTAGGCCCAAAATTTTCCAAAACGCACGGGATAAAAAATTTTCGGCTATCCTATTTTAGGTGCTTCTAAGCGTATTGAGCGATCGCCATTATAGAAAGTTTTTTGACCCGCTTCAGTTTTTGGGTCCGGCAAAAAAAAAAAATTTGGTCGAAAAAGTTTCGTGCCCATCCTGTCAGTTTGACGTGGGAAGAGTTTTGAGACACTCGCCATTATAGTGATTTTTCAAAAAAAAAAAAAAGCAAAAAAAGCAAAGCGCAAAAAAAAAAGCGAAAAAAAATTCAGAGTGTGCTTTTCCTTTGTTTACGTGCAGCGCCGTGATTTTGTTAGTGTTCTAGGCTCGCGTCTCTAGCACGGTTCAGCCTAGGACCAGCACAAGATCGTCGTTGAGCGTTTATTCAACTTTGCATCTCTCGATTTGATTATTGTTGACCCTTTTGCTACCATATTATAAGCCTTCCCAGCTCCACATACATCTACGTCGTGCGCTTGATTCTCCCCGTAATCGCTATAGCCAAGCTTTGAGAGTTTTGACTACAACGGTTGCCGATCACCACCTGCTGCTGGGTAAGAACTGGTAAGAATTTGAGATTTGCTTCACGGATTTGTGACTGTCCACCACACCACCACCACCACTTCCTAGTAGTCTGTAGGATTATATTCTTGTGTGTTTCTATTGCTGCTAACCATGGCAGGAACACAGGCCGATGAGACTGATTGGGAGAACCTGACAAACAAACAGCTACATGATAAGTTTCAGCAAATGATGATTGGACAGGTGCAAGATGTGCTAAATAGATTTGATGAGGCCATGGAGAAGATAGATGGCATTGAGAAGACGTTTGAAACAAAGCTTGATAGCAAGTTTGATGAATTGCTCGCTGCGTTTTCCACAACCACCGCCGGCTGCACCTATCGCACCTCTCAAGCGACAACAACTACGCCCCTTCCGAATCAGTATGGACGAGCTCAGCGTGTTCCTATTGAGCCAGGCAAAATTCTGGTGCCGCTGCTCATCGCTGTTGGTGCTTCTTTGGCTCCTGCCATCGCTTTGGTGGTACCGAGGAGGATGATGAGTATGTGGACGATTATGAGGATGAGGTTGATCAACATCGAACTACGTGCAACCACCAGCACCACAACCACCAGGTCGCCCACATGCAAATAATGGCAATATTAGGGCTCCCCTCAGTACGAGATCATGACCATCTCCCTAAACTGAAATTGAATATTCCACCATTTGAGGGTAGATATGTTCACGATATATATCTTACTAGGGAGTTAGAGACTGAACAACGATTTACATGTTTACAATATCCCGAGGAGAGACGTGTTCTGCATCTTGTTTGTGCTTTCACTAGCTTTGCATGTGTTTGGTGGTCGAACATTGTAGATTATATCCTGTTCCAGCTACTTGGGCTGCTTTGAAAACTGCTATGCGTACTCGTTGGGTTCCACCATATTATCAACGTGAATTACTTCAAAAATTGCAGCGCTTAAGACAAGGAAAAACTCAGAGAAGAATATTATCGGGAATTACAAACTGGCTTGATTAGATGTGGTATTGTTGAGGAGAATGAAGCTATGCTTGCACGTTTTCGGGTGGATTAAATAGAGATTCAGACCATTCTAGACTATAAGGATTATAATAATATCACTCGCTTATTCCATCTTGCTTGTAAAGCTGAACGTGAAGTGCAGGATCGACATGCATTGGCGCCGCACTAACTTTTCTGCAGGTCGACCTTCATCATGGACACCACGTGCATCATCTACTTCCACCGCACCATCACCTCCTTGGTGCCACCTCCAACCGTGATACAAGAAAGCAGGCACAACCACCACTATCGCCAAGAGCACACTGCGGGCCTGCACGAGTTCTTCTTCTTCCATGGCGTCAACAGGGCACACAAGTGATATTATTTGTCGTCGTTGTAAGGGAAGAGGACATTTTGAGAGAATGCAAATCTCAGCGTGTGATGATTGCTACGAGGATGGTGGGTATGAGTCCGCTAGTGACTATGATGAGGAGACTTTGGCTCTTATTACACATGAGGAACACGGTGGAGATGATTCGATCATGAGACACAATACATGGCTGCTGAAGATCCGACAGGTATGAATGTTTAGTTGCTCAATGTGTTTTGAGTGTGCAGGTTACACAAGCTGAGCAAAATCAGAGGCATAATTTGTTCCATACAAAGGAGTTGTGAAGGAACGTTCTATTCAAGCGCCATCATAGATGGAGGGAGCTGCAACAACTTGGCTAGCATGGAGATGGTGGAGAAGCTATCTCTCACCACAAGACCACATCCACATCCTTACTACATCCAATGGTTCAACAACAGCGGCAAGGTTAAGGTAACACGATTGTTCGTGTGCATTTTAGTATCTCTACATATGCTGATTATGTTGATTGTGATGTGGTACCTATGCAAGCATGTTCCTTATTACTTGGTCGACCATGGCAATTTGATAAAATTTTGTACACCATGGTAGAAACAATCAGTATACTCTTGTTCATAAGGATAAAAATATTACTTTGCTTCCTATGACTCCTGAGTCCATTTTGAAAGATGATATTAATAGAGCTAATAAAGCAAAACAGGAGAAAATAAGAGTGAAAATCAGATTGTGGCAAAAGAATTTGAGCAACCTATGAAGCCTAATAATAAACCATCTACTGTTGTTTTGAAATTAAATTGAAAAGTGCATGTTTACTTGCCACCAAATCTGATATTGATGAGCTAGATTTTGGCAAATCTATTTGCTATGCTTTTGTGTGCAAAGAGGCATTATTTTCATTCGAGGACGTGCCTTCCTCTTTGCCCCTGCTGTCACTAACATTTTGCAGAGTTCACGACGTCTTTCCACAAGACGTGCCACCGGATTACCACCTATTCGAGGGATTGAGCATCAAATTGACTTAATTCGGTGCATCATTACCCAACCGTGCACCATACCGCACCAATCCGGAGGAGACGAAGGAGATTATCGTCAAGTACAGGAGCTGCTCGACAAAGGTTATATCGCGAATCCCTTAGTCCTTGTGCTGTTCCTATTATTCTAGTGCCGAAAAAGGATGGTACGTCACGTATGTGTGTTGATTGTAGAGGCATCAATAATATTACTATTCGTTATCGCCACCCTATTCCTAGGCTAGATGATATGCTTGATGAATTGAGTGGCTCTACAATATTCTCCAAAGTTGATTTGCGTAGTGGATACCATCAAATTCGTATGAAATTGGGAGATGAATGGAAAACAGCATTTAAAACTAAGTTTGGATTATATGAGTGGTTAGTCATGCCTTTTGGGTTAACTAATGCACCTAGTACTTTCATGAGATTAATGAACGAAGTTTTACGTGCTTTCATTGGACGATTTGTGGTAGTTTATTTTGATGATATACTGATTTATAGCAAATCTTTGGAAGAACATTTGGAACATTTAAGTGCTGTTTTTAATGCTCTACGTGATGCACGCTTGTTTGGTAACCTTGGGAAGTGCACCTTTTGCACCGATCGAGTATCTTTTCTTGGCTATGTTGTTACTCCACAGGAATTGAAGTTGATAAAGCCAAGATTGAAGCTATTGAGAGTTGGCCGCAGCCCAAAACGGTCACACAAGTGAGGAGTTTCCTTGGCCTCGCTGGTTTCTATAGGCGTTTTGTGAGAGATTTCAGCACCATTGCTGCACCTCTCAACGAGCTTACAAAGAAGGATGTGCCTTTTGTTTGGGGTACCGCATGGGAAGAAGCCTTCACGGTATTGAAAGCTAAGTTGACACATGCTCCTTTACTCCAACTTCCTGATTTTAATAAGACTTTTGAGCTTGAATGTGATGCTAGTGGAATTGGATTAGGAGGTGTGTTATTACAAGATGGCAAACCTGTTGCATACTTTTCTCGAAAAATTGAGTGGGCCTAGTCTGAATTATTCTACTTATGATAAAGAATTATATGCTCTTGTTAGGACTTTAGAAACATGGCAACATTATTTATGGCCCAAAGAATTTGTTATACATTCGATCATGAATCTTTGAAACATATTAAAAGTCAAGCTAAACTGAATCGTAGACATGCTCAATGGGTTGAATTCATTGAGACTTTCCCTTATGTCATTAAACACAAGAAGGGTAAAGAAAATGTTATTCTTGATGCATTGTCTCGTCGCTATACTATGCTTTCACAACTTGACTTCAAAATATTTGGTTTGGAGACCATCAAAGATCAATATGTGCATGATGCTGATTTTAAAGATGTATTGCAGAATTGTAAAGAAGGAAGAACATGGAACAAGTTTGTCGTTAATGATGGATTTGTGTTCGTGCTAACAAGCTATGCATTCCAGCTAGCTCCGTTCGTCTTTTGTTGTTGCAGGAGGCGCATGGAGGAGGACTAATGGGACACTTTGGCGTGAAGAAGACGGAGGACGACTTGCTACACATTTCTTTTGGCCAAAGATGAGACGGATGTTGAGCGTTTTATTGCTCGTTGCACTACATGTCAAAAAGCTAAGTCACGACTCAATCCTCATGGTTTATATATGCCTTTGCCTGTACCTAGTGTTCCTTGGGAGGATATATCTATGGACTTTGTTTTAGGTTTACCTAGAACAAAGAAGGGAGGATAGCATATTTGTTGTCATGGATAGATTCTCAAAATGGCACACTTTATACCATGTCATAAAAGCGATGATCTTTGTCAATGTTGCTGATTTGTTCTTTCGTGAAATTATTCGCTTGCATGGTGTGCCAAATACTATTGTTTTAGATCGTGATACTAAATTTCTTAGCCACTTTTGGAGATGTTTATGGGCTAAGTTGGGGACTAAACTGCTTTTAGTACTACTTGTCACCCCAAACCGATGGACAAACTGAAGTAGTCAATAGAACATTGTCTACTATGCTTAGGGATGTTCTAAAGAATAATAAGAAAATGTGGGAGGAATGCTTGCCTCATATTGAATTTGCTTATAATCGTTCATTGCATTCTACTACTAAGATGTGCCCTTTTGAAGTTGTGTATGGTTTCCTACCTCGTGCACCTATTGATTTGTTGCCTCTTCCATCTTCGGAGAAGGTTAATTTTGATGCTAAAGAACGTGCTGAATTGATTTTAAAAATGCATGAGTTAACTAAGGAAAACATTGAGCGTATGAATGCTAAATATAAACTTGCTGGAGATAAGGGTAGAAAACATGTTGTGTTTGCACCAGGAGATCTTGTTTGGTTACATTTGCGTAAGGATAGATTTCTGATTTGCGCAAATCAAAGCTAATGCCACGTCTGCTGGTCCCTTTAAGGTGTTGGAGAAAGTAAATGATAATGCATATAAACTTGAGCTGCCAGCAGATTTTGGGGTTAGTCCCACTTTTAACATTGCAGATTTGAAGCCATATTTGGGTGAGGAAGATGAGCTGCCATCGAGGACGACTTCATTTCAAGAAGGGGAGGATGATGAGGACATCAATACCATTGTTACACCCACAGCCCCTGCTGCTATACATCTTGGACCAATTACTAGAGCTCTCAAGACGCCAACTAAATTACCGTGTACTTTCGTTTCTTGGTAATGATTCTAATGTTCATGAGAATATGATGCTGCCTAAATTGGATACATTTGTTTTGCTTACAAATGAAGGGCCTAGCTTGGAGAAGGATGAACATTGGAGCAAGAACAAGCATGGAGATGATGGCATGCGCAAGGGGACAAGAATGGAGTTACAAGTGATGATTTCAGGACTTTGAAGCCACCATAATGAGTGCATGAAGCCTTGGACGAAATATACAAGATGCCACTTCATAAATTTCGTCCAGAGGCTATTCTAGGTGCTCGTCACCTTATTATTGGGCCAGGCCCTTGTAATTTCGAAATACATTAGTATAGGCTATTTTAGAGTCCGTATGTGTGGGGAAACAAGAGATAGGGTTAGTTTGGACCCCTCCACCAAGGGCCACGAAATTCACCCCTCTTCCTCCATATATACAGCCCTTAGGGCACCGTTTAGACTTGGGTTTTGTTTAGATTAAAAGTTCGCCATAGCTGCAACCAGCATTTCGCTTGTGTTCAACGACCAAACAAAGGCGCCACAGAACCCCACCTTGATCAATAAAGCTTTCATCTTATATTCGCAATATCCAGATTGCAATCTCAGTTTCTTGCTTGTTCTTCGTTTGCTCGCAGGAAGCAGACCCTCGTGGTCGTTGATCGTGCTCGGCGTGGTCAATAACCTCTCGGAGTTGGTTTAGCGATTGCTATATGCGCGACGTCCTCGCACGCTCGTAGTCGGATCGTCAAAGTCGACTTCCACCAAAGCAAAATCCACCATCTCATCGAAAGACGGGACACCTTTGCCTCTATCACTCCCCAAGTTTCCCCACTTTCCATCCACTCCCGCGAATTTTGACCCCGAAATCTCCATTTTCCGCCCAAAATCGCGCCCCAACTCAAGATCTCGCGTTGACCAGCACTCCACCGGACGACCGTCAGTTTACCGGACGTCCGGAGCCGCAGGAACGACCGGACGTCCGACCTTTCCAGACGACCGGAACATCTAACCCGAGCTGAAATTAGCGGATTTCCGACCCGACCGGACGTCCGGCCACCGGACATCCTTTATTTCCGGACGTCAGCTACCTGTACATACCAACTTCGGTTGATTCTTGTTTCATCCATAACTAATTCATTCGAACTCCGATTTTGACGTTCTTTAGCTCGTTTTGAAGCTCTTGACATCCCCCATCCCACAAAAATACCACTAGCACCATTTGACTCCATCAAATTTTGTGAACTTTGGCATCTTTGCCTAGGCCTTCCACCATATCATCCGCATAGCCACCAGCGACTTCTGCAACCTAACCCATTTTGTTCACCATAGCATTAATGGTTGCTTGAGTAGTGATTCGAGTCTCCTAAGGTGTTTCGGCTACTTAGGGACGATTGCTTCTTCATCAACCACCTCCACCATTTACGCATAACCGTGCCCACCATACACTTCCGCCACCCCCCAACTTAACCCAAGAGTTATTTGAGCTTGTTTGAGTTGTGGCTTGTGTCGCCTAAGGTGTTTCGGCTACTTAGGGACGACAACTTCAACTCCGACACGTGTATAGCTCATCACTCCACTTCCGCATTGCCTAGTGCAAAACCACCACCGCTTTCCGCTACCACCATTTGACATTTGTCGTTTGAGATTTTGAGTTTACGGTTTCTCCGTTTCCTAAGGTGTTTCGGCTACTTAGGGACGAGTCTCCATCATCTTGGTATCTACACCAAGAACACCGCCACTCATCATCGCAAAGGACGGTAACCTCGACGACACCATTGTATATTCCCTTGCAATTGCATTGTTAACCCCTAGCCCATTTTGCGTCAGTTGCCTATCGAGACTAGCCATTTGAGTATTGCCGGGCCACGTTACTTGTGCACATTAGTGATCTACACCATCCATTGCATACATATCATATCATATTCATATCATCCATTGTGCCTCAAGTTTGTTCCCGCATATACACAATTGCTATATTGGTTTGTGCATTGTGCAAGAGTGGCCATAGAAAAAAAAAGAGAATAAGCTTTTAAGCAAAGAAAAAGAGAGCAAAGAGCTTGTAAACAATAGCATAGCAACAAAATATATCATATGCTATCATACTTGATCATCTTGGATCATTGTGTGAGGAACACCGGGAACCATACATATATAGCATACTTGGGATAGAAAGTTTATCCATTTTGCATCTTATAGGTTGTGCACAAGTGTTGTATCCGCCTATTGAGCAATCGTGCTAGCGTCTCTCTTGAGTTGTGCAACACGAGCGTTTTCCGTGGATTCCACATTTTGTGCTCATTCCTTGGTTGCACGATGATGTAGGGTGGAACCCTAATTCGTCGATCTTTCACGTTTGGAGGGGATCCTACGGAGGAAACACGAAGAACGCGCGGAAGAACGAGAGGAAATCACGGGGAAGAACGAGAGAGACACTCAATCGACAAGAGATCTATCACACAAGGTCTAGATCATCGAAGCACGAGTGATACATGGACCAAAATCAACAAAGGAAAGATACAAAGGTAGCCGTTCTTCTCCCGGAGGAGGTCTTGAATCCACGAGGGGATCTTCCCGTATAGGGGTCTTGAATCCGATGGATCTTCTCCTAGACGGAGGTCCTGATCTCCGTGGAGAAGTACCGGTGGATGAGCAAAGGCTCTCACACACAAATATGAGCTAATCCAATGCTAAGTCTCAAAGTGAGGAGAGGGGGTCCTATATATAGAGTCTGTGGCGAAGGGGTACATGGGCTCAGCCCAACACACGCGCGCTGGCGCTGGCCGGACGATCCGGGCGACGGTCCTGATGATCCGGGCTGGTCCGGATGATCCGGGTGGGGGCCCGGATGGTCCGGGTGCTCTGCTAGTGACGGCGCAGGGCCGGATGTCCGGCTGGGGGTCCGGACGTCCGGGCGGGGTCCGGATGATCCGGGCCTGGGTCCGGATGATCCGGCTTCAGCGTGGAGGTTCTGTTGCCTTCGGTGGAGTTAGCCGGATCGTCCGGACCGGGGTCCGGATCATCCGGGCTGTGTCCGGATCGTCCGGGCCTCTGTCCGGATCGTCCGGCCTCCCTGGTACTTGTTGCTTTCTCCTCTCCGTCTTCACGTATGTCTTCCGCTTCCGATTCTCCTGGCCTCTTAGCCTCTTCATGGTCGACTCCTTGGTGCCTGAGTATGCATAGAGTTTCCGTTTGAGGTAGTAACCATGTCTCATGTGAATCGAAGGAGAGTTGTGAGAGGATTGATGTCACCTCGGTTTCAAGAGCTCTTGCACGTGCTCGAGTCATCGGTCCTTGTGGTGTTGTGGGTGTTGATGTAGAGTCCATGGGGATGATGGAAGGATGCTCCGCATCATATCCCCTCCCTTCGAAAGGATCCGACCTCGGATCTAGTTCTTCATCACCATGGAAACGCGAGAGGTCTTTGACGTTGAATGTATCGCTCACGTTGTACTTGTCGCTTGGTAGGTCGAGCTTGTAGGCGTTGTTGTTGTAGCGTGCTAACACCTTGAAGGGTCCATCGGCTCGAGGTAGAAGTTTGGACTTGCGTTCGTTGGGGAAGCGTTCCTTGCGAAGGTGTAGCCACACGAGATCGCCTATGTTGAAGATCATCTGATGAGGACATCAATACCATTGTTACATCCACAGCCCCTACTGTTACATATACAGGACCAATTACTAGAGCTCGCGCACGCCAATTAAATTACCAGGTACTTTCGTTTCTTGGTAATGATTCTAATGTTCATGAGAATATGATGCTGCCTAAATTGGATACATTTGTTTTGCTTACAAATGAAGGGCCTAGCTTGGAGAAGGGTGAACATTGGAGCAAGAACACGCATGGAGTTGATGGCATGCTAAGGGGATCAAGAACGGAGTTACAAGTGATGATTTCAGGACTTTGAAGCCACCATAAGGAGTGCATGAAGCCTTGGACGAAATATACAAGATGCCACTTCATAATATTCGTCCATAGGCTATTCTAGGTGCTGCGTCACCTTATTATTGGGCCAGGCCCATGTAATTTCGAAATACATTAGTATAGGCTATTTTTAGAGTCCGTATGTGTGGGAAACAAGAGATAGGGTTAGTTTGGACCCCTCTACCAAGGGCCACGAAATTCACCCCTCTTCCTCCATATATACAGCCCTTAGGGCACCGTTTAGACTTGGGTTTTGTTTAGATTAAAAGTTCGCCATAGCTGCAACTTCACAGATTTCGCTTGTGTTCCACGACCGCACAAAGGCGCCACAGAACCCCACCTTGATCAATAAAGCTTTCATCTTATATTCGCAATATCCAGATTGCAATCTCAGTTTCTTGCTTGTTCTTCGCTTGCTCGCAGGAAACAGACCTTCATGGTCAGTTGATCGTGCTCGGCGTGATCAATAACCTCTCGGAGTTGGTTTAGCGATTGCTAAGGCGCGACGTCCTCGCACGCTCAGAGTCGGATCGTCAAAGTCGACTTCCACCAAAGCGAAATCCGCGATACTCATCATCCTCCTCGGTACCAGCAGCAGCAGATAGCAGGAGCCACGTAGCACCAACAGCAGAGAGCAGCGGCACAGAATTTTGTCCTGGCTCAATAGGAACACGCTGAGCTCGTCCATACTGATTCGGAAGGGGGCGTAGTTGTTGTCGTGCAGAGGTGCGATAGGTGCAGCCGGCGGTGGTTGTGGAAAACGCGCGAGCAATTCATCAAACTTGCTATCAAGCTTTGTTTCAAACGTCTTCTCAATGCCATCTATCTTCTCCTTTCGTCAAATCTGTTTACCACGTCTTTTTGTCCAATCATCATTTTGAAACTTATCATGTATTGTTTGTGTTAGTCGGGTTCTCCCAATCAGTCTCATCGACTTGTGATCCTACCATGGTTAGCAGCAAATAGAAACACACTTCCTAGTAGTCCAGAGGATCATATTCTTGTGTGTTTCTATTACTACTAACCATGGCAGGATCATGTCGATGAGACTGATTGGGAGAACTCGATTTAACAAACAGCTACATGATAAGTTTCAGCAAATGATGATTGGACAAAAAGATGTGCTAAATAGATTTGATGAGGTCTGTAAAGAACGTGCTGAATTGATTTTAAAAATGCATGAGTTAACTAAGGAAAACATTGAGCGTATGAATGCTAAATATAAACTTGCTGGAGATAAGGGTAGAAAACATGTTGTGTTTGCACTGGAGATCTTGTTTGGTTACATTTGCGTAAGGATAGATTTCCTGATTTGCGCAAATCAAAGCTAATGCCACGTGCTGCTGGTCCCTTTAAGGTGTTGGAGAAAATAAATGATAATGCATATAAACTTGAGCTGCCTGTAGATTTTGGGGTTAGTCCCACTTTTAACATTGTAGATTTGAAGCCTTATTTGGGTGAGGAAGATGAGCTTCCGTCGAGGACGACTTCATTTCAAGAAGGGGAGGATGATGAGGACATCAATACCATTGTTACATCCACAGCCCCTACTGTTACATATACAGGACCAATTACTAGAGCTCAAGACGCCAATTAAATTACCGTGTACTTTCGTTTCTTGGTAATGATTCTAATGTTCATGAGAATATGATGCTGCCTAAATTGGATACATTTGTTTTGCTTACAAATGAAGGGCCTAGCTTGGAGAAGGGTGAACATTGGAGCAAGAACACGCATGGAGTTGATGGCATGCTAAGGGGATCAAGAACGGAGTTACAAGTGATGATTTCAGGACTTTGAAGCCACCATAAGGAGTGCATGAAGCCTTGGACGAAATATACAAGATGCCACTTCATAATATTCGTCCATAGGCTATTCTAGGTGCTCGTCACCTTATTATTGGGCCAGGCCCATGTAATTTCGAAATACATTAGTATAGGCTATTTTTAGAGTCCGTATGTGTGGGAAACAAGAGATAGGGTTAGTTTGGACCCTCTACCAAGGGCCACGAAATTCACCCCTCTTCCTCCATATATACAGCCCTTAGGGCACCGTTTAGACTTGGGTTTTGTTTAGATTAAAAGTTCGCCATAGCTGCAACTTCGCAGATTTCGCTTGTGTTCCACGACCGCACAAAGGCGCCACAGTAACCCCACCTTGATCAATAAAGCTTTCATCTTATATTCGCAATATCCAGATTGCAATCTCAGTTTCTTGCTTGTTCTTCGTTTGCTCGCAGGAAACAGACCTTCATGGTCAGGTTGATCGTGCTCCGGCGTGATCAATAACCTCTCGGAGTTGGTTTAGCGATTGCTAAGGCGCGACGTCCTCGCACGTTCGTAGTCGGATCGTCAAAGTCGACTTCCACCAAAGCGAAATCCCGCATACTCATCATCCTCCTCGGTACCAGCAGCAGCAGTAGCAGGAGCCACAGAAGCACCAACAGCAGTAGCAGCGGCACCAGAATTTTGTCCTGGCTCAATAGGAACACGCTGAGCTCGTCCATCTTGATTCGGAAGGGGCGAAGTTGTTGTCGTTGCAGAGGTGCGATAGGTGCAGCCGGCGGTGGTTGGAAAACGCGCGAGCAATTCATCAAACTTGCTATCAAGCTTTGTTTCAAACGTCTTCTCAATGCCATCTATCTTCTCCATGGCCTCGTCAAATCTGTTTACCACGTCTTGCACTGTCCAATCATCATTTGTTGAACTTATCATGTAGCTGTTTGTTGTCGAGTTCTCCCAATCAGTCTCATCAGCTTGTGATCCTACCATGGTTAGCAGCAAATAGAAACACACTTCCTAGTAGTCTGTAGGATCATATTCTTGTGTGTTTCTATTACTACTAACCATGGCAGGATCACAAGCCGATGAGACTGATTGGGAGAACCTGACGAACAAACAGCTACATGATAAGTTTCAGCAAATGATGATTGGACAGGTGCAAGATGTGCTAAATAGATTTGATGAGGCTGTAAAGAACGTGCTGAATTGATTTTAAAAATGCATGAGTTAACTAAGGAAAACATTGAGCGTATGAATGCTAAATATAAACTTGCTGGAGATAAGGGTAGAAAACATGTTGTGTTTGCACCTGGAGATCTTGTTTGGTTACATTTGCGTAAGGATAGATTTCCTGATTTGCGCAAATCAAAGCTAATGCCACGTGCTGCTGGTCCCTTTAAGGTGTTGGAGAAAATAAATGATAATGCATATAAACTTGAGCTGCCTGTAGATTTTGGGGTTAGTCCCACTTTTAACATTGTAGATTTGAAGCCTTATTTGGGTGAGGAAGATGAGCTTCCGTCGAGGACGACTTCATTTCAAGAAGGGGAGGATGATGAGGACATCAATACCATTGTTACATCCACAGCCCCTCTTGTTACATATCTGGGACCAATTACTAGAGCTCACAAGACGCCAATTAAATTACGTGTACTTTCGTTTCTTGGTAATGATTCTAATGTTCATGAGAATATGATGCTGCTTAAATTGGATACATTTGTTTTGCTTACAAATGAAGGGCCTAGCTTGGAGAAGGGTGAACATTGGAGCAAGAACACGCATGGAGTTGATGGCATGCTAAGGGATCAAGAACGGAGTTACAAGTGATGATTTCAGGACTTTGAAGCCACCATAAGGAGTGCATGAAGCCTTGGACGAAATATACAAGATGCCACTTCATAATATTCGTCCATAGGCTATTCTAGGTGCTGCGTCACCTTATTATTGGGCCAGGCCCATGTAATTTCGAAATACATTAGTATAGGCTATTTTTAGAGTCCGTATGTGTGGGGAAACAAGAGATAGGGTTAGTTTCGGACCCCTCTACCAAGGGCCACGAAATTCACCCCTCTTCCTCCATATATACAGCCCTTAGGGCACCGCTTAGACTTGGGTTTTGTTTAGATTAAAAGTTCGCCATAGCTGCAACTTCACAGCGTTTCGCTTGTGTTCCACGACCGCACAAAGGCGCCACGTAACCCCACCTTGATCAATAAAGCTTTCATCTTATATTCGCAATATCCAGATTGCAATCTCAGTTTCTTGCTTGTTCTTCGTTTGCTCGCAGGAAACAGACCTTCGTGGTCAGGTTGATCGTGCTCCGGCGTGATCAATAACCTCTCGGAGTTGGTTTAGCGATTGCTAAGGCGCGACGTCCTCGCACGTTCGTAGTCGGATCGTCAAAGTCGACTTCCACCAAAGCGAAATCCACCATCTCATCGAAAGACGGGACACCTTTGCCTCTATCATCATCGGTTGCTTGTTGATGTTGAGCTTGGTCGCTAGTCGTTGTACTTGGCGCTCGATGGTGTTTCTTGTATCTTCATGCACCTTCTTGATGTAGCTTGCACGGGCACTTGCGTCGAGGTTGGTGCGCTCTTGTAGAGGTAGAGGTAGGATGTCCAATGGGGACAATGGGTTGAAGCCGTAGACGACCTCGAAGGGGGACTTGCCGGTCGTCGAATGTCTTGCGCGGTTGTAGGCGTACTCGGCGATGGGTAGACACGTCTCCCACTCCTTGATGTTCTTCTTGATCAACACGCGAAGTAGAGTGGAGAGCGTCCGGTTCGTCACCTCCGTTTGGCCGTCGGTTTGAGGATGGTATGCGGATGAGAACAAGAGCTTGATGCCGAGCTTGGCGCAAAGAGTCTTCCAAAAGTAACTCAAGAACTTGACGTCGCGGTCGGAGACGATTGTCTTTGGTACTCCATGGAGGCGCAAGATTTCCCTACAAAAGAGATTTGCAATATGTGAAGCATCGTCTACCTTGTTGCAAGGAATAAAATGTGCCATCTTAGAAAATCGATCTACAACCACAAACACGGAATCCTTTCCATTTTGAGTTCTAGGCAAACCAAGTACAAAGTCCATGCTAATGTCTTCCCAAGGTTGATATGGAATTGGAAGAGGCATGTAAAGACCATGAGATTGAGCTTTTGACTTAGCTTTGCAGCATGTAGAGCATCGGGTGGTGAAGCGTGAAACGTCTCGAAACATCTTGGGCCAAAAGTAGTTCTTGGAGAGCGTGGCGAAGGTCTTGTCGCGTCCAAAGTGTCCCATGAGTCCACCTCCATGAGCCTCTTGCAAAAGTAGCAAACGAAGAGAAGACTCGGGTATGCAAAGTTTGTTAGCTCTCATAAGATAACCATCCTTGAGGTAATATTGTTCCCAAGATGTATGCGTCAAACATTTAGCATAATGAGGTGCAAAAGATGGATCACTAGCATACAAATCTTTGATATGCTCAAAACCTATAACATTCAACTCAAGTTGGGTGACAAGCGTGCATATGCATGAAAGTGCATCGGCAACTACATTTTCCTTGCCCTTAATGTACTTGATCACATATGGAAAAGATTCAATAAATTCACTCCATTTGGCATGACGCTTTTTCAATTTAGTTTGACCTTTTAAGTACTTAAGCGTTTCATGATCGGTATGGATGACAAACTCATGAGGTCTAAGATAATGTTCCCAAACATGGAGGACACACACTAAAGCATACAATTCTTTGTCATAAACGGGATAGTTAAATTGAGCACCGGAGAGTTTTTCACTAAAGTAAGCAATGGCTTGTTTTTCTTGCATTAAAACGCCGCCTATTCCTGTACCACTTGCATCACAATGGACCTCAAAAGTTTTGTCAAAATTGGGCAAAGCAAGAATCGGAGCATGAGTAAGCAAAGACTTGAGCTCATCAAAAGCGTTTGATTGCAAAGGTCCCCAAACAATAGGAGTATTCTTCTTACTCAAAGCATGCAAAGGAGCTGCAATAGTGCTAAAGTTTTTCACAAAGCGACGATAAAAACCTGCAAGACCAAGGAAACTTCGCACTTGTTGCAGATTGGTGGGTTGGGGCCAAGTTTTAATTGCTTTAATCTTAGTTTCATCAACATTAACACCCTTGGAAGAGACAACGAAACCCAAGAAAACCACTTTGTCAACTCCAAAAGTGCATTTTTTCAAATTGGCATAAAGACTTTCTTTTCGAAGTGTTTGCAAAACAAGCTTGACATGATCAAGATGTTCTTTCATGGTTTTGCTAAACACAAGAATATCATCGAAGTAAACCACAACAAAGATTCCAATGTATGGGCGAAGTACATGATGCATAAGACGCACAAAAGTTCCGGGAGCTTCCGACAAACCCATAGGCATGACCAACCACTCATATAGGCCAAATTTTGTTTTGAAAGCAGTTTTCCATTCATCACCCTCATGAATGCGGATTTGATAATAGCCACTTTTAAGATCAATTTTGAGAAAAGTTGGCTCCACTAAGTTCATCAAGCATATCATCTAAGCGAGGAATGGGATGCCTATAGCGCACGGTGATAGCATTTATTGGTCTACAATCGAGCACAAGCGGAATGTTCCATCGGGCTTAGGCACAAGAATAACGGCACGGCACAAGGGCTTAAGCTTTCACGTACATGACCGTTGTCGATTAGTTGTTGTACTTGCCGCTGAATCTCCTTGGTTTCTTGGGATTGACATGGTATGGAGCTTTGTTTGGAAGTGGCGCTCCGGGGATGAGGTCGATTCGATGCTCAATGCCTCGTAGAGGAGGTAGACCCGGAGGTAGCTCATCGGGGAAAACATCTTGAAATTCCTGCAAAAGGGATTGAAACACCAAAGGTAGCTCATGAGTGGTGTTAGTTTTTGGTTCTCCATCCTTGCACACAAGGACAAAGTGCATCACACTCGATGGGTTCTCACACACTTCTCTCATCTCATGTTTGGTGGCGAATAGTATGAGGTTTTTCTCTCTAGGCGAAGAGGTGCTCAAATTTGGCTTGTGGCTCTCACTCACTTTTTGGTGGCTCACTTTCTCACTCTTCTCTCTTTAGTTGGTGGCTTGTTTATCGGCTATCACTTGACTAGGAGACATGGGCCGTAGGACACATTGTTTGCCTTTCATCTTGAAGCTATAGTGGTTTGTACGCCCATTGTGGTAGACACCACGATCGAATTGCCATGGCCGACCAAGGAGGAGGTGGCAAACGGTCATTGGGACCACATCACATTCCAAAGTGTCCTCATATGCACCTATTTTGAAGGATACTTGGACCGTATGGTCAACGCGTATAGTGCCGGAGTCACTTAGCCATTGAACTTTGTATGGTTGCGGATGCTTCTTCTTGACCAATTGGAGCTTGGAGCATAGTTCTTCGCTTGCCAAGTTGTGGCAACTACCTCCATCGATGATGACCTTGACGGATCTCCTATTGATGCCGGCCTTTGTGTGGAAGATGTGGCATCGTTGGTCTTCTTCTTGGTGATGTTGAAGTGTCAAGACTTTGGAGACAACAAGAGCGGGGCTTGTATCTTCATCACAAAAGACTTGATCATCTTCATCCTCGTTGATGCGCCGGTGCATGGTCACTTGCTCAATAGCGTCCATTTCATCTTCACTCATTGAGTCGTAGGTGCCATCGTCGTTGAGTATCATGGTACGCTTGTTGGTGCAGTCATATGACTTGTGGCCTCGGCCGCCGCAAGTAAAACACTTGAAGGAGCTTGTCTTGACGGTCTCATCGGTTGGAGTAGATGATGAAGCATGCGGCTTGGAGTTGGTTGTAGTAGGAGGAGGACGACTTGAACTTGTAGAAGTTTTCTTGTAACTTGACTTGTCGTCGTTGCTTGGAAAAGACTTGGTTGATGTCGAAGTTGGAGTAGTTGTTGAAGCTTGGTTGTTGGAGAGGCCGTATGTCTTGGATGAGTACTTGGCGTACTTGAAGTCAACTTGCACTTGTCGTTCCGCCTTTGTAGCTTGATGCACGAGCTCAATGAGGTTGGAGTAAGGTTGGAAATCGGCGATCTTCTTGATGGGATGGTTGAGGCCATTCAAGAATCGTGCCATTGTTTGTTCATCATCCTCCGTGACATTGGCTCGAATCATGGCAATCTCCATTTCCTTGTAGTATTCTTCAACACTCTTTGTTCCTTGCTTGAGGAGTTGTAGCTTCTTGAAGAGATCACGGTTGTAGTAGGTGGGCACAAAGCGTGCTCTCATGAGCTCCTTCATTTGAGCCCAAGTGGTGATTGGAGGTTCACCTCTTGCTTGTCGGCGCTCAAGGACTTGTTCCCACCATATGAGCACATAGTCTTGGAACTCAAGTGATGCCATAGCGATCTTCTTTTCTTCATCATAGTTGTGCAAACGAAAGATTTTGTCGACCTTCAATGCCCATGAGAGGTATTCTTCGGGATCATTGGTTCCATTGAACTTGGGCATTGTGAACTTGAGCTTGCCAAAGCGATGTTCTTCATTGTTTTGAGGTCGTTGTTGATGATGACATTCTTGACGTGGAGGGTCATCATCCTCATGTTGCTCTTGGCGAGGAGGAAGTCCATGATCAACTTGCTCTTGTTGACCTTGAGGTTGAGGATGAGCTTGAGGAGCTTGTGGAGGAGCTTGTGGGACTTGACGTTGTGCACGTGGATGGTAGTTCCTCTCTTGTATTTCTTCTCGAAGTGCTTCCTCTTGATTGCGCCTTTCGCGATTGCGGTTGGCGAGAGCTCGACTTGATGCTTGAAGGGCGCGTTCCGCCTCAAGAGCTTTTGCTTCTCGTTGTTGTTGTTGAAGACGTTGAGCCTCGGCGTCTTGTTGCTCTTGGTGTAGGGCGCCGTTCTTGTTCTTGTTGGTAGCGAAGACGTTGTCGTTCTTGAGCTTGAGCAAACGCCATTTGGCTCGATTGAGGACGAGGAACTTCTTGCTCTTGGAGATTCTTGTCGTGTAGCGGGTTGCGAGATGCATGAGCGATCTTGACGCTGCTGCTCGGCGAAGAATGTTCGATGACGGTGTACTTGTGTCGGAGAAGGAGTCGTCGGAGTGGCGACTTGAGTGGCTCCGTCTTGAGTGTGAAGAGGTAGAAGTCGCGGTTCATCAACAAGGCGCGGATCTCGCCCATTCTTGCATCGTTCTCTTTCTTGTCGCGTCGAGTTTGTTGTCAAGTAATCGCGTACGCTTTCTTGGAGAGTCTCAAGTCGGTGGAGAGTTTGTCGATGCGTTCGCTCATTGCTTGTTGCTCTTGATGGAGAGCTCGTTGCGCGCCAAAGAGGTGGCTCTTGGTGACGTAGGATGACATTTCGTCGTCTTGCTCGATGAAGAGTGGATTTGTAGAAGAACTTGGCCTATCCATCATTTCAAGCAAACTGTGAGTGGTAGAAAGAGAAGAATGAATACCAATGTACCTTTGACCGAAGTTGAAGATGAATCAAGTTCACTCAAATGCGGACAATGAAATAGCACTATTGGTACCGATCCTTGTCGATTCTCACACCTACACAAATAAAAGCCTTTGGTGGAGCTTGGTTAGGATGGTGGCACAAAATTGATTGCAATTGTTAGCTTGACTCAAAAATGTTGAAGAAGATTCGCAAATTCGCATATGCAACAAGTAGACCAAGCAAGTAGTGGTACACGGAAACACACACATAAATAGATAAATGGGATTGTGCAAACCAAAAGTGAGCCAAAATGTGGAATCCACGAAAATGCTCTTGTTGCACAATACTAGAGAGACGCTAGCACGATTGCACAATAATAGGCGGATACGGAGCTTGTGCACAACCTACTTTGCAAAATGCAACGATCTCTATCCCAAGTATACTATATGTATGGTATATCGGTGCAATGATCCAAGATGATCTTATGTGACAATCTTAATGTTGTATGATGCTTTGCTTGTTGCTTATAAGCTCTTTGCTTATCTTTCCTCTTTGCTTAAAAGCTTGAGTGGCTCTTTCTCTTTGAGCTCTTTTCTTATGCAAACTTGACGAACTAAGATAGCAATTGTGTATGCGATGACAACTTTGTGACACACAAGTTGATTCCGAGATATGCACCTCGAGGTATGTATGATATGGTGTATGCAACTAATGTGCACAAGTCACGTTGCCGGCAATACTCAATGGCTAGTCTCGGTGGGTAAGCAACGCAAAAGATGGTATATGATGGTTATCAATGCAATTGCAAGGTATGACAAAATGTCGTCGATGTTACCGTCAGAGCGAAGATGAGTAGCCGACCAAAATGAGCGTTTGTTGTTGATGTCACATCATACTTAAATAGTCAAACACAAAAGGACACGGAAATCTCACTCAAATTGTCGAACTCAAATTCGAATGGTAGTACGGAGGTTGTGTCTTGGGGTTTGGCAAGTGGAAGTGGTGGTGGATATGGTGAGGAGGATGTAAGGATGTGTGGATGGTGGTGGAGGTGGATGGTGGACTGCAGAACTGCAGTTTCGGCAGAGGAAGCCGGATGATCCGGGCCAGGAGCCGGATGATCCGGGTGAGTCCGGATGATCCGGGACTTGGTCCGGATGATCCGGGCAGGTCAACCACGCACGGGAACTGCTCGGGAATAACTCGAAAACGGGGAGGAATTTGACGATTTCGGGGATTTTGGGTGGATTTCGAGGGGAAGAAGGTGGGGAAACACAAGATCCATGAGTTACACACCGAATCCACGGATCAAAAACAACAAAACATCATCAAAACTAACAAATCACAAAAATTTTGGGGGTATTTTGTGGGATTTTCGGGTTTTAGGACGAAAACAACAAAATCAAGCTAGAAATCACGAGGTAGGGGCTCCAAAAACGTGATCAACGTGGCTCATGATACCATATGATGTAGGGTGGAACCCTAATTCGTCGATCTTTCACGTTTGGAGGGGATCCTACGGAGGAAACACGAAGAACGCGCGGAAGAACGAGAGGAAATCACGGGGAAGAACGAGAGAGACACTCAATCGACAAGAGATCAATCACACAAGGTCTAGATCATCGAAGCACGAGTGCTACATGGTCCAAAATCAACAAAGGAAAGATACAAAGGTAGCCGTTCTTCTCCCAGAGGAGGTCTTGAATCCACGAGGGGATCTTCCCAGATAGGGGTCTTGAATCCGATGGATCTTCTCCTAGACGGAGGTCCCGATCTCCGTGGAGAAGTACCGGTGGATGAGCAAAGGCTCTCACACACAAATATGAGCTAATCCAATGCTAAGTCTCAAAGTGAGGAGAGGGGGTCCTATATATAGAGTCTGTGTGGCGAAGGGGTACATGGGCTCAGCCCAACACGCTGCTACAAGCGCTTGGCCGGACGATCCGGGCGACGGTCCGGATGATCCGGGCTGGTCCGGATGATCCGGGTGGGGGCCCGGATGGTCCGGGTGCTCTGCTGGTGGCGGCGAGGGCCGGATGTCCGCTAGGGGTCCGGACGTCCGGCGGGTCCGATGATCCGGCCTGGGTCCGGATGATCCGGCTTCAGCGTGGAGGTTCTGTTGCCTTGGTGGAGTTAGCCGGATCGTCCGGACCGGGGTCCGGATCATCCGGGCTGTGTCCGGATCGTCCGGGCCTCTGTCCGGATCGTCCGGCCTCCCTGGTACTTGTTGCTTTCTCCTCTCCGTCTTCACGTATGTCTTCCGCTTCCGATTCTCCTGGCCTCCTAGCCTCTTCATGGTCGACTCCTTGGTGCCTGAGTATGCATAGAGTTTCCGTTTGAGGTAGTAACCATGTCTCATGTGAATCGAAGGAGAGTTGTGAGAGGATTGATGTCACCTCGGTTTCAAGAGCTCTTGCACGTGCTCGAGTCATCGGTCCTTGTGGTGTTGTGGGTGTTGATGTAGAGTCCATGGGGATGAAGGAAGGATGCTCCGCATCACACGACCCCATTTATCTATCCGTGTGTGTGTTTCCGTGTGCCACATATTGCTATTGGTCTACTTGTTTCACTTGCGAATTTGTGAATCTCTTTCAACATTATTGACTCTTGCTAAATTTTGCATCAAATTTTTTTGTGCCACTATCCTCACCGAGCTCTACCATAAGCTTTACTTGATAGGTGTGAGTGAACAAGTCCGGTACCAATTCCACTATTCTTTCATTTCACATTGAGTGAAACGGTATACATCCTCAACTTTGGAAAAACGTAACTTGGTATTGTTTATCTCATTTCCTACTCACCTCTACTCGAGTCTTGTGATGGATAGGCAAGGCATTTCACCTTCGGTGTACAACAACAACGACGAGTTCGATGCCATGAACAACTCCAACGTCGCCAAGATGAAATCTGAAATGGAGGAGATCAAAGCTGATGTAGGGTGGAACCCTAATTCGTCGATCTTCCACGTTTGGAGGGGATCCTACGGGGGGAAACACGAAGAACACGCGGAAGCACAAGGGGAATCATGGGGAAAACGAGAGAGAATCACTCAACCAACAAGGAATCGATCACACAAGTGCTAGATCAACATACACACATGAGATCCACAAGATACATAGTCAACTAGGGTAAGGATACAAAGGAACCGTTCATCTCCAAGAGGAGGCCTTGATGTTCTTCCCTAAAGAGGGGTCTTGAATCCGCTTGGGGGATCTTCTCCGAAGAGGTCCTGAGCTTCGAGGAGAAGTAACCAAGTGGATGAGCAAAGGCTCTCACACAAATATGAGCTAATCCAATGCTAAGTCTCAAAGGGAGGATATGGGGTCCTATATATAGAGTTGGGGGCGAAGGGGTACATGGGCTCAGCCCAACACGCGCACACAGGCGCTGGCCGGATGATCCGGATGGGGGTCCGGATGATCCGGGCTGGTCCGGATGATCCGGGCGGGGACCCAGATGAGCCGGAGGGTCGGCTGATGGTCGCGAGGGGCCGGATGTCCGGCTAGTGGTCCAGACGTCCGGGCGGGGTCCGGATGATCCGGGACGAGACCCGGATGGTCCGGCTTCGGGGGAGAGCTTCTGTTGCCTTCGGTCGTTGTACCCGGATCGTCCGGACCGGGGTCCGGGTCATCCGGGCTCTGTCCGGATCGTCCGGGCCTCCGTCCGGATCGTCCGGCCTCTCCGGTCCTTGTTGCTTTCTTCCCTCCATCTTCATGCATGCCTTCCGCTTCCGGTTCTCCTCGCTTCCTAGCTTCTTCATGGTTGACTCCTTGGTGCCTGAGTATGCATAGAGTTTCCGTTTGAGGTAGTAACCATGTCTCATGTGAATCAAAGGAGAGTTGTGAGAAGAGTGATGTCACCTCGGTTTCAAGAGCTCTTGCACGTGCTCGAGTCATCGGTCCTTGTGGTGTTGTAGGTGTTGATGTAGAGTCCATGGGGATGATGGAAGGATGCTCCGCATCATATCCCCTCCCTTCGAAAGGATCCGACCTCGGATCTAGTTCTTCATCACCATGGAAAGGCGAGAGGTCTTTGACGTTGAAGGTGTCGCTCACGTTGTACTTGTCGCTTGGTAGGTCAAGCTTGTAGGCGTTGTTGTTGTAGCGCGCTAACACCTTGAAGGGTCCGTCGGCTCGGGGTAGTAGTTTGGATTTGCGTTCGTTGGGGAAGCGTTCCTTGCGAAGGTGTAGCCACACGAGATCGCCTTTGTTGAAGATCATGGGTTGCTTGTTGATGTTGAGCTTGTTCGCTAGTCGTTGTACTTGGCGCTCGATGGTGTGTCTTGTATCTTCATGCATCTTCTTGATGTAGCTTGCACGGGCGCTTGCGTCGAGGTTGGTGCGGAGGTAGAGGTAGAATGTCCAATGGGGACAATGGGTTGAAGCCGTAGACGACCTCGAAGGGGGACTTGCTGGTCGTCGAATGTCTTGCGCGGTTGTAGGCGTACTCGGCGATGGGTATACACGCCTCCCAGTCCTTGATGTTCTTCTTGATCAACACGCGAAGTAGAGTGGAGAGCGTCCGGTTCGTCACCTCCGTTTGGCCGTCGGTTTGAGGATGGTATGCGGAGGAGAACAAGAGCTTAATTCGAGCTTGGCGCAAAGAGTTTTCAAAAGTAACTCAAGAACTTGACGTCATGGTCGGAGACGATTGACTTTGGTACTCCATGGAGGCGCAAGATTTCCCTACAAAAGAGATTTGCAATATGTGAAGCATCGTCTACCTTGTTGCAAGGAATGAAATGTGCCATTTTAGAAAATCGGTCCACAACAACAAATACGGAGTCCTTTCCATTTTGAGTTCTAGGAAAACCAAGTACAAAGTCCATGCTAATGTCTTCCCAAGGTTGATAAGGAATAGGAAGAGGCATGTAAAGACCATGAGATTGAGCTTTTGACTTAGCTTTGCGGCATGTTAAGCATCTTGTGGTGAAGCGTGAGACGTCACGAAACATCTTTGGCCAAAAGTAGTTCTTGGAGAGCGTGGCGAATGTCTTGTCGCGTCCAAAGTGTCCCATGAGTCCACCGCCATGAGCCTCTTGCAAAAGGAGCAAACGAAGAGAAGACTCGGGTATGCATAGTTTGTTAGCTCTCATAAGATAACCATCCTTTATGTAATATTGTTCCCAAGATGTATGTGTCAAACATTTAGCATAGTGATGTGCAAAAGATGGATCACTAGCATACAAATCTTTGATGTGCTCAAAACCAATAACATTCAACTCAAGTTGGGTGACAAGCGTGCATATGCGTGAAAGTGCATCGGCAACTACATTTTTCTTGCCCTTAATGGAAAAGATTCAATAAATTCACTCCATTTAGCATGACGCTTGTTCAATTTAGTTTGACCTTTCAAGTACTTAAGCGTTTCATGATCGGTATGGATGAAAAACTCATGAGGTCTAAGATAATGTTCCCAAACATGTAGCACACGCACTAAAGCATACAATTCCTTGTCATACACGGGATAGTTAAGTTGAGCACCGGAGAGTTTTTCACTAAAATAAGCAATGACTCGTTTTTCTTGCATTAAGACTCCGCCAATTCCGGTACCACTTGCATCAGAATGAACCTCAAAAGTTTTGTCAAAATTGGGCAAAGCAAGAATCGGAGCATGAGTAAGCAAAGACTTGAGCTCATCAAAAGCGTTGGATTGCAAAGGTCCCCAAACAAAAGGAGTATTCTTCTTACTCAAAGCATGCAAAGGAGCTGCAATAGTGCTAAAGTTTTTCACAAAGCGGCGATAAAAGCCTGCAAGACCAAGGAAACTTCGCACTTGTTGCAAATTGGTGGGTTGGGGCCAAGTTTTAATTGCTTTGATCTTAGTTTCATCAACATGGACACCCTTGGAAGAGACAACGAAACCCAAGAAAACCACTTTGTCAACTCCAAAAGTGCATTTTTTTCAAGTTGGCATAAAGACTTTCCTTTCGAAGTGTTTGCAAAACAAGCTTAACATGATCAAGATGCTCTTTCATGGTTTGGTAAACACAAGAATATCATCGAAGTAAACCACAACAAAGATTCCAATGTATGGACGAAGTACATGATGCATTAGGCGCACAAAAGTTCCGGGAGCTTCCGACAAACCCATAGGCATAACCAACCATTCATATAAGCCAAATTTGGTTTTGAAAGCAGTTTTCCATTCATCGCCCTCGTGAATGCGTATTTGATAATAGCCACTTTTAAGATCAATTTTGAGAAAAAGTTGGCTCCACTAAGTTCATCAAGCATATCATCTAAGCGAGGAATGGGATGCCTATAGCGCACGGTAATAGCATTTATAGGCCTACAATCGGAACACAAGCGGAAACTTCCATCGGGTTTAGGCACAAGTATAACGGGCACGGCACAAGGGCTGAAGCTTTCACGTACATGACCGTTGTCGATTAGTTGTTGTACTTGCCGTTGAATCTCCTTGTGATAGAGGCAAAGGTGTCCCGTCTTTCGATGAGATGCTGGATTTCGCTTTGGTGGAAGTCGACTTTGACGATCCGACTACGAACGTGCGAGGACGTCGCGCCTTAGCAATCGCTAAACCAACTGCGAGAGGTTATTGACCACGCCGGAGCACGATCAACCTGACCACGAGGGTCTATTTCCTGCGAGCAAACGAAGAACAAGCAAGAAACTGAGATTGCAATCTGGATATTGCGAATATAAGATGAAAGTTCATCTTATATTGCCAAGTGCTCGCAGGACTTGCTGGAGCTGTCGACCGAGTTCCCCTCCCCAAAGAAGGTGTGGCTCTCTGAGAAGATCCCCAACCCTTCCCTGAGGCGGTTGATGAAGAAGGTGGAGGAGGACCTGAAGAGCGAGAAGCTGGCGTGGTCAATAACCTCTCGGAGTTGGTTTAGCGATTGCTAAGGCGCGACGTCCTCGCACGCTCGTAGTCGGATCGTCAAAGTCGACTTCCACCAAAGTGAAATCCACCATCTCATCGAAAGACGGGACACCTTTGCCTCTATCAGAAGTTCATCTTCCTCACCCAAATATGGCTTCAAATCTGCAATGTTGAAAGTGGGACTAACCATAAAATCTGCAGGCAGCTCAAGTTTATATGCATTATCATTTACTTTCTCCAACACCTTAAAGGGACCCGCAGCACGTGGCATTAGCTTTGATTTATGCAAATCAGAAATCTATCCTCACATAAATGTAACCAAACAAGATCTCCTGTGCAAACACAAAATGTTTTTACCCTTATCTCCAAGAAGTTTATATTTAGCATTCATACGCTCAATGTTTTCCTTAGTTAACTCATGCATTTTTAAAATCAATTCAGCACGTTCTTTAGCATCAAAATTAACCTTCTCCAAGATGGAAGAGGCAACAAATCAATAGGTGCACGAGGTAGGAAACCATACACAACTTCAAAAGGGCACATCTTAGTAGTAGAATGCAATGAACGATTATAAGCAAATTCAATATGAGGCAAGCATTCCTCCCACATTTTCTTATTATTCTTTAGAACAGCCCTAAGCATAGTAGACAATGTTCTATTGACTACTTCAGTTTGTCCATCAGTTTGGGGGTGACAAGTAGTACTAAAAAGCAGTTTAGTCCCCAACTTAGCCCATAAACATCTCCAAAAGTGGCTAAGAAATTTAGTATCACGATCTGAAACAATAGTATTTCGCACACCATGCAAGCTTAATAATTTCACGAAAGAACAAATCAGCAACATTGACAAGATCATCGCTTTTATGACATGGTATAAAGTGTGCCATTTTCGAGAATCTATCCACGACAACAAATATGCTATCCTCCCTTCTTTGTTCTAGGTAAACCTAAAACAAAGTCCATAGATATATCCTCCCAAGGAACACTAGGTACAGGCAAAGGCATATATAAACCATGAGGATTGAGTCGTGACTTAGCTTTTTGACATGTAGTGCAATGAGCAATAAAACGCTCAACATCCCGCCTCATCTTTGGCCAAAAGAAATGTGTAGCAAGTACGCCCTCCGTCTTCTTCACGCCAAAGTGTCCCATTAGTCCTCCTCCATGCGCCTCCCAACAACAAAAAGACTAACGGAGCTAGCTGGAATGCATAGCTTGTTAGCACGGAACACAAATCCATCATTAACGACAAACTTGTTCCATGTTCTTCCTTCTTTACAATTCTGCAATACATCTTTAAAATCAGCATCATGCACATATTGATCTTTGATGGTCTCCAAACCAAATATTTTGAAGTCAAGTTGTGAAAGCATAGTATAGCGATGAGACAATGCATCAGCAATAACATTTTCTTTACCCTTCTTGTGTTTAATGACATAAGGAAAGTCTCAATGAATTCAACCCATTTAGCATGTCTACGATTCAGTTTAGCTTGACTTTTAATATGTTTCAAAGATTCATGATCAGAATGTATAACAAATTCTTTGGGCCATAAATAATGTTGCCATGTTTCTAAAGTCCGAACAAGAGCATATAATTCTTTATCATAAGTAGAGTAATTCAGACTAGGCCCACTCAATTTTTCAGAAAAGTATGCAACAGGTTTGCCATCTTGTAATAACACACCTCCTAATCCAATTCCACTAGCATCACATTCAAGCTCAAAAGTCTTATTAAAATCAGGAAGTTGGAGTAAAGGAGCATGTGTCAACTTATCTTTCAATACCGTGAAGGCTTCTTCCTGTGCGGTACCCCAAACAAAAGGCACATTGATGAGGACATCAATACCATTGTTACACCCACAGCCCCTGCTGCTATACATACTGGACCAATTACTAGAGCTCGCGCACGCCAACTAAATTACCAGGTACTTTCGTTTCTTGGTAATGATTCTAATGTTAATGAGAATATGATGCTGCCTAAATTGGATACATTTGTTTTGCTTACAAATGAAGGGCCTAGCTTGGAGAAGGATGAACATTGGAGCAAGAACACACATGGAGTTGATGGCATGCTAAGGGATCAAGAACGGAGTTACAAGTGATGATTTCAGGACTTTGAAGCCACCATAAGGAGTGCATGAAGCCTTGGACGAAATATACAAGATGCCACTTCATAATATTCGTCCATAGGCTATTCTAGGTGCTCGTCACCTTATTATTGGGCCAGGCCCATGTAATTTCGAAATACATTAGTATAGGCTATTTTTAGAGTCCGTATGTGTGGGGAAACAAGAGATAGGGTTAGTTTGGACCCTCCACCAAGGGCCACGAAATTCACCCCTCTTCCTCCATATATACAGCCCTTAGGGCACCGTTTAGACTTGGGTTTTGTTTAGATCAAAAGTTCGCCATAGCTGCAACTTCGCGTGCCGTTTGTGTTCAACGACCGGACAAAGGCGCCACAGTAACCCCACCTTGATCAATAAAGCTTTCATCTTATATTCGCAATATCCAGATTGCAATCTCAGTTTCTTGCTTGTTCTTCGTTTGCTCGCAGGAAAGCAGACCCTCGTGGTCAGAGTTGATCGTGCTCGGCGTGGTCAATAACCTCTCGGAGTTGGTTTAGCGATTGCTAAGGCGCGACGTCCTCGCACGTTCAGTAGTCGGATCGCCAAAGTCGACTTCACAAAGCGAAATCCACCATCTCATCGAAAGACGGGACACCTCTGCCTCTATCAAGTGGTATCAGATTTCCAGGTTGCTCGGTGAGATTTTACAGTTTTTCGTAGTTTAGATCGAGTCTGTCTTCATACCTATAGTCCACGAAAAAGCCAAAAAAAAATTAGGGTTAGTTCATCCTATCCGAACCAGTTCGAGCCTTTGCATAATCTTTTTCAGATTTGCATTGTTGAATTTGCGGTTGCATAAATCGTGTCTAGTTGCTGGTCTTAGAGTCTAGTCTTTTAGAGTTTGAGTTACGGTCATAAGTTGTCGCCGCCGCCGCACCATCATCATCGCCCTGCCATCTACCACCACCGCTTATCCGCCACCGCTTGAATCCGTATCCATATACCACCACCGTTGCCATATACCACCACCATATATCCACCACCAATCCGAGTTCCTTGCATATTAGATTTGTTTGGGATCCATCTAGTTTTCCGATTCGTGTTTCCTTATCCGAGTAGGTTTCGATTCCAGCAATCTTTTGCCGTTCGTAGAAGAGGTTGGTTTCCAAAAAAAACGCACCTCCGTTTAGGCCCAAAATTTTCAAAAACGCACGGGATAAAAATTTTCTGGCTATCCTATTTTAGGTGTTTCTAAGCGTATTGAGCGATCGCCGTTATAGAAAGTTTTTTGACCCGTTTCAGTTTTGGGTCCGGGCGATCAAAAAAAAAAAAATTGTCGAAAAAAAATTTCGTGCCCATCTGTCGGTTTGACTGGGAAGAGTTTTGAGACACTCGCCATTATAGTGGTTTTTCGCAAAAAAAAAAAGAGCGAAAAAAAAAATTCAGAGTGTGCTTTTCCTTTGTTTAGGTGCAGCGTCGTGATTTTGTTAGTGTTCTAGGCTCGCGTCTCTAGCACGGTCTAGCCTAGGACCAAGACAAGACTGCTGTCGTTGAGCGTTTATTCAACTTTGCATCTCTGATTTGATTATTCTGACCCTTTTGCTACCATATTATAAGCCTTCCCAGCTCCACATACATCTCGTCGTGCGTTTGATTCTCCCCGTAATCGCTATAGCCAAGCTTTGAGAGTTTTGACTACAACGGTTGCCGATCACCACCGCTGCTGGGTAAGAACTGGTAAGAATTTGAGATTTGCTTCACGGATTTGTGACCGTCCGCCACACCACCACCACCACTTCCTAGTAGTCTGTAGGATCATATTCTTGTGTGTTTCTATTGCTGCTAACCATGGCAGGAACACAGGCCGATGAGACTGATTGGGAGAACGACAAACAAACAGCTACATGATAAGTTTCAGCAAATGATGATTGGACAGGTGCAAGATGTGGTAAACAGATTTGACGAGGCCATGGAGAAGATAGATGGCATTGAGAAGGCGTTTGAAACAAAGCTTGATAGCAAGTTTGATGAATTGCTCGCGCGTTTTCCACAACCACCGCCGGCTGCACCTATCGCACCTCTGCAACGACAACAACTTCGCCCCTTCCGAATCAAGTATGGGACGAGCTCAGCGTGTTCCTCTTGAGCGAGGACAAAATTCTAGTGCAGCTGCTACTCTTGTTGGTGCTTCTTTGGCTCCTGCTCATTGTTGCTGCTGGTACCGAGGAGGATGATTATGTGGGAGATTACGAGGAGGAGGTTGATCAACATCAGAACTACGTGCAACCACCAGCACCACAACCACCAGGTCGTCCACATGCAAATAATGGCAATGCTAGAGCTCCCCCTCAGGTACGAGATCATGACCATCTCCCTAAACTGAAATTGAATATTCCACCATTTGAGGGTAGATATGTTCCTGATATATATCTTACTTGGGAGTTAGAAACTGAACAACGATTTACATGTTTACAATATCACGAGGAGAGCGTGTTCTCTGCTGCTGTTTGTGCTTTCACTAGCTTTGCATGTGTTTGGTGGTGCGAACATTGTAGATTATATCCTGTTCCAGCTACTTGGGCTGCTTTGAAAACTGCTATGCGTACTCGTTGGGTTCCACCATATTATCAACGTGAATTACTTCAAAATTGCAGCGCTTAAGACAAGGAAAAAATTCTGTAGAAGAATATTATCGTGAATTGCAAACTGGCTTGATTAGATGTGGTATTGTTGAGGAGAATGAAGCTATGCTTGCACGTTTTCGGGTGGATTAAATAGAGATTCAGACCATTCTAGACTATAAGGATTATAATAATATCACTCGTTTATTCCATCTTGCTTGTAAAGCTGAGCGTGAAGTCTTGGGATCGGCGTGGCAGGCACGCACTAACTTTTCTGCAGGTCGACCTTCATCATGGACACCACGTGCATCATCTACTTCCTTCGCACCATCACCTCCTTGGTGCCACCTCCAACCGTGATACAAGAAAGGTGCACAACCACCACTATCGCCAGAGCACACTGCTGGGCTGCATGAGCTCTTCTTCCATGGCGTCAGCAGGCACACAAGTGATATTATTTGTCGTCGTTGTATGGGAAGAGGACATTTTATGAGAGAATGCAAATCTCAGCGTGTGATGATTGCTACGGAGGATGGTGGGTATGAGTCCGCTAGTGACTATGATGAGGAGACTTTGGCTCTTATTACACATGAGGAACACGGTGGAGATGATTACGATCATGAGACACAATACATGGCTCTTTGAAGATCTTGTGGTATGAATGTTTAGTTGCTCAACGTGTTTTGAGTGTGCAGGTTACACAAGCTGAGCAAAATCGAGGCATAATTTGTTCCATACAAAAGGAGTTGTGAAGGAACGTTCTATTAGCGTCATCATAGATGGAGGGAGCTGCAACAACTTGGCTAGCATGGAGATGGTGGAGAAGCTATCTCTCACCACAAGACCACATCCACATCCTTACTACATCCAATGGTTCAACAACAGCGGCAAGGTTAAGGTAACACGTCTTCGTGTGCATTTTAGTATCTCTACATATGCTGATTATGTTGATTGTGATGTGGTACCTATGCAAGCATGTTCCTTGTTACTTGGTAGACCATGGCAATTTGATAAAATTCTGTACACCATGGTAGAAACAATCGATATACTCTTGTTCATAAGGATAAAAATATTACTTTGCTTCCTATGACTCCTGAGTCCATTTTGAAAGATGATATTAATAGAGCTAATAAAGCAAAACAGCAGAAAAATAAGAGTGAAAATCAGATTGTGGCAAAAGAATTTGAGCAACACATGAAGCCTAATAATAAATCATCTCTTGTTGCTTCTGAAATTAAATTGAAAAGTGCATGTTTACTTGCCACCAAATCTGATATTGATGAGTTAGATTTTAGCAAATCTGTTTGCTATGCTTTTGTGTGCAAAGAGGCATTATTTTCATTCGAGGATGTGCCTTCCTCTTTGCCCCCTTGTCACTAACATTTTGCGGGGAGTTCAGCCGACGTCTTTCCACAAGGCGTGCCACGGGATTACCACCTATTCGAGGATTGAGCATCAAATTGACTTAATTCCGGTGCATCATTACTCAACCGTGCACCATACCGTACCAATCCGAGAGGAGGCGAAGGAGATTATCGTCAAATACAGAGCTGCTCGACAAAGGTTATATACGCGAATCCCTTAGTCCTTGTCTTTGTTCCTATTATTCTAGTGCCGAAAAAGGATGGTACGTCACGTATGTGTGTTGATTGTAGAGGCATTAATAATATTACTATTAGTTATCGTCACCCTATTCCTAGGCTAGATGATATGCTTGATGAATTGAGTGGCTCTACAATATTCTCCAAAGTTGATTTGCGTAGTGGATACCATCAAATTCGTATGAAATTGGGAGATGAATGGAAAACAGCATTTAAAACTAAGTTTGGATTATATGAGTGGTTAGTCATGCCTTTTGGGTTAACTAATGCACCTAGTACTTTCATGAGATTAATGAGCGAAGTTTTCGTGCTTTCATTGGACGATTTGTGGTAGTCTATTTTGATGATATCTTGATTTATAGCAAATCTTTGGAAGAACATTTGGAACATTTACGTGCTGTTTTTAATGCTCTCGTGATGCACGTTTGTTTGGTAACCTTGGGAAGTGCACCTTTTGCACCGACCGAGTATCTTTTCTTGGCTATGTTGTTACTCCACAGGAATTGAAGTTGATAAAGCCAAGATTGAAGCTATTGAGAGTTGGCACGCAGCCCAAAGCGGTCACACAAGTGAGGAGTTTCCTTGGCCTCGCTGGTTTCTATAGGCGTTTTGTGAGAGATTTCAGCACCATTGCTGCACCTCTCAACGAGCTTACAAAGAAGGATGTGCCTTTTGTTTGGGGTACCGCATACTGGAAGAAGCCTTCACGGTATTGAAAGCTAAGTTGACACATGCTCCTTTACTCCAACTTCCTGATTTTAATAAGACTTTTGAGCTTGAATGTGATGCTAGTGGAATTGGATTAGGAGGTGTGTTATTACAAGATGGCAAACCTGTTCCATACTTTTCTGAAAAATTGAATGGCCCTAGTCTGAATTACTCTACTTATGATAAAGAATTATATGCTCTTGTTCGGACTTTAGAAACATGGCAACATTATTTATGGCCCAAAGAATTTGTTATACATTCGATCATGAATCTTTGAAACATATTAAAAGTCAAGCTAAACTGAATCGTAGACATGCTAAATGGGTTGAATTCATTGAGACTTTCCTTATGTCATTAAACACAAGAAGGGTAAAGAAAATGTTATTCTTGATGCATTGTCTAAATCGCTATACTATGCTTTCACAACTTGACTTCAAAATATTTGGTTTGGAGACCATCAAAGATCAATATGTGCATGATGTTGATTTTAAAGATGTATTGCAGAATTGTAAAGAAGGAAGAACATGGAACAAGTTTGTCGTTAATGATGGATTTGTGTTCCGTGCTAACAAGCTATGCATTCCAGCTAGCTCCGTTAGTCTTTTGTTGTTGCAGGAGGCGCATGGAGGACATCAATACCATTGTTACACCCACAGCCCCTGCTGCTATACATCTTGGACCAATTACTAGAGCTCGCCATCAACTAAATTACCGGTACTTTCGTTTCTTGGTAATGATTCTAATATTAATGAGAATATGATGCTGCCTAAATTGGATAAATTTGTTTTGCTTACAAATGAAGGGCCTAGCTTGAAGGATGAACATTGGAGCAAGAACACATGGAGTTGATGGCATGCATAAGGGGATCAAACGGAGTTACAAGTGATGATTCGGACTTTGAAGCCACCATAAGTGCATGCAAGCCTTGGACGAAATATACAAGATGCCACTTCATAATATTAGTCCATAGGCTATTCTAGGTTTGATCACCTTACCATGTAATTTCATACATTAGTATAGGCTATTTTTAGATCCGTATGTGTGGGGAAACAACTCCATGTTTGACTTGGGTTTTGTTTGATCAAAGTTAAGCCATGTTCGTTTGTGATGCAAGGTGTCCCGTCTTCGATGAGATGGTCCAATGTTCATCCTTCTCCAAGCTAGGCCCTTCATTTGTAAGCAAAACAAATGTATCCAATTTAGGCAGAACATCATATTCTCATGAACATTAGAATCATTACCAAGAAACGAAAGTACCGTAATTTAGTTGGCGTGTGCGAGCTCTAGTAATTGGTCCAAGATGTATAGCAAAGCAGGGGCTGTGGGTGTAACAATGGTATTGATGTCCTCATCATCCTCCCTTCTTGAAATGAAGTCGCCCTCGACGGAAGTTCATCTTCCTCACCCAAATATGGCTTCAAATCTGCAATGTTAAAAGTGGGACTAACCCCAAAATCTGCAGCAGCTCAAGTTTATATGCATTATCATTTACTTTCTCCAACACCTTAAAGGACCAAAGAAGACGTGGCATTAGCTTTGATTTGCGCAAATCAGAAATCTATCCTCACGCAAATGTAACCAAACAAGATCTCCTGTGCAAACACAACATGTTTTCTACCCTTATCTCCAAAGAAGTTTATATTTAGCATTCATACGCTCAATGTTTTCCTTAGTTAACTCATGCATTTTAAAATCAATTCAGCACGCTCTTTAGCATCAAAATTAACCTTCTCCCAAGATGGAAGAGGCAATAAATCAATAGGTGCACGAGGTAGGAAACCATACACAATTTCAAAAGGGCACATCTTAGTAGTAGAATGCAATGAACGATTATAAGCAAATTCAATATGAGGCAAGCATTCTTCCCACATTTTCTTATTATTCTTCAAAACAGCCCTAAGCATAGTAGACAATGTTCTATTGACTACTTCAGTTTGTCCATCGGTTTGGGGTGACAAGTAGTACTAAAAAGTAGTTTAGTCCCCAACTTAGCCCATAAACATCTCCAAAAGTGGCTAAGAAATTTAGTATCACGATCTGAAACAATAGTATTTGGCACACCATGCAAGCTTAATAATTTCACGAAAGAACAAATCAGCAACATTAACAAAGATCATCGCTTTTATGACATGGTATAAAGTGTGCCATTTTCGAGAATCTATCCACGACAACAAATATGCTATCCTCCCTTCTTTGTTCGAGGTAAACCTAAAACAAAGTCCATAGATATATCCTCCCAAGGAACACTAGGTACAGGCAAAGGCATATATAAACCATGAGGATTGAGTCGTGACTTAGCTTTTTGACATGTAGTGCAATGAGCAACAAAACGCTCAACATCCCGCCTCATCTTTGGCCAAAAGAAATGTGTAGCTAGTATATCCTCGCCTTCTTCACGCCAAAGTGTCCCATTAGTCCTCCTCCATGCGCCTCGCAACAACAAAAGACTAACGGAGCTAGCTGGAATGCATAGCTTGTTAGAACGAAACACAAATCCATCATTAATGACAAACTTGTTCCATGTTCTACCTTCTTTACAATTCTGCAATACATCTTTAAAATCAGCATCATGCACATATTGATCTTTGATGGTCTCCAAACCAAATATTTTGAAGTCAAGTTGTGAAAGCATAGTATAGCGACGAGACAATGCATCAAGAATAACATTTTCTTTACCCTTCTTGTGTTTAATGACATAAGGGAAAGTCTCAATGAATTCAACCCATTTAGCATGTCTACGATTCAGTTTAGCTTGACTTTTAATATGTTTCAAAGATTCATGATCGAATGTATAACAAATTCTTTGGGCCATAAATAATGTTGCCATGTTTCTAAAGTCCGAACAAGAGCATATAATTCTTTATCATAAGTAGAATAATTCAGACTAGGCCCACTCAATTTTTCGTAAAAGTATGCAACAGGTTTGCCATCTTGTAATAACACACCTCCTAATCCAATTCCACTAGCATCACATTCAAGCTCAAAAGTCTTATTAAAATCAGGAAGTTGGAGTAAAGGAGCATGTGTCAACTTAGCTTTCAATACCGTGAAGGCTTCTTCTTGTGCGGTACCCCAAACAAAAGGCACATCCTTCTTTGTAAGCTCGTTGAGAGGTGCAGCAATGGTGCTGAAATCTCTCACAAAACGCCTATAGAAACCAGCGAGGCCAAGGAAACTCCTCACTTGTGTGACCGTTTTGGGCTGCGGCCAACTCTCAATAGCTTCAATCTTGGCTTTATCAACTTCAATTCCTCGTGGAGTAACAACATAGCCAAGAAAAGATACTCGGTCGGTGCAAAAGGTGCACTTCCCAAGGTTACCAAACAAACGTGCATCACGAGAGCATTAAAAACAGCACGTAAATGTTCCAAATGTTCTTCCAAAGATTTGCTATAAATCAGTATATCATCAAAATAAACTACCACAAATCGTCCAATGAAAGCACGTAAAACTTCGCTCATTAATCTCATGAAAGTACTAGGTGCATTAGTTAACCCAAAAGGCATGACTAACCACTCATATAATCCAAACTTAGTTTTAAATGCTGTTTTCCATTCATCTCCCAATTTCATACGAATTTGATGGTATCCACTACGCAAATCAACTTTGGAGAATATTGTAGAGCCACTCAATTCATCAAGCATATCATCTAGCCTAGGAATAGGGTGACGATAACGAATAGTAATATTATTGATGCCTCTACAATCAACACACATACGTGACGTACCATCCTTTTTCGCACTAGAATAATAGGAACAGCACAAGGACTAAGGGATTCGCGATATAACCTTTGTCGAGCAGCTCCTCGTGACTTGACGATAATCTCCTTCGTCTCCTCCGGATTGGTACGGTATGGTGCACGGTTGGTAATGATGCACCGAATTAAGTCAATTTGATGCTCAATCCTCGAATAGGTGGTAATCCCGTGGCACGCCTTGTGGAAAGACGCCGCCGAACTCCTGCAAAATGTTAGTGACAGCAGGGGCAAAGAGGAAGGCACGTCCTCGAATGAAAATAATGCCTCTTTGCACACAAAAGCATAGCAAATAGATTTGCCAAAATCTAGCTCATCAATATCAGATTTGGTGGCAAGTAAACATGCACTTTTCAATTTAATTTCGAAGCAACAAGAGATGGTTTATTATTAGGCTTCATGTGTTGCTCAAATTCTTTTGCCACAATCTGATTTTCACTCTTATTTTCTCCTGTTTTGCTTTATTAGCTCTATTAATATCATCTTTCAAAATGGACTCAGGAGTCATAGGAAGCAAAGTAATATTTTTATCCTTATGAACAAGAGTATCTCGATTGTTTCTACCATGGTGTACAGAATTTTTATCAAATTGCCATGGTCTACCAAGTAACAAGGAACATGCTTGCATAGGTACCACATCACAATCAACATAATCAGCATATGTAGAGATACTAAAATGCACACTAACAAAGACGTGTTACCTTCACCTTGCCGCTGTTGTTGAACCATTGGATGTAGTAAGGATGTGGATGTGGTCTTGTGGTGAGAGATAGCTTCTCCACCATCTCCATGCTAGCCAAGTTGTTGCAGCTCCCTCCATCTATGATGACGCTGAATAGAACGCTCCTTCACAACTCCTTTGTATGGAACAAATTATGCCTCTGATTTTGCTCAGCTTGTGTAACCTGCACACTCAAAACACGTTGAGCAACTAAACATTCATACCGCCAAGATCTTCAAGAGCCATGTATTGTGTCTCATGATCGTAATCATCTCCACCGTGTTCCTCATGTGTAATAAGAGCCAAAGTCTCCTCATCATAGTCACTAGCGGACTCATACCCACCATCCTCAAGAGCAATCATCACACGCTGAGATTTGCATTCTCTCGCAAAATGTCCTCTTCCCTTACAACGACGACAAATAATATCACTTGTGTGCCCTGTTGACGCCATGGAAGAAGAGCTCATGCAGGCCCAGCAGTGTGCTCTTGGCGAGATAGTGGTGGTTGTGCCCGCTTTCTTGTATCACGGTTGGAGGTGGCACCAAGGAGGTGATGGTGCAAAGGAAGTAGATGATGCACGTGGTGTCCATGATGAAGGTCGACCTGCAGAAAAGTTAGTGCGGCGCCAATGCTCGCCGATCCTGCACTTCACGCTCAGCTTTACAAGCAAGATGGAATAAACGAGTGATATTATTATAATCCTTATAGTCTAGAATGGTCTGAATCTCTATTTAATCCACCCGTAAAACGTGCAAGCATAGCTTCATTCTCCTCAACAATACCACATCTAATCAAGCCAGTTTGTAATTCCCGATAATATTCTTCTACAGAATTTTTCCTTGTCTTAAACGCTGCAATTTTTGAAGTAATTCACGTTGATAATATGGTGGAACCCAACGAGCACGCATAGCAGTTTTCAAAGCAGCCCAAGTAGCTGGAACAGATATAATCTACAATGTTCGACCACCAAACACATGCAAAGCTAGTGAAAGCACAAACAGCAGCAGAACACGTCTCTCCTCGTGATATTGTAAACATGTAAATCGTTGTTCAGTTTCTAACTCCCAAGTAAGATATATATCAGAACATATCTACCCTCAAATGGTGGAATATTCAATTTCAGTTTAGGAGATGGTCATGATCTCGCACTGAGGGGAGCCCTAACATTGCCATTATTTGCATGTGGACGACCTGGTGGTTGTGGTGCTGGTGGTTGCACGTAGTTCGATGTTGATCAACCTCATCCTCGTAATCTTCCACATAATCATCCTCGTCGGTACCAGCAGCAGCAGCAGTAGCAGGAGCCAAAGAAGCACCAACAGCGAGAGCAGCCGCACCAGAATTTTGTCCTCGCTCAATAGGAACACGCTGAGCTCGCCCATACCGATTCGGAAGGGGCGAAGTTGTTGTCGTTGCAGAGGTGCGATAGGTGCAGCCGGCGGTGGTTGTGGAAAACGCGCGAGCAATTCATCAAACTTGCTATCAAGCTTTGTTTCAAACGCCTTCTCAATGCCATCTATCTTCTCCATGGCCTCGTCAAATCTGTTTACCACATCTTGCACCTGTCCAATCATCATTTGCTGAAACTTATCATGTAGCTGTTTGTTTGTCGTTCTCCCAATCAGTCTCATCGGCCTGTGTTCCTGCCATGGTTAGCAGCAATAGAAACACACAAGAATATGATCCTACAGACTACTAGGAAGTGGTGGTGGTGTGTGGTGGAGTCACAAACCGTGAAGCAAATCTCAAATTCTTACCAGTTCTTACCCAGAATAGGTGGTGATCGGCAACCGTTGTAGTCAAAACTCTCAAAGCTTGGCTATAGCGATTACCAGGAGAATCAAACGCACGACGAGATGTATGTGGAGCTGGGAAGGCTTATAATATGGTAGCAAAAGGGTCAAGAATAATCAAATCGAGATGCAAAGTTGAATAAACGCCAACGACGCAGATCGTGGCTGGTCCTAGGCTAGACCGTGCTAGAGACGCGAGCCTAGAACACTAACAAAATCACGGCGCTGCACGTAAACAAAGGAAAAGCACACTCTGAATTTTTTTTTCGCTTTTTTTTTTTTTTTTTTTTTTTTTTTTTGCTGCTTTTTTTTTTTTTTTTTGAAAAATCACTATAATGGCGAGTGTCTCAAAACTCTTCCTGTGTCAAACCGACAGATGGGCACGTAATTTTTTGACCAAATTTTTTTTTTTTTTTGACCGCCGGACCCAAAAAGCGAAACGGGTCAAAAAACTTTCTATAACGGCGATCGCTCAATACGCTTAGAAACACTTAGAAATAGGATAGCCAGAAAAATTTTTATCCCGTGCGTTTTTGGAAAATTTTGGGCCTAAACGGAGTGCGTTTTTTTTTTGGAAACCAACCTCTTCTACGGACGGCAAAAGATTGCTGGAATCCGAAACCTACTCAGACAAGGAAACACGAATCGGAAATTAGATGGATCCCGAAAACAAATCTAATATGCAAGGAACTCGGATTGGTGGTGGATATATGGTGGTGGTATATGGCAGCGGTGGTGGTATATGGATACGGATTCGAAGCGGTGGCGGATAAGCGGTGGTGGTAGATGGCAGGGGCGATGATGATGGTGCGGCGGCGGCGTGACAACTTATGACCAGAACTCGAAACTCTAAAAGACTAGACTCTAAGACCAGCAACTCGACACGACGATGCAACCGCAAATTCAACAACGCAAATACGTAAAAGATTATGCAAAAGCTCGATTGGTTCGGATATGATGACCTAATCCTAAATTTTTTTGGCTTTTTCGTGGACTGTAGGTATGAAGAATGACTCGATCTAAACTACGAAAAACTGTAAAATCTCACCGAGCAACACGGAAATCTGATACCACTTGATAGAGGCAAAGGTGTCCCGTCTTTCGATGAGATGGTGGATTTCGCTTTGGTGGAAGTCGACTTTGACGATCCGACTACGAACGCGGCGAGGACGCCGCGCCTTAGCAATCGCTAAACCAACTCCGAGAGGTTATTGACCACGCCGAGCACGATCAACTGACCACGAGGGTCTATTTCCTGCGAGCAAACGAAGAACAAGCAAGAAACTGAGATTGCAATCTGGATATTGCGAATATAAGATGAAAGCTTTATTGATCAAGGTGGGGTTCTGTGGACGCCTTTGTCCGGTCGTTGAACACAAACGGCACGCGAAGTTGCAGCTATGGCTAACTTTTGATCTAAACAAAACCCAAGTCTAAACGGTGCCCTAAGGGCTGTATATATGGAGGAAGAGGGGTGAATTTCGTGGCCCTTGGTGGAGGGTCCAAACTAACCCTATCTCTTGTTTCCCACACATACGGACTCTAAAAATAGCCTATACTAATGTATTTCGAAATTACATGGGCCTGGCCCAATAATAAGGTGACGAGCACCTAGAATAGCCTATGGACGAATATTATGAAGTGGCATCTTGTATATTTCGTCCAAGGCTTCATGCACTCCTTATGGTGGCTTCAAAGTCCTGAAATCATCACTTGTAACTCCGTTCTTGATCTCCTTGCGCATGCCATCAACTCCATGTGTGTTCTTGCTCCAATGTTCATCCTTCTCCAAGCTAGGCCCTTCATTTGTAAGCAAAACAAATGTATCCAATTTAGGCAGCATCATATTCTCATGAACATTAGAATCATTACCAAGAAACGAAAGTACCGGTAATTTAGTTGGCGTCTTGTGAGCTCTAGTAATTGGTCCAAGATGTATAGCAGCAGGGCTGTGGGTGTAACAATGGTATTGATGTCCTCATCGGTTTGTGTTCAACGACTGCACAAAGGCGCCACGTAACCCCACCTTGATCAATAAAGCTTTCATCTTATATTCGCAATATCCAGATTGCAATCTCAGTTTCTTGCTTGTTCTTCGTTTGCTCGCAGGAAATGCACCCTCGTGGTCAGGTTGATCGTGCTCGGCGTGGTCAATAACCTCTCGGAGTTGGTTTAGCGATTGCTAAGGCGCGACGTCCTCGCACGTTCGTAGTCGGATCGTCAAAGTCGACTTCCACAAAGCGAAATCCACCATCTCATCGAAAGACGGGACACCTCTGCCTCTATCACACATCCTTCTTTGTAAGCTCGTTGAGAGGTGCAGCAATGGTGCTGAAATCTCTCACAAAACGCCTATAGAAACCAGCGAGGCCAAGGAAACTCCTCACTTGTGTGACCGTTTTGGGCTGCGGCCAACTCTCAATAGCTTCAATCTTGGCTTTATCAACTTCAATTCCCTGTGGAGTAACAACATAGCCAAGAAAAGATACTCGGTCGGTGCAAAAGGTGCACTTCCCAAGGTTACCAAACAAACGTGCATCACGTAGAGCATTAAAAACAGCACGTAAATGTTCCAAATGTTCTTCCAAAGATTTGCTATAAATCAGTATATCATCAAAATAGACTACCACAAATCGTCCAATGAAAGCACGTAAAACTTCGTTCATTAATCTCATGAAAGTACTAGGTGCATTAGTTAACCCAAAAGGCATGACTAACCACTCATATAATCCAATCTTAGTTTTAAATGCTGTTTTCCATTCATCTCCCAATTTCATACGAATTTGATGGTATCCACTACATAAATCAACTTTGGAGAATATTGTAGAACCACTCAATTCATCAAGCATATCATCTAGCCTAGGAATAGGGTGACGATAACGAATAGTAATATTATTAATGCCTCTACAATCAACACACATACGTGATGTACCATCCTTTTTCGGCACTAGAATAATAGGAACAGCACAAGGACTAAGGGATTCGCGTATATAACCTTTGTCGAGCAGCTCCTGTACTTGACGATAATCTCCTTCGTCTCCTCCGGATTGGTACGGTATGGTGCACGGTTGGGTAATGATGCACGGAATTAAGTCAATTTGATGCTCAATCCCTCGAATAGGTGGTAATCCCGGTGGCACGTCTTGTGGAAAGACGTCAGCGAACTCCTACAAAATGTTAGTGACAGCAGGGGGCAAAGAGGAAGGCACGTCCTCGAATGAAAATAATGCCTCTTTGCACACAAAAGCATAGCAAACAGATTTGCTAAAATCTAGCTCATCAATATCAGATTTAGTGGCAAGTAAACATGCACTTTTCAATTTAATTTCAGAAACCACACTAGATGGTTTACTATTAGGCTTCATATGTTGCTCAAATTCTTTTGCCACAATCTGATTTTCACTCTTATTTTTCTCCTGTTTTGCTTTATTAGCTCTATTAATATCATCTTTCAAAATGGACTCAGGAGTCATAGGAAGCAAAGTAATATTTTTATCCTTATGAACAAGAGTATACTGATTGTTTCTACCATGGTGTATGAAATTTTATCAAATTGCATGGTCGACCAAGTAATAAGGAACATGCTTGCATAGGTACCACATCACAATCAACATAATCAGCATATGTAGAGATACTAAAATGCACACTAACAAAGACGTGTTACCTTAACCTTGCCGCTGTTGTTGAACCATTGGATGTAGTAAGGATGTGGATGTGGTCTTGTGGTGAGAGATAGCTTCTCCACCATCTCCATGCTAGCCAAGTTGTTGCAGCTCCCTCCATCTATGATGACGCTTGAATAGAACGTTCCTTCACAACTCCCTTTGTATGGAACAAATTATGCCTCTGATTTTGCTCAGCTTGTGTAACCTGCACACTCAAAACACGTTGAGCAACTAAACATTCATACCATCAAAGATCTTCAGCAGCCATGTATTGTGTCTCATGATCAGAATCATCTCCACCGTGTTCCTCATGTGTAATAAGAGCCAAAGTCTCGTCATCATAGTCACTAGCGGACTCATACCCACCATCCTCAGTAGCAATCATCACGCGCTGAGATTTGCATTCTCTAGCAAAATGTCCTCTTCCCTTACAACGACAACAAATAATATCACTTGTGTGCCCTGCTGACGCCATGGAAGAAGAAGAACTCTGTGCAGAGCCCGGCAGGTGTGGTCTTGGCGAGATAGTGGTGGTTGTGCCTCGCTTTCTTGTATCACGGTTGGAGGTGGCACTGAAGGAGGTGATGGTGCAAAGGAAGTAGATGATGCACGTGGTGTCCATGATGAAGGTCGACCTGCAGAAAAGTTAGTGCGCCAATGCGCCGATCCCGCACTTCACGCTCAGCTTTACAAGCAAGATGGAATAAACGAGTGATATTATTATAATCCTTATAGTCTAGAATGGTCTGAATCTCTATTTAATCCACCCAGAAAACGTGCAAGCATAGCTTCATTCTCCTCAACAATACCACATCTAATCAAGCCGTTTGTAATTCCCGATAATATTCTTCACGTAGAGTTTTTCCTTGTCTTAAGCGCTGCAATTTTTGAAGTAGTTCACGTTGATAATATGGTGGAACCCAACGAGCACGCATAGCAGTTTTCAAAGCAGCCCAAGTAGCTGGAACAGGATATAATCTACAATGTTGAGACCACCAAACACATGCAAAGCTAGTGAAAGCACAAACAGCAGCAGAACACGTCTCTCCTCAAAGATATTGTAAACATGTAAATCGTTGTTCAGTTTCTAACTCCCAAGTAAGATATATATCAGAACATATCTACCCTCAAATGGTGGAATATTCAATTTCAGTTTAGGGAGATGGTCATGATCTCGCACTGAGGGGAGCCCTAATATTGCCATTATTTGCATGTGGACGACACGGTGGTTGTGGTGCTGGTGGTTGCACGTAGTTCGATGTTGATCAACCTCATCCTCATAATCGTCCGCATACTCATCATCCTCCTCGGTACCACCAGCAGCAGAGAGCAGGAGCCAAAGAAGCACCAACAAAGCAGAGAGCAATGGCACCAGAATTTTGCCTCGCTCAATAGGAACACGCTGAGCTCGCCCATACTGATTCGGAAGGGGCGTAGTTGTTGTCGTTGCAGAGGTGCGATAGGTGCAGCCGGCGGTGGTTGTGGAAAACGCGCGAGCAATCCATCAAACTTGCTATCAAGCTTTGTTTCAAACGTCTTCACAATGCCATCTATCTTCTCCATGGCCTCATCAAATCTGTTTAGCACATCTTGCACCTGTCCAATCATCATTTGCTGAAACTTATCATGTAGCTGTTTGTTCGTCAGGTTCTCCCAATCAGTCTCATCGGCTTGTGATCCTGCCATGGTTAGTAGCAATAGAAACACACAAGAATATGATCCTACAGACTACTAGGAAGTGGTGGTGGTGGTGTGGTGGGCGGTCACAAACCGTCAAGCAAATCTCAAATTCTTACCAGTTCTTACCCAAAGAAGAGCGGTGATCGGCAACCGTTGTAGTCAAAACTCTCAAAGCTTGGCTATAGCGATTACGGGGAGAATCAAACGCACGACGTAGATGTATGTGGAGCTGGGAAGGCTTATAATATGGTAGCAAAAAGGTCAAGAATAATCAATTCGAGAGATGCAAAGTTGAATAAACGCTCAACGACGCAGATCTTGTCTGGTCCTAGGCTAGACCGTGCTAGAGACGCGAGCCTAGAACACTAACAAAATCACGGCGCTGCACGTAAACAAGGAAGGAGCACAATCTGAATTTTTTTCTTTTTTTTCCTTTTTTTTTGCACTTTTTTTTTGCACTTTTTTTTTTGAAATTGGAACTATTTTTCTTCTGCGGATGGCTTCGAAGTTGGGGAGTCCTCTGCTGTCACGACTCGGAGTATCGCGTGATTTGGAAATCAAGAACAATGCAACAATTCTTGGACTCGGACTAGGACCTGGTGGCGGAGATGAATCTGTGGAACTCGGATCGGTGGCGGAGATGAATCTGTGGAACTCGGATTGGTGGCGGATATATGTTGCGGTGGACTCGGATTGGCGTGATGGCGGCGGATATGTGGTGGCGTATATGGATTCGGATTGGCGGTGAATATGTGGTGGTGATATATGGCAGCGGCGACGTGACAACCTCGTGAATGTAACTCAAACTCTAAAAGACTAGACGCTAAGACCAGCAACTTGACACGACGATGCAACCGCAAATTCAACAAAGCAAATACGTAAAAGATTATGCAAAGGCTCAGATTGGTTGGACGGGATGAACTAACCCTAATTTTTTTGGCTTTTTCGTGGACTATAGGTATGAAGAACAGACTCGATCTAAACTACGAAAAGCTGTAAAATCTCACCGAGCAACACGGAAATCTGATACCACTTGATAGAGGCAAAGGTGTCCCGTCTTCGATGAGATGGTGGATTTCGCTTTGGTGGAAGTCGATCGTGACGATCCGACTACTGAACGGCGAGGACGTCGCGCTTAGCAATCGCTAAACCAACTCGAGAGGTTATTGACCACGCCGAGCACGATCAACGACCACGAAGGTCATTTCCTGCGAGCAAACGAAGAACAAGCAAGAAACTGAGATTGCAATCTGGATATTGCGAATATAAGATGAAAGCTTTATTGATCAAGGTGGGGTTCCGTGATGCCTTTGTCTGGTCGTTGAACACAAACGAAGGACGCGAAGTTGCAGCTATGGCGAACTTTTAATCTAAACAAAACCCAAAGTCTAAACGGTGCCCTAAGGGCTGTATATATGGAGGAAGAGGGGGTGAATTTCGTGGCCCTTGGTGGCGGGGTCCGAAACTAACCCTATCTCTTGTTTCCCCACACATACGGACTCTAAAAATAGCCTATACTAATGTATTTCGAAATTACATGGGCCTGGCCCAATAATAAGGTGACGCAGCACCTAGAATAGCCTCTGGACGAAATTTATGAAGTGGCATCTTGTATATTTCGTCCAAGGCTTCATGTACTCATTATGGTGGCTTCAAAGTCCTGAAATCATCACTTGTAACTCCATTCTTGTCCCCCTTGCGCATGCCATCATCTCCATGCTTGTTCTTGCTCCAATGTTCATCCTTCTCCAAGCTAGGCCCTTCATTTGTAAGCAAAACAAATGTATCCAATTTAGGCAGCATCATATTCTCATGAACATTAGAATCATTACCAAGAAACGAAAGTACACAGTAATTTAGTTGGCGTCTTGTGAGCTCTAGTAATTGGTCCAGTATGTATAGCAGCAGGGGCTGTGGGTGTAACAATGGTATTGATGTCCTCATCACCTTGGTTTCTTCGGGATTGACACGGTAGGGAGCTTTGTTTGGAAGTGGCGCTCCGGGAATGAGGTCGATTCGATGCTCAATGCCTCGAAGAGGTGGTAGACCCGGAGGTAGCTCATCGGGGAAAACATCTTGAAATTCCTGCAAAAGAGATTGAAACACCAAAGGTAGCTCATGAGTGGTGTTAGTTTTTGGTTCTCCATCCTTGCACACAAGGACAAAGTGCATCACACCCGATGGGTTCTCACACACTTCTCTCATCTCATGTTTGGTGGCGAATAGTATGTGGTTTTTCTCTCTAGGCGAAGAGGCGCTCAAATTTGGCTTGTGGCTCTCACTCACTTTTTGGTGGCTCACTTTCTCACTCTTCTCTCTTTGGTTGGCGGCTTGTTTGTCGGCTATCACTTGACTAGGAGACATGGGTCGTAGGACATATTCTTTGCCTTTCATCTTGAAGCTATAGTGGTTTGTACGCCCATTGTGGTAGACACCACGGTCGAATTGCCATGGCCGACCAAGGAGGAGGTGCCAAACGGTCATTGGGACCACATCACAATCCAAAGTGTCTTCATATGCACCGATTTTGAATGATACTTGGACCGTATGGTCAACTCGTAGAGTGCCGGAGTCACTTAGCCATTGAACCTTGTAGGGTTGCAGATGCTTCTTCTTGACCAATTGGAGCTTGGGCATAGTTCTTCGCTTGCCAAGTTGTGGCAACTTCCTGCATCGATGATGACCTTGACGGATCTCCCATTGATGCCGGCCTTTGTGTGGAAGATGTGGCATCGTTGGTCTTCTTCTTGTTGTTGTTGAAGTGTTAAGACTTTGGAGACAACAAGAGCGGGACTTGTATCTTCATCACAAAAGACTTGATCATCTTCATCCTCGTTGATGCGCTGGTGCATGGCCACTTGCTCAATAGCGTCCATTTCATCTTCACTCATTGAGTCGTAGGTGCCATCGTCGTTGAGTATCATGGTCCGCTTGTTGGGGCATTCATATGACTTGTGGCCTCGGCCGCCGCAAGTAAAACACTTGAAGGAGCTTGTCTTGACGGTCTCATCGTTTGGAGTAGATGATGAAGCATGCGGCTTGGAGTTGCTTGTAGTAGGAGGAGGACGACTTGAACTATTATAAGCTTTCTTGTAACTTGACTTGTCGTCGTTGCTTGGAGAAGGCTTGGTTGACGTCGAAGTTGGAGTAGTTGTTGAAGCTTGGTTGTTGGAGAAGCCGTATGTCTTGGATGAGTACTTGGCGTACTTGAAGTCATCTTCCACTTGTCGTTTCGCCTTTGTAGCTTGATGCACGAGCTCAATGAGGTTGGAGTATGGTTGGAAGTCGGCGATCTTCTTGATGGGATGATTGAGGCCATTCAAGAATCGTACCATAGTTTGCTCATCATTCTCCGTGACATTGGCTCGAATCATGGCAATCTCCATTTCCTTGTAGTATTCTTCAACACTCTTTGTTCCTTGCTTGAGGAGTTGTAGCTTCCTGAAGAGATCACGGTTGTATTAGGTGGGTACAAAGCGTGCTCGCATGACATCCTTCATTTGAGGCCAAGTGGTGATTGGAGGTTCACCTCTTGCTTGTCGGCGCTCAAGGACTTGTTCCCACCATATGAGCACATAGTCTTGGAACTCAAGTGATGCCACAGCGATCTTCTTCTCTTCCTCATAGTTGTGCAAACGAAAGATTTTGTCGACCTTCAATGCCCATGAGAGGTACTCTTCGGGATCATTGGTTCCATTGAACTTGGGCATTGTGAAGTTGAGCTTGCCATAGCGTTGTTCTTCATTGTGTTGAGGTCGATGTTGATGATGACGTTCTTGACGTGGAGGGTAATCATCCTCATGTTGCTCTTGGCGAGGAGGAAGTCCATGATCAACTTGCTCTTGTTGACCTTGAGGTTGGGGATGAGCTTGAGGAGCTGGTGGAGGAGCTTGTGGGGCTTGACGTTGCGCACGCGGATGGTAGTTCCTCTCTTGTATTTCTTCTCGAAGGGCTTCCTCTTCATTGCGCCTTTCGCGATTGCGGTTGGCGATAGCTCGACTTGATGCTTGAAGGGCATGTTCCGCCTCAAGAGCTTGTGCTTCTCGTTGTTGTTGTTGAAGACGTTGAGCCTCGGCGTCTTGTTGCTCTTGATGGAGGCGCGCTCGTTCTAGTTCTTGTTGGCGACGAAGACGTTGTCGTTCTTGAGCTTGAGCAAACGCCACTTGGTTCGATTGAGGACGAGGAACTTGTTCATCAACTTGCTCTTGGGGATGCTTGTCATGTAGCGGGTTGCGAGATGCATGACGGTCTTGATGCGCGGCTCGTCGAAGAGTGTTCGATGACGGTGTACTTGTGTCGGAGAAGGAGTCGTCGGAGTGGCGACTTGAGTGGGTCCGTCTTGAGTGTGAGGAAGTAGAAGTACGCCGGTTCACCAACAAGGCGCGGATCTCGTCCATTCTTGCATCGTTCTCATTCTTGTGCGCGTCGAGTTTGTTGTCGAAGTAGTCTCTTGTACGTTGCCCGGAGAGTCGCAAGTCGGTGGAGAGGTTGTCGATGCGCTCGCTCATTGCTTGTTGCTCTTGATGGAGAGCTCGTTGCGCGCCAAAGAGGTGGCTCTTGGTGACGTAGGATGACATTTCGTCGTCTTGCTCGATGAAGAGTGGATTTGTATCAGAACTTGGCCTATCCATCATTTCAAGCAAAATTGTGAGTGGTAGAAGGAGAAGAACGAATACCAATGTACCTTTGACCGAAGTTGAAGATGAATCAAGTTCACTCAAATGCGGACAATGAAATAGCACTTTTTGATGTAGGGTGGAACCCTAATTCGTCGATCTTTCACGTTTGGAGTGGGATCCCTCGAAGAACACGATGAACACGGGGAAGAACGGGGAGAAATCACAAGGGGAAACACTCAAGAACAAGTCCAATCACACATCCACTAGACAATCAAACACACAAGATCACAAGGTACATGAACAACAAAGGAAAGATACAAGGTAAGGTTCATCTCCAAGAGGAGTTCTTGATGATATCCTAGATGGATCTTCCCTAAAGAGGGTCTTGTATCCCAGGGGATCTTCTCCTAGATGGAGGTCTTGGCCTCTAATGGAGTAGTGGTCTCTCTCTCAAGAGTAGAGATAGGTAGGAGCAAAGCTCACTTAAGAATGAGCTATCACTTTGCTAACCCTAGAAAGGAGGTGGAGGAGGTCTATTTATAGCCCAAGGGCGAAGGGGTAAGTGAGGGGCGAGGGGCACGGGCTTCGCCCAAGTCACGACGCAGCGGGTCCGGATGATCCGGATGGTGGCCCGGATGATCCGGGTGTCGGGGGTCCGGATGATCCGGGCGACCGTCCGGATGATCCGGCTTCGTCGAGCAGGTTCTGTAGTCTTCGGGAGCGTTAGCCGGATCGTCCGGGAGGTCGTCCGGATCGTCCGGGCTTGGTCCGGATCATCCGGCTGGGCGTCCGGATGATCCGGGCAATTCCAGACTTCTTCTCCTTTATTCTGTCTTCTCTTCCACGCTTCCCTCGCGGATGGTGTAGTCGTTCCTTGGCGCTTGCACTCCTCCTTGACATCCGTGAAGCTCCGACAATACCTTTGTGGTTGTGAAGTAGATGTCGCACGTGTCACTTGCCAACTGGGCTCTTGACATGGTGATGTCCGTAGGATGCTCCGCATCATCCCCTCCCCCTTGGGAAAGATCCGACCTCGGATCGAAATCAAAATCACCATGGGAAAGAGATGATGTCGTCGTGTAGAAGTGGACGATCACCAAGCATTTGTCATCTTGTAGTTCCACATGGGCACCCTCCTATGTCGCACCGTCTTGTAATTCCTTCAAAAGTAGCAAAGATAACAAGCACTTGGAAAAACAAATGTGGTTGTCGTAAGAGCAAAACGAAGCATTCAAGAGGTGATTCACCCAACAAGTGTTGTCATCAAGCATAGCATATGGTTTGACAAAGAAGTGTGGTATGGCATTTGAGCGTATAAATTGAGCACAATCAAGTATATCATGGGAACAATCAAGTATATCATGGGAGGTTAAGATGCAAATATATGTGATAAGTGAACAAGCATCAACCTCAAGGTCATAGCAAGCATGCATAAAGAGCTCAATGAACGGTCTATGGTAGGCATAAGAGTCATTCACAACACCAAATATAGTGAAATGTCTAAACACATGGGGCAAGTGCAAGACAATCCAAGCATAACGTGCATAGGGTGTAGTGAAGATAATGTGGCACTCAACACAATAGAAAGAGCAAGTGTTCATCATGTGTGAGGCAATCAAGTCAAGCATGTGATAAGCAAAGGGACATGGCATATGTGAAGAAATGATATTGGTGCAACCAACCATATGATAGTAGCAAGTAGTCCAAGAATTGGATGCAACACACAAGGTATATATGTCATGAAGCATGGAAATGTGGCAATCATGGTAGAAAGCAATATCTAGAACATGTGTGCAAATGGTGCAAGCAACACATGAAGTATGATCTACAATATCCAAGCTCAAGAAGGATGTCACCTTGAAAGTGTGTCCTTGTACATTCTTCACAATGCCGAAGTGGAAGCAAATACGGTGTAGAAACGAGTCGTGGTAGAATGTATGAGGCTCGCTCTCAAGAGCTCGAATGGTCAACTCACGTGAAGTGGAAGTCGACACAAAGTCCAAGTATCCTACACATGCACAAAACAAAACAAAGAGCGTATGCACATGGTAGATAAACACATCATCCATCATGATGGTTCTCTTCTCTTGCACATAACCATTAGAAGCACAAGTGCATGAATAATATGATGCAACAATGGCGATATTCAAGGCACTAGGTATATGGTGCAAAGAGGTAAGACAAGCATGCTTCACAAGGACTATGTCAAAATCTCCAAACATGTGTGAGAATGCTATGGGGGCAATCTCATGAGCAAGACTATAAGCATTGTTGCACTCAATACATGGCAAATCATCTAGCATGAGAGATGCAACACATGGAGATATATGACACGAAGCAATATGAATTATATGCAAAGCATATAGATGGTTGTCATCAACCGCATGAGATGAGCACTTATAACACAGGAGACAATAATCAAGATATATTATGTGAGAGGCATGAGCATATATGTCATCAACCCAAGAAAGCAAGTAGTGGAACATGGGTGATGCAACATAGCAAGCAATCATAGCAACTAAGTCAAGTATGCTAGTAGTGCGAAGATGCGACATACTAGAAGGAATCATGGCAAACATGTCCTTGGTGCAAATAGTGGGCATGAATAATTCACATGTCATAGCACAATCATGAAAGCAAGATATGAGGACAATAGCATGGGGCACATGATAAACATGGAAATAGCAACAAGGATCTCTACCAAGCATGCAAATACACATAGAAGTAGCATAATGATGAAACATGGGTAGATGCAAGCAAGGGTCACAATTGCATGGCAAAGGCATAGGAATGAGTATATCATGCAAAGTGAACATGGCAAGATGGGCATATGATATGTAATGAACAATAACCCATAGCCAAGTGAGGGCCATGTAGAATGAATGCGCGAAGTGTTTGCGCGAAGAGAGCGATGGGAAAGACAATCCATGGGATCCCAAATCATCTTTGCTCTCTAGAGCTCGTTTTGTCAACTCGTGGGATTGCGAGGTTGACAAGTATTCATGGGTACCTGCACAAAAGAGACACAAACCAAAGAAATTTTGTGCGTGGTAAATGTACACATCATCCATCATGATGTGTATGTGCACGTGTGAGTTAGCACAAGATAAGCATCGCTCAAAGAAATTTGATGCATGGTATAAGAACATGTCATCCATCATGAAAGAATAGTTATTGTGTATGACATGATGGGGACACAAATTGAGAATGCAAGTATATGGCATATCAATAGCGTGTTTATTCATGGGGAGCATATGGTGCACACAAGTATGCGTATCATGCAATGAATGGGATGGATCAAAATCTCCTAAAATGCATGAGGAAACTATGGGGGCCTCCTCATGAGCAATATCGGAAACATCATATGGAGAAAATGGACAACATCCAAAACAATGCATATCCGAAGCTAGGTGGTCATGGCATGGCATATGAGATAAATGATGCAAAGGGAGCATATCAATATCATCACAAGAGAAACAAACGCCAATAACCATGGGCTTGTAATCTATGCCATATGTGCAAATTGGGTTTATTTTAATGGCATATGCATAGTAACTATGAAGAGATTGCAAATAAGACATATGGTTGATCTCATGCATAGCATATGACAAGTCAAGCGGATTATCAAACATGATGTGACCTAAAGAATTGTCACAAGAAATCCTATGTAACATGGCATCACAACTAATAGACTCCACAAGAGAATCATCATACTCATCATAAATGGGCAAATCATCGCATGGGGAAATCATACTAGCATGAAGCATGGCAATAGGTGGATCAACATCATGCAAGCAATAAATGTCAAGAATGTCCACTAGTGGGACTAGAGCATCACCTTTACCTATGTTACCTTTGTCATTCCACTCAAGTGGTGTAGGTGAGGTGGGAAAGACCAAATGGTGGTCATCTTCATCTTGATGGAACCATGTGGGGGGTGCATCATATACCACCATGGCCATCGTCTTGTCCAAAGGGAGGACGAAGTCGTCGAGGATCGGCGCGTCATCATCAATGGGACCTAGCACCAAACGAGAAGGCACAATAGTGGTAGAGGTCAAGTTGTTAGAAATGCAAATGGCCTCACGAGACCTATCAACTATCTCACTCTCTCTATGTGGTGGTTCACTCACTCCCTCAAAATAGGTGCACTCAAACTCACGTATGGTGGAGTCACTCATCTCACTCAAGTGGTGGGGGTTGTGGCTCTCCTCACATGGGAATTTTGGCAACTCATCATATATGGGGCTAGTGGTGAAGTCACTATCACTCTCAATATGGTGGCAAAAGTCACTCAAGTCATCATACATCGCCGTGGTCGAAGGGAAAGTCCCATGCTCAACCATCTCGTCGTGGTCGCCGTGGATGAAGGCCGAAGATGGCACATCATCACTCTCGCCTCCTAAGATGGAAGCATCATCCTTGCTCGCCACCTTGTCCCTCGCCTCCAAAGCTTGGTCCTTGAGGGTCTCCGTAGTCGTACTCGTCGCCGCACCGTCTTGAAAAAGAGTCGAAGTAGACTCGGCATCATCAATGCCACAAAGAGGGATGGCGGTGAAGTCACACTTGGGAGCATCGTTTTGGAGCTTGTCGGCCTTGGACATCATGGTGGTACTAGCCTCATGCTTGTCGAGAGCTTGGTCGCCATGAAGTTTGCTTGGGGTGGAGAAGCCTTGGCCTTCATGAGTTCTTGTTCCGCCTTGAGAGCACCAATGTAGTAGTCGTCGATGGACTTGTAGTTCTCGAGGAAGATGGTCTTGGAGATGTCGTTGTGTAATCCCATCATGAAGTGGAACTTCATCGAAATGGGGTCGCCCACGCCGGCTCGTCAGAAGGCAATCATCATCTCCTTGAAGTACTTGTCGATGGACTTGGATCCTTGGGTGGTGTTCTCCAATTGGCGCCGAAGTTGTTCCGTGTAGGTTGGAGGCACAAACTCTCGCCGCAAAGCTTTCTTCGTCTTGGGCCAACTCATGTCGTAGTACTCAAGGTGTGTGAAGCCACCATGCCAATGCGTAGTCGTGGAAGTTTCTTGTGGCGCACTTCACTTGATCTTGGGAGGAACTTGATGTAGCTTGAGGTAGTCGTCCATCAAACGCTCCCACTCGAGGTACTCCTCGGGTTCTTGAGTCCAATAGAAAGGAATCTTGTGGTCGGTGTCGAGGTCGTAGTAGCTCGTGGAAGTCGCGGACTTGAGCTTGGGTAGCTTCTCTTGAGTGTAGTCTTGAGGTTCTTGTTGGCGAAGATGCCATATGTCCGTAGGCGAAGATGCCTTGAAGTCGCTTGGCGAAGATGCCAAGGGAGATGGTGAAGTCATTGAGCGGTTGTTGGTGTTGAGCTCTTGACCTTCACGTTCTTGTTGGTGATGGTGTCGATGCCGATGTGATCTTGCCGGAGGTGGTAGCTCGGAAGGATGTGCTCTTGAGCGTCTTCTCAAAGATGAGGAAGATCGCTTGTAGGACTTGATGAGGGCCTTTATCTCCTCCATGCGCTTGTGCATCTTGGCGTCGTAGTTGTTGTTCATGGCATCGAACTCGTCGTTGTTGTTGTAGACCGAAAGTGAAATGCCTTGCCAATCCATCACAAGACTCGAGTAGGGGTGAGTAGGAAATGAGATAAACAATACCAAGTTACCTTTTCCCAAAGTTGAGGATGTATCCCGTGTCACTCAATGTGAGATGAAAGAATAGTGGAATTGGTACGGACTTGTTCACTCACACCTACAAGTAAAGGCTTATGGTAGAGCTCGGTGAGGATAGTGGCACAAAATTTGATGCAAAATGTTAGCAAGAGTCAATAATGTTGAAAAGATTCACAAATTCGCAAGTGAAACAAGTAGACCAATAGCAATGAAAGGTACACGGAAACACACACACGGATAGATAAATGGGGTCGTGCAACCAAGGAATGAGCACAAAATGTGGAATCCACGGAAAACGCTCGTGTTGCACAACTCAAGAGAGACGCTAGCACGATTGCTCAATAGGCGGATACGACACTTTTGCACAACCTATAAGATGCAAAATGGATATTCTTCTATCCCAAGTATGATATGTATGTATGGTTCCCGATGTTTCTCTCAAGCATGATATCATATGATATAGATTTGACAATCTTATGTGCAATGGGGTATGATGCTATGGCACTTGCTCACGAGCTCTTTGCTCTCTTTTTGCTTAAAAGCTTTTTTTATTTCTATGGCCACTTTTGCACAATGTACAAACGAAGATAGCAATTGTGTATATGCGGAACAAACTTGAGGCACAATGGATGATATGATACCAATATGGTATGGTATGTATGCAATGGAAGGTATGGACCACTAATGTGCACAAGTAACGTTGCCGGCAATACTCAAATGGCTAGTCTCGATAGGAAAGTGACGCAAAATGGGCTAGGGGTTAACAATGCAATTGCAAGGTAATATACAATGGTGTCGTCGTTACCGTCCTTTCGATGATGAGTGGCGGTGTTCTTGGTGTAGATACCAAGATGATGGAGACTCGTCCCTAAGTAGCCGAAACACCTTAGGAAACGGAAAAACCGCAAACTCAAAATCTCAAATGACAAATGTCAAAATGGTGGTAGCGGAAAGCGGTGGTGGTGTTGCACTAAGCAATGCGGAAGTGGAATGATGGGCTATACACGAGTCGGAGTTGAAGTTGCCGTCCCTAAGTAGCCGAAACACCTTAGGAGACACAAGCCACAACTCAAACAAGCTCAAACAACAATTGGGTTAAGTTGGGTTGTCGGAAGTGTATGGTCGAAAGGTTATGTGGAAGTGGTGGTGGTGGTGGTTGATGAAGAAGCAACCGTCCCTAAGTAGCCGAAACACCTTAGGGGACTCAAGTCACTACTCAAACAACCTCAAATGCTATGGGGAACAAAATGGGTTAGGTTGCGGAAGTCGGTGGTGGTAATGCGGATGATATGGTGGAGGGCCTAGGCATACTTGCCAAATTTCAGAAAATTTGATGGTGACAAATGGTGCTAGTGGTATTTTTGTTGGATGGGGGATGTCAATAGCTTCAAAACGAGCTAAAGAACGTCGAAAACGGACTCCGGATGAATTAGTTATGACCGAAACAAGATTTCAGCCGTGTCAGTTTCAGGGTTAACCGGATGATCCGGGAGGAGGTCTGGATGATCCGGGCTAGGTCCGTATTATCCGGGAGGAAATCCGGATGATCCGGGTTCGTCAGCGCCGGTTCTGTTTTCTGGGTGCGCGATTTATCCGGACGTCCAGGGGGGCGTCCAGCTGATCCGGGTGAGGTCCGGATGATCCGGGAGATGGTCCGGATGATCCGGCTGGTCAAACCGCTCGGGATTTGCTCGTGGAGTCCGATTTTGGGGCGGAAATGGAGGATTTTGGGGTCAAAATTGATGAGATTTCGTGGATGGAAGGTGGGGAAACTTGGGGAGATGCTAGATCCACTTGAAACCAAGCAAATCCATGGATCAAAATCAACAAAACATCATCAAAACTAACAAATCACAAAAAAAATTGGGGGCTATTTTTTGGTGGGGATTTTCGGATTTAGGACGAAAACAACAAAATCAAGCTAGAAATCACGGGGTAGGGGCTCCAAAAACGTGATCAACGTGGCTCATGATACCATATGATGTACGGTGGAACCCTAATTCGTTGATCTTTCACGTTTGGAGTGGGATCCCTCGAAGAACACGATGAACACGGGGAAGAACGGGGAGAAATCACAAGGGGAAACACTCAAGAACAAGTCCAATCACACATCCACTAGACAATCAAACACACAAGATCACAAGGTACATGAACAACAAAGGGAAAGATACAAGGTAAGGTTCATCTCCAAGAGGAGGTCTTGATGATATCCTAGATGGATCTTCCCTAAAGAGGGTCTTGTATCCCAGGGGATCTTCTCCTAGATGGAGGTCTTCGCCTCCAATGGAGTAGTGGTCTCTCTCTCTCAAGAGTAGAGATAGGTAGGAGCAAAGCTCACTTAAGAATGAGCTATCACTTTGCTAACCCTAGAAAGGAGGTGGAGGAGGTCTATTTATAGCCCAAGGGGCGAAGGGGTAAGTGAGGGGCGAAGGGGTACACGGGGCCGCCCAAGTCACGACGCAGCGGGTCCGGATGATCCGGATGGTGGCCCGGATGATCCGGGTGTCGGGGGTCCGGATGATCCGGGCGACCGTCCGGATGATCCGGCTTCGTCGAGCAGGTTCTGTAGTCTTCGGGCGCGTTAGCCGGATCGTCCGGGAGGTCGTCCGGATCGTCCGGGCTCGGTCCGGATCATCCGGCTGGGCGTCCGGATGATCCGGGCAACTCCATACTTCTTCTCCTTTCTTCCATCTTCTCTTCCACGCTTCCCTCGCAGATGGTGTAGTCGTTCCTTGGCGCTTGCACTCCTCCTTGACATCCGTGAAGCTCCGACAATACCTTTGTGGTTGTGAAGTAGATGTCGCACGTGTCACTTGCCAACTGGGCTCTTGACATGGTGATGTCCATAGGATTCTCCGCATCACTATTGGTATTGATCCTTGTCGATTCTCACAACTACACAAGTGAAAGCCTTTGGTGGAGCTTGGTTAGGATGGTGGCACAAAATTGATTGCAATCGTTAGCTTGACTCAAAAATGTTGAAGAAGATTCGCAAATTCGCATATGCAACAAGTAGACCAAGCAAGTAGTGGTACACCTAAACACACACGCAAATAGATAAATGGGATTGTGCAAACCAAAAGTGAGCCAAAATGTGGAATCCAGGAAAATGCTCTTGTTGCACAATACTAGAGAGACACTAGCACGATTGCACTATAGGCGGATACGTAGCTTGTGCACAACCTACTAGGCAAAAATGCAACAATCTCTATCCCAAGTATGCTATATGTATGGTATATCGGTGCAATGATCCAAGATGATCTTATATGACAATCTTAATGTTGTATGATGCGATGCTTGTTGCTTATAAGCTCTTTGCTTATCTTTCCTCTTTGCTTAAAAGCTTGAGTGGCTCTTTCTCTCTTGAGCTCTTTTCTTATGCAAACTTCACGAACCAAGATAGCAATTGTGTATGTGATGTGGGGTGGAACCCTAATTCGTCGATCTTTCACGTTTGGAGGGGATCCTACGGAGGGAACGCGAAGAACGCGCGGAAGAACACGAGGAAATCACGGGGAAGAACGAGAGAGACACTCAACCGACAAGAGATCAATCACACAAGGTCTAGATCATCGAAGCACGAGTAACACATGGTTCAAAATCAACAAAGGAAAGATACAAAGGTAACCGTTCTTCTCCGAGAGGAGGTCATGAATCCACGAGGGGATCTTCCCGTAAAGGGGTCTTGTATCCGAGAGGATCTTCTCCGAAGAGGCCGCGGTCTCTCACGAGGAGGAGATCCGATAGATGAGCGTAGCTCTATCTCTAACTTGAGCTAAACCAACGCTAACTCTCAAAGTGGGGACGAGGAGGTCTATTTATAGTGCTAAGCCACGAAGGGGTAAGTGAGGGGAGAAGGGGTACACGGGCCTCGGCCCAAGTCAGCACAAGACAAAGCGGGGCCGGATGATCCGGATGGTGGCCCGGATGATCCGGGTGTCGGGGGTCCGGATGATCCGGGCGACCGTCCGGATGATCCGGCTTCGTCGAGGGGCTTCTGTGGTCTTCGGCGCCGATGCCCGGATGATTCGGGGGAGGGTCCGGATGATCCGGCTGGGCCCGGATGATCCGGACGCCGGTCCGGATGTCCGGCCTGTCTCCAACAACTGCTCCGTCTTCCTCTTCTCCTTTCTTCCGTCTTCGCTTCCATGCTTGGCCTTGGTCCTTGGATTCTCCTTGGTCGTCTTGGTTGTACCTGTGTGTATACAAGGTCCACGCATGAGGTAGTAGCCATGTCTCATATGCGGAAAGTGACGGTTCGAAGAGGAGTGAATTCACCTTGTGTCCGATGGCGCATAGTCGAGGTCTCATCTTATGTATCCTTGGGGCTTGGAGAGTAGTCGGAGTGTACATGGGGATGAACGTGGGATGCTCCGCATCATATCCCCCCCCTTGGGAAAGATCCGACCTCGGATCGTGATCGTCATCACCATGGAAACATGTGTCGTGGACGGACTTGTAGTGGGACGTAGGTGAAGGCCTTGCGCAATCCAAGTACTCCAAGGTGTCTCCGGTATGTAGTCCATGCAAAATGAGTAAACACAAAGTACACTTGGAAATACAATGGTTAGAGCACACAAAGTGTCCATCATGTAAGAATGAGTCCGTGCGGCAAGATTGGTCGTGACAAAGCGCATGAAGCTTATCAAGTTGATCTAGAATGAGATGCAAAGCATTCATGGGAGGAAATGCAATCATTGTGCACACAAATGTGTTGTAAATATGATCGATGCAACCACGGTGCAAAATGATGTCATAGTGAGACGGTTTATCAATAGCATGAATATGGCAATGGATGCTCAATATGTATATGTTATTATGCAATTGATGATGGACAATATGATCATCATGTATGAATATGCCATCAAGGAAGATCACAACAAATTTGCTAAGGAAGTGAACAAGCTCATATATCATGGATGACATGGGGGTACAAGATGCAACAAGGCAATCACAATGTGAGTCAATCCATGCATAGGGTGTAAACTTGTGGTGAGTATGATATGTCCATCGAGCATGACATGTGTGAGCACAATCAACAAATATGAAGGTGTTGGTGTACCAAAGCTCGATGTCGAGGCATGAGTGGAGTGCCGAAGGTGCATCCAATAAGTGCAAGCGCTCCTCAATGTGAAGGTCCATGTAGCCAATCTCCAATGTCGCTCCTCCGTTCACGAGATGTATCATGTAGACAACAAGAAGGAAACAACAATGAAAGAGTGACCCATCCAATATGCATATTTGAGGATTGCTCAAAGAGAAGGAGTTCACCTTTATGAGAATGTCGAAAATGCTGGTGTCGCACATCATGTATGCCTTCACATAACCAAAATGTCACATAACGGCATCGCCTTGTGAAACCTCCAAAATGAAAGAACATGATAAACACTCGGAAAAACAAATGAGGTTAGCGGAAATGCAGAACCTATCATTCGTGTGGTAAGATACCGAACAAGTGTATGCATCATGCTCATCATAAGAAAGTACAAGGGAGCATTTCAAAGTATGGAGGCATATGATGTAAGAACAACCAAATGCAATAGGCTCAATCAAACAAACATGCATCACAAGTAAAGTGTCCACGTCTCCAAGATCAATAAGTATAGTAAGTTGGCACTCAATACAAGGTGATATGAGAGATGCAACTAATGGAGACAAGAGGCAATGATCATGACAAGTCAAGTGAGAGGCATCAACATCTATGTCATCAACCCAAGAAAGCGAGTAAGAGTGGAACATGGGTGATGCAACCAAGCAAGCAATCATAGCAATGAAGTCAAGCAAGCTAGTAGTGCGAAGATGCAACATACTAGGAGGAATCATGGCAAGCATGTCATTGGTGCAAATAGTGTGCATGAATAATTCACATGTCATAGCACAAGCATGAAAGCAAGATATGAGTAGAATGTCATCAATGTATTGGCGAGAGGCCATATGCAAATAGCAATGGGTCATCATGACTCTCCCAACACAACAAGCATCAATAGCATGGGGCACATGATAAACATGGCAAAAGCAACAAGGATCTCCACCAAGCATGCAAATACACATAGGAGTAGCATAATGTTGAATCATGGGTATATGCAAGCAAGGGTCACAATTGCATGGCAAAGGCATAGAATCAAGCATAGCATGCAAAGTGAACACGGTAAAATGAGCATAAGGTGACAAGTGGTAAATGGCCCATAGCCGTGTGAGAGCCAAGTAGAGGAGTTGCGCGTAGTCCTTGCGCGAAGGGGACGGTGGTGAGGATAGTCCACGGGATCCCAAAGCATCGTTACTCTCAAGAGCTCGTTTCGTCAACTCTTGGGATTGGGAGGTTGACGAGTATACATGAGTACCTACACAAAACCAAGACAAAGGGAAAATTGTGTGTGCGTGGTAAATGTACACATCATCCATCATGATGCGCACGTGCATGTGTTTGTTAGCACAAAGTAGCCAATGCTCAAATAAATGAGATGCGTGATATAGAAACATGTCATCCATCATGAGAGGTTTGTTATTATGTATCGCATAATGGAGACTCAAATTGTGTAATGCATCATGAGAAATATCTAGAGCATTGTTATTCATGGAATACATAAAGTGCACGCAATTATGGGAATCATGCAAAGTATGGAATGCATCAAGATCTCCTAATATGTATGAGGAAACTATGGGGGTCTCCTCATGAGCATGAGTAGCAACATCACGTGGAGAATATTGACAACATCCAAAACAATGCATATTTGGAGCAATGTGATCATGGCATGACATATTGGATGAATTGCGCAAATCATGTAAAGGAAGCATGGCAATATCATCACATGAAAAACAAAAGCCAATTACCATCATCTCGTCATCTATGCCATAAGTGCAAATAGGATTTATTTTAATGGGGCATGCATAGTTACTATGTTGAGATTGGAAGGATGCAATATGGGAGATCTCACTCATAGCATATGACAAGTTCAATGGATTGTCAAACATGACGTGACCAATAGAATTTTCACAAGATATCCTATGAAGCATAGCATCACAACTAGGTAACTCAACATGCTCATCATCATATTCATCATAAATGGGTAAGTCAAGGCATGAAGAAGTTTCACTAGCATGAAGCATGGTAATAGGTGTGTCAACATCATGGGAGCAATCAATGTCAAGAGAGTCCACTAGTGGGACAAGAGAAGCACCATCACCTATGTTACCTTTGGAGCGTCGCTCATGTGTTGTAGGTGAGGTGTTGAAGATCATCTCATTGTCATTTTCATCTTGATGGAACCATGTGGGGGTGCATCATCGTCCATCATGGCCATCGTCGTCTCCATAGGAGGTATGGACTCATCAATGGTAGGCGTGTCGTCATGTAGGACACCAAGCACCATAGAAGAAAACACACTAGGAGTAGAGGTTATGTCGTTAGAAATCATGGTGGCCTCACATGCCGTGTCAACTATCTCACTCACTAAGTGTAGTGGCTCACTCACTCCCTCAAAGATGCTCTCACTCATATGGTTGGTGGGGTCACTCAAGTGGCGCTCAACCTCACATAGGATGTGTGGCATGCTCTCATGTGTGGGGCTAGTGGTGGTCACACTCATCCTCTCAAAGGAAATGCTCTCAATGTCACATATGGTGGAGTCACTCATGTCTCTCATGTGGTGGTGGCTCTCCTCACATGGCACTTGGGGCATCTCGACATATGTGGGTGTCGGAGGGATGTAGGTGCAAATGTCTCCATGCTCAACTCCGATCGTCGCCTTGGTTGAAGGGATAGTCCCATGCTCAACCTTCTTGTCACCGTCTTGTGGTTGGAGGCCCATATGATGTGGCACCTCATAGCTCGTCTTTATGACCGAAGGGAGTTTCCCATGCTCGGCCATCTTCCTTGAGGGGCTTCCGAAGATGGAAGTGTCACCCTCGCTCGTAGGTAGTCGCCTTGGACTTGATGAAGTCGATGTAGGCGTGCTTCGTGGGAAGTAGGCGAAGATGCCGTGACGTCCAAAGGCTTAAGATGCCTTGATAGCACTTGGCGAAGATGCCAAAGTGGTTGGTGTAGCCGTAGCGCCGTCTTGGTGGTGGTCGTCTCGCGGTCTTCTTTTGTGCTCTTGAAGCTTGGACTTGGCATGAAGTAGGGCTTGTTGGGACTTGTGCATTTGCGCTTGTGGAGCATCTTCATGATGATGATGTCGTTGTCGTGCTTGAGCTCGTAGTAGATGTCGTTCGTCGTCGTCGTGCACATGATGCTTGGAGGTGACTTGCCCTTCATGACGATGTGGATCACGAATGTGATGGTGGTCGCCATGTAGATGTGGACGAGGACGATTTGCCCTTGCATCTTTTTCGCGCTACGAAGACTTGTGGCTTGACCGTCGTCGTCTTGAGGATGATGAAGTGGAAGAAGACTTGATCAAGGCCCGAATCTCTTCTCATTGCATCTTGCTCCTCTTTATGTGCGGCAAGCTTCTTGTCGATGTAGTCCCTTTTCCTTGCTTCGGAGTGACGAATGTCGATGGAGATGTTCTCGATGCGCTCTCGCAATCTTGATTGTGCGCCTTGCATTTGTCGTTGTAGATCGAAGATAGACGCTTTGGAGATGTAGTTGTTCACGCCGTCATTGTTGTCGTAGACCGGAGAGGGAATGCCTTGCCTATCCATCACAAGACTCGAGCAAATATGAGTGGGAGAAAGAGAAGAACGTATACCAATGTACCTTTGACCAAAGTTGAAGATGAATCAAGTTCACTCAAATGTGGACAATGAAATAGCACTATTGGTACCAATCCTTGTCGGTTCTCACACCTACAAAAGTAAAGCTTATAGTGGAGCTCGGTGAGGATAGTGATAGAGGCAAAGGTGTCCCGTCTTTCGATGAGATGGTGGATTTCGCTTTGGTGGAAGTCGACTTTGACGATCCGACTACGAGCGTGCGAGGACGTCGCGCCTTAGCAATCGCTAAACCAACTCCGAGAGGTTATTGACCACGCCGGGGCACGATCAACCTGACCACGAGGGTCTATTTCCTGCGAGCAAACGAAGAAAAAGCAAGAAACTGAGATTGCAATCTGGATACTGCGAATATAAGATGAAAGCTTTATTGATCAAGGTGGGGTTCTGTGACGCCTTTGTCTGGTCGTTGAACACAAACGGCACGCGAAGTTGCAGCTATGGCGAACTTTTGATCTAAACAAAACCCAAAGTCTAAACGGTGCCCTAAGGGCTGTATATATGGAGGAAGAGGGGTGAATTTCGTGGACCTTGGTGGAGGGTCCAAACTAACCCTATCTCTTGTTTCCCCACACATACGGACTCTAAAATAGCCTATACTAATGTATTTCGAAATTGCATGGGCCTGGCCCAATAATAAGGTGACGTGACACCTAGAACAGCCTCGGACGAAATTTATGAAGTGGCATCTTGTATATTTTGTCCAAGGCTTCATGCACTCATTATGGTGGCTTCAAAGTCCTGAAATCATCACTTGTAACTCCATTCTTGTCCCCTTAGCATGCCATCATCTCCATGCTAGTTCTTGCTCCAATGTTCATCCTTCTCCAAGCTAGGCCCTTCATTTGTAAGCAAAACAAATGTATCCAATTTAGGCAGCATCATATTCTCATGAACATTAGAATCATTACCAAGAAACGAAAGTACCGGTAATTTAGTTGGCGTCTGTGAGCTCTAGTAATTGGTCCAAGATGTATAGCAGCAGGGCTGTGGGTGTAACAATTGTATTGATGTCCTCATCATCCTCCCTTCTTGAAATGAAGTCGTCCTCGACGGAAGTTCATCTTCCTCACCCAAATATGGCTTCAAATCTGCAATGTTAAAAGTGGGACTAACCCCAAAATCTGTAGGCAGCTCAAGTTTATCTCGCAATATCATTTACTTTCTCCAACACCTTAAAGGGACCAGCAGCACGTGGCATTAGCTTTGATTTGCGCAAATCAGAAATCTATCCTTACATAAATGTAACCAAACAAGATCTCCAGGTGCAAACACAACATGTTTTCTACCCTTATCTCCAGCAAGTTTATATTTAGCATTCATACGCTCAATGTTTTCCTTAGTTAACTCATGCATTTTTAAAATCAATTCAGCATGTTCTTTAGCATCAAAATTAACCTTCTCCGAAGATGGAAGAGGCAACAAATCAATAGGTGCACGAGGTAGGAAACCATATACAACTTCAAAAGGGCACATCTCAGTAGTAGAATGCAATGAACGATTATAAGCAAATTCAATATGAGGCAAGCATTCCTGATGAGGACATCAATACCATTGTTACACCCACAGCCCCTGCTGCTATACATACTGGACCAATTACTAGAGCTCGCGCACGCCAACTAAATTACCAGGTACTTTCGTTTCTTGGTAATGATTCTAATGTTCATGAGAATATGATGCTGCCTAAACTGGATACATTTGTTTTGCTTACAAATGAAGGGCCTAGCTTGGAGAAGGATGAACATTGGGGCAAGAACACACATGGAGTTGATGGCATGCGCAAGGGGATCAAGAACGGAGTTACTAGTGATGATTTCAGGACTTTGAAGCCACCATAAGGAGTGCATGAAGCCTTGGACGAAATATACAAGATGCCACTTCATAATATTCGTCCATAGGCTATTCTAGGTGCTGCGTCACCTTATTAGTGGGCCAGGCCCATGTAATTTCGAAATACATTAGTATAGGCTATTTTTAGAGTCCGTATGTGTGGGGAAACAAGAGATAGGGTTAGTTTGGACCCTCCACCAAGGGCCACGAAATTCACCCCTCTTCCTCCATATATACAGCCCTTAGGGCACCGCTTAGACTTGGGTTTTGTTTATATCAAAAGTTCGCCATAGCTGCAACTTCGTGCATTTCGCTTGTGTTCAACGACTGCACAAAGCGCCACAGTAACCCCACCTTGATCAATAAAGCTTTCATCTTAAATTCGCAATATCCAGATTGCAATCTCAGTTTCTTGCTTGTTCTTCGCTTGCTCGCAGGAAATAGACCCTCGTGGGTCGTTGATCGTGTTCGGCGTGGTCAATAACCTCTCGGAGTTGGTTTAGCGATTGCTATAGGCGCGACGCTCGCGACTTCAGAGTCGGATCGTCAAAGTCGACTTCCACCAAAGCGAAATCCGCCATCTCATCGAAAGACGGACACCTCCGCCTCTATCAAGTGGTATCAGATTTCCGTGTTGCTCGGTGAGATTTTACGTTTTTCGTAGTTTAGATCGAGTCTGTTCTTCATACCTACAGTCCACGAAAAAGCCAAAAAATTAGGGTTAGGTCATCATATCCGAACCAATCTGAGCCTTTGCATAATCTTTTTCAGATTTGCGTTGTTGAATTTGCGGTTGCATCGCCGTGTCGAGTTGCTGGTCTTAGAGTCTAGTCTTTAGAGTTTCGAGTTCGGTCATAAGTTGTCACGCCCGCCGACCATCATCATCGCCTCGCCATATACCACCACCGCTGCCATATACCACCACCGCTGCCATATACCACCACCATATATCCACCACCAATCCGAAGTTCCTTGCATATTAGGGTTGTTTTGGGATCCATCTAGTTTTCCGATTCGTGTTACCTTGTCCGAGTAGGTTTCGATTCCAGCAATCTTTTGCCGTCAGTAGAAGAGGTTGGTTTCAAAAAAGAGTCCGAAACCACCCTCCGCTTAGGCCCAAAATTTTCCAAAACGCACGGATAAAAAAATTTTCGCTATCCTATTTTTAGGTGTTTCTAAGCGTATTGAGCCATCGCCGTTATAGAAAGTTTTTTGACCCGCTTCAGTTTTTGGGTCCGGCAAAAAAAAAAAAATTGTCGAAAAATTTCGTGCCCATCCTGTCGGTTTGACTGGAAGAGTTTTGAGACACTCGCCATTATAGCGATTTTTCGCAAAAAAAAAAAGCAGCGCAAAAAAAATCAGCAAAAAAAAAAAAAAGCGAAAAAAAATTTCAGAGTGTGCTCCTCCCTTGTTTACGTGCAGCACCGTGATTTTGTTAGTGTTCTAGGCTCGCGCCTCTAGCACGGTCAGCCTAGGACCAGCACAAGACCGTCGTTGAGCGCTTATTCAACTTTGCATCTCCGAATTGATTATTCTCGACCTTTTTTACTACCATATTATAAGCCTTCCCAGCTCCACATACATCTACGTCGTGCGCTTGATTCTCCCCGTAATCGCTATAGCCAAGCTTTGAGAGTTTTGTCTACAACGGTTGCCGATCACCGCTTTCTTCGCTGGGTAAGAACTGGTAAGAATTTGAGATTTGCTTGACGGATTTGTGACTGTCCACCACACCACCACCACCACTTCCTAGTAGTCTCAGAGGATCATATTCTTGTGTGTTTCTATTGCTGCTAACCATGGCAGGACCACAAGCCGATGAGACTGATTGGGAGAACTCGACGAACAAACAGCTACATGATAAGTTTCAGCAAATGATGATTGGACAGGTGCAAGACGTGATAAACAGATTTGACGAGGCCATGGAGAAGATAGATGGCATTGAGAAGACGTTTGAAACAAAGCTTGATAGCAAGTTTGATGAATTGCTCGCTGCGTTTTCCACAACCACCGCCGCTGCACCTATCGCACCTCTCAAGAACGACAACAACTACGCCCTTCCGAATCAGTATGGACGAGCTCAGCGTGTTCCTCTTGAGCCAGGACAAAATTCTGGTGCCGCTGCTATCACTGTTGGTGCTTCTTTGGCTCCTGCCATCGCTGCTGCTGGTACCGAGGAGGATGATTATGTGGGAGATTACGAGGAGGAGGTTGATCAACATCGAACCACGTGCAACCACCAGCACCACAACCACCAGGTCGCCCACATGCAAATAATGGCAATGCTAGGGCTCCCCTCAGTACGAGATCATGACCATCTCCCTAAACTGAAATTGAATATTCCACCATTTGAGGGTAGATATGTTCCCGATATATATCTTACTTGGGAGTTAGAAACTGAACAACGATTTACATGTTTACAATATCCCGAGGAGAGACGTGTTCTCGCTGCTGTTTGTGCTTTCACTAGCTTTGCATGTGTTTGGTGGTCTCGAACATTGTAGATTATATCCTGTTCCAGCTACTTGGGCTGCTTTGAAAACTGCTATGCGACTCGTTGGGTTCCACCATATTATCAACGTGAATTACTTCAAAATTGCAGCGCTTAAGACAAGGAAAAAATTCTGAGAAGAATATTATCGTGAATTACAAACTGGCTTGATTAGATGTGGTATTGTTGAGGAGAATGAAGCTATGCTTGCACGTTTTCGGGTGGATTAAATAGAGAGATTCAGACCATTCTAGACTATAAGGATTATAATAATATCACTCGCTTATTCCATCTTGCTTGTAAAGCTGAACGTGAAGTGCAGGATCGGCGTGCATTGGCGCCGCACTAACTTTTCTCGCAGGTCGACCTTCATCATGGACACCACGTGCATCATCTACTTCCACCGCACCATCACCTCCTTGGTGCCACCTCCAACCGTGATACAAGAAAGCAGGCACAACCACCACTATCCGCCAAGAGCACACTGCCGGGCCTGCATGAGCTCTTCTTCTTCCATGGCGCCAACAGGCACACAAGTGATATTATTTGTCGTCGTTGTAAGGGAAGAGGACATTTTGAGAGAATGCAAATCTCAGCGTGTGATGATTGCACGAGGATGGTGGGTATGAGTCCGCTAGTGACTATGATGAGGAGACTTTGGCTCTTATTACACATGAGGAACACGGTGGAGATGATTCGATCATGAGACACAATACATGGCTGTCAAGATGCCGACAGTATGAATGTTTAGTTGCTCAACGTGTTTTGAGTGTGCAGAGTTACACAAGCTGAGCAAAATCAGAGGCATAATTTGTTCCATACAAAGGAGTTGTGAAGGAACGTTCTATTCAAGGCCATCATAGATGGAGGGAGCTGCAACAACTTGGCTAGCATGGAGATGGTGGAGAAGCTATCTCTCTCCACAAGACCACATCCACATCCTTACTACATCCAATGGTTCAACAACAGCGGCAAGGTGAAGGTAACACGTCTGTTCGTGTGCATTTTAGTATCTCTACATATGCTGATTATGTTGATTGTGATGTGGTACCTATGCAAGCATGTTCTTTGTTACTTGGTAGACCATGGCAATTTGATAAAAATTCTGTACACCATGGTAGAAACAATCAAGTATACTCTTGTTCATAAGGATAAAAATATTACTTTGCTTCCTATGACTCTCGAGTCCATTTTGAAAGATGATATTAATAGAGCTAATAAAGCAAAACAGAGAAAATAAGAGTGAAAATCAGATTGTGGCAAAAGAATTTGAGCAACACATGAAGCCTAATAATAAACCATCTACTGTTGCTTCTGAAATTAAATTGAAAAGTGCATGTTTACTTGCCACCAAATCTGATATTGATGAGCTAGATTTTGGCAAATCTATTTGCTATGCTTTTGTGTGCAAAGAGGCATTATTTTCATTCGAGGACGTGCCTTCCTCTTTGCCCCTCGCTGTCACTAACATTTTGCAGAGTTCGCCGACGTCTTTCCACAAGACGTGCCACCGGATTACCACCTATTCGAGGGATTGAGCATCAAATTGACTTAATTCCGGTGCATCATTACCCAACCGTGCACCATACCGTACCAATCCAGAGGAGACGAAGGAGATTATGCGTCAAGTACAGGAGCTGCTCGACAAAGGTTATATACGCGAATCCCTTAGTCCTTGTGCTGTTCCTATTATTCTAGTGCCGAAAAAGGATGGTACGTCACGTATGTGTGTTGATTGTAGAGGCATCAATAATATTACTATTCGTTATCGCCACCCTATTCCTAGGCTAGATGATATGCTTGATGAATTGAGTGGCTCTACAATATTCTCCAAAGTTGATTTGCGAGTGGATACCATCAAATTCGTATGAAATTGGGAGATGAATGGAAAACAGCATTTAAAACTAAGTTTGGATTATATGAGTGGTTAGTCATGCCTTTTGGGTTAACTAATGCACCTAGTACTTTCATGAGATTAATGAACGAAGTTTTACGTGCTTTCATTGGACGATTTGTGGTAGTTTATTTTGATGATATACTGATTTATAGCAAATCTTTGGAAGAACATTTGGAACATTTACGTGTTGTTTTTAATGCTCTACGTGATGCACGCTTGTTTGGTAACCTTGGGAAGTGCACTTTTGCACCGATCGAGTATCTTTTCTTGGCTATGTTGTTACTCCACAGGAATTGAAATTGATAAAGCCAAGATTGAAGCTATTGAGAGTTGGCCGCAGCCCAAAACGGTCACACAAGTGAGGAGTTTCCTTGGCCTCGCTGGTTTCTATAGGCGTTTTGTGAGAGATTTCAGCACCATTGCTGCACCTCTCAACGAGCTTACAAAGAAGGATGTGCCTTTTGTTTGGGGTACCGCATGGGAAGAAGCCTTCACGGTATTGAAAGATAAGTTGACACATGCTCCTTTACTCCAACTTCCTGATTTTAATAAGACTTTTGAGCTTGAATGTGATGCTAGTGGAATTGGATTAGGAGGTGTGTTATTACAAGATGGCAAACCTGTTGCATACTTTTCGAAAAATTGAGTGGGCCTAGTCTGAATTACTCTACTTATGATAAAGAATTATATGCTCTTGTTCGGACTTTAGAAACATGGCAACATTATTTATGGCCCAAAGAATTTGTTATACATTCGATCATGAATCTTTGAAACATATTAAAAGTCAAGCTAAACTGAATCGTAGACATGCTAAATGGGTTGAATTCATTGAGACTTTCCTTATGTCATTAAACACAAGAAGGGTAAAGAAAATGTTATTGCTGATGCATTGTCTCGTCGCTATACTATGCTTTCACAACTTGACTTCAAAATATTTGGTTTGGAGACCATCAAAGATCAATATGTGCATGATGCTGATTTTAAAGATGTATTGCAGAATTGTAAAGAAGGTAGAACATGGAACAAGTTCGTCATTAATGATGGATTTCTGTTTCGTTCTAACAAGCTATGCATTCCAGCTAGCTCCGTTCGTCTTTTGTTGTTGCAGGAGGCGCATGGAGGAGGACTAAGGATATACTAGCTACACATTTCTTTTGGCCAAAGATGAGACGGGATGTTGAGCGTTTTATTGCTCGCTGCACTACATGTCAAAAAGCTAAGTCACGACTCAATCCTCATGGTTTATATATGCCTTTGCCTGTACCTAGTGTTCCTTGGGAGGATATATCTATGGACTTTGTTTTAGGTTTACCTCGAACAAAGAAGGGGAGGGATAGCATATTTGTTGTCGTGGATAGATTCTCGAAAATGGCACACTTTATACCATGTCATAAAAGCGATGATGCTGTTAATGTTGCTGATTTGTTCTTTCGTGAAATTATTCGCTTGCATGGTGTGCCAAATACTATTGTTTCAGATCGTGATACTAAATTTCTTAGCCACTTTTGGAGATGTTTATGGGCTAAGTTGGGGACTAAACTACTTTTTAGTACTACTTGTCACCCCCAAACCGATGGACAAACTGAAGTAGTCAATAGAACATTGTCTACTATGCTTAGGGCTGTTTTGAAGAATAATAAGAAAATGTGGGAAGAATGCTTGCCTCATATTGAATTTGCTTATAATCGCTCATTGCATTCTACTACTAAGATGTGCCCTTTTGAAATTGTGTATGGTTTCCTACCTCGTGCACCTATTGATTTATTGCCTCTTCCATCTTCGGAGAAGGTTAATTTTGATGCTAAAGAACGTGCTCAATTGATTTTAAAAATGCATGAGTTAACTAAGGAAAACATTGAGCGATGAATGCTAAATATAAACTTGCTGGAGATAAGGGTAGAAAACATGTTGTGTTTGCACTGGAGATCTTGTTTGGTTACATTTGCGTAAGGATAGATTTCTGATTTGCGCAAATCAAAGCTAATGCCACGTGTTGCTGGTCCCTTTAAAGTGTTGGAGAAAGTAAATGATAATGCATATAAACTTGAGCTGCCCGCAGATTTTGGGGTTAGTCCCACTTTTAACATTGCAGATTTGAAGCCATATTTGGGTGAGGAAGATGAGCTGCCGTCGAGGACAACTTCATTTCAAGAAGGGAGGATGATGAGGACATCAATACCATTGTTACACCCACAGCCCCCGCTGCTATACATCTTGGACCAATTACTAGAGCTCACAAGACGCCAACTAAATTACTGTGTACTTCGTTTCTTGGTAATGATTCTAATGTTCATGAGAATATGATGCTGCTTAAATTGGATACATTTGTTTTGCTTACAAATGAAGGGCCTAGCTTGGAGAAGGATGAACATTGGAGCAAGAACACACATGGAGTTGATGGCATGCTAAGGGGATCAAGAACGGAGTTACAAGTGATGATTTCAGGACTTTGAAGCCACCATAAGGAGTGCATGAAGCCTTGGACGAAATATACAAGATGCCACTTCATAATATTCGTCCATAGGCTATTCTAGGTGCTCGTCACCTTATTATTGGGCCAGGCCCATGTAATTTCGAAATACATTAGTATAGGCTATTTTAGAGTCCGTATGTGTGGGGAAACAAGAGATAGGGTTAGTTTGGACCCTCCACCAAGGGCCACGAAATTCACCCCTCTTCCTCCATATATACAGCCCTTAGGGCACCGCTTAGACTTGGGTTTTGTTTAGATCAAAAGTTCGCCATAGCTGCAACTTCGCAGATTTCGCTTGTGTTCAACGACTGCACAAAGGCGCCACAGTAACCCCACCTTGATCAATAAAGCTTTCATCTTAAATTCGCAATATCCAGATTGCAATCTCAGTTTCTTGCTTGTTCTTCGCTTGCTCGCAGGAAATAGACCTCGTGGTCAGGTTGATCGTGCTCGGCGTGGTCAATAACCTCTCGGAGTTGGTTTAGCGATTGCTAAGGCGCGACGTTCTCGCACGCTCGTAGTCGGATCGTCAAAGTCGACTTCCACCAAAGCGAAATCCGCCATCTCATCGAAAGACGGGACACCTCCGCCTCTATCAATTCCTCCCACATTTTCTTATTATTCTTTAGAACAGCTCTAAGCATAGTAGACAATGTTCTATTGACTACTTTAGTTTGTCCATCAGTTTGGGGGTGACAAGTAGTACTAAAAAGCAGTTTAGTCCCCAACTTAGCACATAAACATCTCCAAAAGTGGCTAAGAAATTTAGTATCACGATCTGAAACAATAGTATTTGGCACACCATGCAAGTTTAATAATTTCACGAAAGAACAAATCAGCAACATTGACAAAGATCATCGCTTTTATGACATGGTATAAAGTGTGCCATTTTGAGAATCTATCCACGACAACAAATATGCTATCCTCCCTTCTTTGTTCTAGGTAAACCTAAAACAAAGTCCATAGATATATCCTCCCAAGGAACACTAGGTACAGGCAAAGGCATATATAAACCATGATGATTGAGTCGTAACTTAGCTTTTTGACATGTAGTGCAGCGAGCAATAAAACGCTCAACATCCCGTCTCATCTTTGGCCAAAAGAAATGTGTAGCAAGTACGCCCTCCGCCTTCTTCACGCCAAAGTGTCCCATTAGTCCTCCTCCATGCCTCCTGCAACAACAAAAGACGAACGGAGCTAGCTGGAATGCATAGCTTGTTAGCACGGAACACAAATCCATCATTAACGACAAACTTGTTCCATGTTCTTCCTTCTTTACAATTCTGCAATACATCTTTAAAATCAGCATCATACACATATTGATCTTTGATGGTCTCCAAACCAAATATTTTGAAGTCAAGTTGTGAAAGCATAGTATAGCGACGAGACAATGCATCAGCAATAACATTTTGATGAGGACATCAATACCATTGTTACACCCACAGCCCCTGCTGCTACACATACTGGACCAATTACTAGAGCTCACAAGACGCCAACTAAATTACTGTGTACTTTCGTTTCTTGGTAATGATTCTAATGTTCATGAGAATATGATGCTGCTTAAATTGGATACATTTGTTTTGCTTACAAATGAAGGGACTAGCTTGGAGAAGGATGAACATTGGAGCAAGAACAAGCATGGAGATGATGGCATGCTAAGGGGACAAGAATGGAGTTACAAGTGATGATTTCAGGACTTTGAAGCCACCATAATGAGTGCATGAAGCCTTGGACGAAATATACAAGATGCCACTTCATAAATTTCGTCCAGAGGCTATTCTAGGTGCTGCGTCACCTTATTATTGGGCCAGGCCCATGTAATTTCGAAATACATTAGTATAGGCTATTTTTAGAGTCCGTATGTGTGGGGAAACAAGAGATAGGGTTAGTTTCAGACCCCTCCACCAAGGGCCACGAAATTCACCCCCTCTTCCTCCATATATACAGCCCTTAGGGTACCGCTTAGACTTTGGGTTTTGTTTAGATCAAAAGTTCGCCATAGCTGCAACTTCGCGTGCATTTCGCTTGTGTTCAACGACTGCACAAAGGCGCCACAGTAACCCCACCTTGATCAATAAAGCTTTCATCTTATATTCGCAATATCCAGATTGCAATCTCAGTTTCTTGCTTGTTCTTCGCTTGCTCGCAGGAAATGCCCTCGTGGTCGTTGATCGTGCTCGGCGTGGTCAATAACCTCTCGGAGTTGGTTTAGCGATTGCTAAGGCGCGACGCCCTCAAGACGTTCAGTAGTCGGATCGTCAAAGTCGACTTCCACAAAGCTTAAATCCACCATCTCATCGAAAGACGGACACCTTTGCCTCTATCAAGTGGTATCAGATTTCTGGTTGCTCGGTGAGATTTTATAGATTTTCGTAGTTTAGATCGAGTCTGTTCTTCATACCTACAGTCCACGAAAAAGCCAAAAAATTAGGGTTAGGTCATCATATCCGAACCAATCTGAGCCTTTGCATAATCTTTTTCAGATTTGCGTTGTTGAATTTGCGGTTGCATCGCCGTGTCTAGTTGCTGGTCTTAGAGTCTAGTCTTTTAGAGTTTCGAGTTATGGTCATAAGTTGTCACGCCGCTGCCGCACCATCATCATCGCCTTGCCATCTACCACCACCGCTTATCCGCCACCGCTCAATCCAGATCGATATACCACCACCGCTGCCATATACCACCACCGCTGCCATATACCACCACCATATATCCACCACCAATCCGAAGTTCCTTGCATATTAGGTTTGTTTTCGGATCCATCTAGTTTTCCGATTTGTGTTTCCTTGTCTCGAGTAGGTTTCGATTCCAGCAATCTTTTGCCGTCCGTCAGAGAAGAGGTTGGTTTCAAAAAAAAAGAGTCCGAAACCACCTCCGCTTAGGCCCAAAATTTTCCAAAACGCACGAGATAAAAAAATTTCTGGCTATCCTATTTTAGGTGTTTCTAAGCGTATTGAGCGATCGCCGTTATAGAAAGTTTTTTGACCCGCTTCAGTTTTTGGGTCCGGGCAATCAAAAAAAAAAAAATTTTGGTCGAAAAAATTTCGTGCCCATCCTGTCGATTTGACCTGGAAGAGTTTTGAGACACTCGCCATTATAGTGATTTTTCGCAAAAAAAAAAAAAAAAAAAAAAAGCAAAAAAAAAAAAAAGAGCGAAAAAAAATTTTCAGAGTGTGCTTTTCCTTTGTTTACGCAGCGCCGTGATTTTGTTAGTGTTCTAGGCTCGCGTCTCTAGCACGGTTCAGCCTAGGACCAGACACAAGATCGCTGTTGAGCGCTTATTCAACTTTGCATCTCTCGATTTGATTATTGTTGACCTTTTTGCTACCATATTATAAGCCTTCCCAGCTCCACATACATCTACGTCGTGCGCTTGATTCTCCCCGTAATCGCTATAGCCAAGCTTTGAGAGTTTTGACTACAACGGTTGCCGATCACCACCGCTGCTGGGTAAGAACGGTAAGAATTTGAGATTTGCTTCACGGATTTGTGACTGCCCACCACACCACCACCACCACTTCCTAGTAGTCTCAGAGGATCATATTCTTGTGTGTTTCTATTGCTGCTAACCATGGCAGGAACACAGCCGATGAGACTGATTGGGAGAACTCGACAAACAAACAGCTACATGATAAGTTTCAGCAAATGATGATTGGACAGGTGCAAGATGTGGTAAACAGATTTGACGAGGCCATGGAGAAGATAGATGGCATTGAGAAGACGTTTGAAACAAAGCTTGATAGCAAGTTTGATGAATTGCTCGCTGCGTTTTCCACAACCACCGCCGGCTGCACCTATCGCACCTCTGCAACGACAACAACCACGCCCCTTCCGAATCAAGATGGACGAGCTCAGCGTGTTCCTCTTGAGCCAGACAAAATTCTGGTGCCGCTGCTACATCTGTTGGTGCTTCTTTGGCTCCTGCCATCGCTGCTGCTGGTACCGAGGAGGATGATGATGTGGGAGATTACGAGGATGAGGTTGATCAACATCGAACTACGTGCAACCACCAGCACCACAACCACCAGGTCGCCCACATGCAAATAATGGCAATGTTAGGGCTCCCCCTCAGGTACGAGATCATGACCATCTCCCTAAACTGAAATTGAATATTCCACCATTTGAGGGTAGATATGTTCCTGATATATATCTTACTTGGGAGTTAGAAACTGAACAACGATTTACATGTTTACAATATCCCGAGGAGAGACGTGTTCTCGCTGCTGTTTGTGCTTTCACTAGCTTTGCATGTGTTTGGTGGTCTGAACATTGTAGATTATATCCTGCTCCAGCTACTTGGGCTGCTTTGAAAACTGCTATATGCGTACTCGTTGGGTTCCACCATATTATCAACGTGAATTACTTCAAAATTGCAGCGTTTAAGACAAGGAAAAATTCTGAGAAGAATATTATCGTGAATTGCAAACTGGCTTGATTAGATGTGGTATTGTTGAGGAGAATGAAGCTATGCTTGCACGTTTTACGGGTGGATTAAATAGAGAGATTCAGACCATTCTAGACTATAAGGATTATAATAATATCACTCGCTTATTCCATCTTGCTTGTAAAGCTGAACGTGAAGTGCAGGATCGATGTGCATTGGCGCCGCACTAACTTTTCTCAGAGGTCGACCTTCATCATGGACACCACGTGCATCATCTACTTCCACCGCACCATCACCTCCTTGGTGCCACCTCCAACCGTGATACAAGAAAGGCACAACCACCACTATCTCGCCAAGAGCACACCTGCTGGGCCTGCAGAGCTCTTCTTCCATGGCGTCAACAGGCACACAAGTGATATTATTTGTCGTCGTTGTAAGGGAAGAGGACATTTTGCGAGAGAATGCAAATCTCAGCGTGTGATGATTGCTACGGAGGATGGTGGGTATGAGTCCGCTAGTGACTATGATGAGGAGACTTTGGCTCTTATTACACATGAGGAACACGGTGGAGATGATTCGATCATGAGACACAATACATGGCTGCGGAAGATGCCGACAGTATGAATGTTTAGTTGCTCAACGTGTTTTGAGTGTGCAGGTTACACAAGCTGAGCAAAATCAGAGGCATAATTTGTTCCATACAAAGGAGTTGTGAAGGAACGTTCTATTCGCCATCATAGATGGAGGGAGCTGCAACAACTTGGCTAGCATGGAGATGGTGGAGAAGCTATCTCTCACCACAAGACCACATCCACATCCTTACTACATCCAATGGTTCAACAACAGCGGCAAGGTGAAGGTAACACGATCTGTTCGTGTGCATTTTAGTATCTCTACATATGCTGATTATGTTGATTGTGATGTGGTACCTATGCAAGCATGTTCCTTGTTACTTGGTAGACCATGGCAATTTGATAAAATTCTGTACACCATGGTAGAAACAATCAAGATACTCTTGTTCATAAGGATAAAAATATTACTTTGCTTCCTATGACTCTCGAGTCCATTTTGAAAGATGATATTAATAGAGCTAATAAAGCAAAACAGAGAAAAATAAGAGTGAAAATCAGATTGTGGCAAAAGAATTTGAGCAACACATGAAGCCTAATAATAAACCATCTCTGTTGCTTGAAATTAAATTGAAAAGTGCATGTTTACTTGCCACCAAATCTGATATTGATGAGCTAGATTTTGGCAAATCTATTTGCTATGCTTTTGTGTGCAAAGAGGCATTATTTTCATTCGAGGACGTGTTTTCCTCTTTGCCCCTCGCTGTCACTAACATTTTGCAGGAGTTCACGACGTCTTTCCACAAGACGTGCCACCGGATTACCACCTATTCGAGGGATTGAGCATCAAATTGACTTAATTTCGGTGCATCATTACCCAACCGTGCACCATACCGTACCAATCCAGAGGAGACGAAGGAGATTATGCGTCAAGTACAGGAGCTGCTCGACAAAGGTTATATACGCGAATCCCTTAGTCCTTGTGCTGTTCCTATTATTCTAGTGCCGAAAAAGGATGGTACGTCACGTATGTGTGTTGATTGTAGAGGCATTAATAATATTACTATTCGTTATCGCCACCCTATTCCTAGGCTAGATGATATGCTTGATGAATTGAGTGGCTCTACAATATTCTCCAAAGTTGATTTGCGAGTGGATACCATCAAATTCGTATGAAATTGGGAGATGAATGGAAAACAGCATTTAAAACTAAGTTTGGATTATATGAGTGGTTGGTCATGCCTTTTGGGTTAACTAATGCACCTAGTACTTTCATGAGATTAATGAACGAAGTTTTACGTGCTTTCATTGGACGATTTGTGGTAGTTTATTTTGATGATATAGTGATTTATAGCAAATCTTTGGAAGAACATTTGGAATATTTACGTGCTGTTTTTAATGCTCAACGTGATGCACGTTTGTTTGGTAACCTTGGGAAGTGCACCTTTTGCACCGACCGAGTATCTTTTCTTGGCTATGTTGTTACTCCACAGGGAATTGAAGTTGATAAAGCCAAGATTGAAGCTATTGAGAGTTGGCCGCAGCCCAAAACGGTCACACAAGTGAGGAGTTTCCTTGGCCTCGCTGGTTTCTATAGGCGTTTTGTGAGAGATTTCAGCACCATTGCTGCACCTCTCAACGAGCTTACAAAGAAGGATGTGCCTTTTGTTTGGGGTACCGCATAGGAAGAAGCCTTCACGGTATTGAAAGCTAAGTTGACACATGCTCCTTTACTCCAACTTCCTGATTTTAATAAGACTTTTGAGCTTGAATGTGATGCTAGTGGAATTGGATTAGAGGTGTGTTATTACAAGATGGCAAACCTGTTGCATACTTTTCGAAAAATTGAGTGGGCCTAGTCTGAATTATTCTACTTATGATAAAGAATTATATGCTCTTGTTAGGACTTTAGAAACATGGCAACATTATTTATGGCCCAAAGAATTTGTTATACATTCTGATCATGAATCTTTGAAACATATTAAAAGTCAAGCTAAACTGAATCGTAGACATGCTAAATGGGTTGAATTCATTGAGACTTTCCTTATGTCATTAAACACAAGAAGGGTAAAGAAAATGTTATTGCTGATGCATTGTCTCGTCGCTATACTATGCTTTCACAACTTGACTTCAAAATATTTGGTTTGGAGACCATCAAAGATCAATATGTGCATGATGCTGATTTTAAAGATGTATTGCAGAATTGTAAAGAAGGTAGAACATGGAACAAGTTTGTCATTAATGATGGATTTGTGTTTCGTTCTAACAAGCTATGCATTCCAGCTAGCTCCGTTCGTCTTTTGTTGTTGCAGGAGGCGCATGGAGGAGGACTAATGGGACATTTTGGCGTGAAGAAGACGGAGGATATACTAGCTACACATTTCTTTTGGCCAAAGATGAGACGGATGTTGAGCGTTTTGTTGCTCGCTGCACTACATGTCAAAAAGCTAAGTCACGACTCAATCCTCATGGTTTATATATGCCTTTGCCTGTACCTAGTGTTCCTTGGGAGGATATATCTATGGACTTTGTTTTAGGTTTACCTCGAACAAAGAAGGGAGGATAGCATATTTGTTGTCGTGGATAGATTCTCGAAAATGGCACACTTTATACCATGTCATAAAAGCGATGATGTTAATGTTGCTGATTTGTTCTTTCGTGAAATTATTCGCTTGCATGGTGTGCCAAATACTATTGTTTCAGATCGTGATACTAAATTTCTTAGCCACTTTTGGAGATGTTTATGGGCTAAGTTGGGGACTAAACTACTTTTTAGTACTACTTGTCACCCCAAACCGATGGACAAACTGAAGTAGTCAATAGAACATTGTCTACTATGCTTAGGGCTGTTTTGAAGAATAATAAGAAAATGTGGGAAGAATGCTTGCCTCATATTGAATTTGCTTATAATCGCTCATTGCATTCTACTACTAAGATGTGCCCTTTTGAAATTGTGTATGGTTTTCACCTCGTGCACCTATTGATTTATTGCCTCTTCCATCTTCGGAGAAGGTTAATTTTGATGCTAAAGAACGTGCTGAATTGATTTTAAAATGCATGAGTTAACTAAGGAAAACATTGAGCGATGAATGCTAAATATAAACTTGCTGGAGATAAGGGTAGAAAACATGTTGTGTTTGCACCGGAGATCTTGTTTGGTTACATTTATGTAAGGATAGATTTCTGATTTGCGCAAATCAAAGCTAATGCCACGCTGCTGGTCCCTTTAAAGTGTTGGAGAAAGTAAATGATAATGCATATAAACTTGAGCTGCCCGCAGATTTTGGGGTTAGTCCCACTTTTAACATTGCAGATTTGAAGCCATATTTGGGTGAGGAAGATGAACTTGATCGTCGAGGACGACTTCATTTCAAGAAGGGAGGATGATGAGGACATCAATACCATTGTTACACCCACAGCCCCCGCTGCTATACATATTGGACCAATTACTAGAGCTCAAGACGCCAACTAAATTACTGTGTACTTTCGTTTCTTGGTAATGATTCTAATGTTCATGAGAATATGATGCTGCCTAAATTGGATACATTTGTTTTGCTTACAAATGAAGGGACTAGCTTGGAGAAGGATGAACATTGGAGCAAGAACAAGCATGGAGATGATGGCATGCTAAGGGGACAAGAATGGAGTTACAAGTGATGATTTCAAGACTTTGAAGCCACCATAATGAGTGCATGAAGCCTTGGACGAAATATACAAGATGCCACTTCATAAATTTCGTCCAGAGGCTATTCTAGGTGCTGCGTCACCTTATTATTGGGCCAGGCCCATGTAATTTCGAAATACATTAGTATAGGCTATTTTTAGAGTCCGTATGTGTGGGGAAACAAGAGATAGGGTTAGTTTCGGACCCCTCCACCAAGGGCCACGAAATTCACCCCCTCTTCCTCCATATATACAGCCCTTAGGGCACCGTTTAGACTTTGGGTTTTGTTTAGATCAAAAGTTCGCCATAGCTGCAACTTCGCGTACTTCGTTTGTGTTCAACGACTAGACAAAGGCGTCACAGAACCCCACCTTGATCAATAAAGCTTTCATCTTATATTCGCAATATCCAGATTGCAATCTCAGTTTCTTGCTTGTTCTTCATTTGCTCGCAGGAAACAGACCCTCGTGGTCAGGTTGATCGTGCTCCGGCGTGGTCAATAACCTCTCGGAGTTGGTTTAGCGATTGCTAAGGCGCGACGTCCTCGCACGTTCGTAGTCGGATCGTCAAAGTCGACTTCCACAAAGCGAAATCCACCTTCTCATCGAAAGACGGGACACCTTTGCCTCTATCACATTTTCTTTACCCTTCTTGTGTTTAATGACATAAGGGAAAGTCTCAATGAATTCAACCCATTTAGCATGTCTACGATTCAGTTTAGCTTGAGTTTTAATATGTTTCAAAGATTCATGATCAGAATGTATAACAAATTCTTTGGGCCATAAATAATGTTGCCATGTTTCTAAAGTCCGAACAAGAGCATATAATTCTTTATCATAAGTAGAGTAATTCAGACTAGGCCCACTCAATTTTTTTCGAAAAGTATGCAACAGGTTTGCCATCTTGTAATAACACACCTCCTAATCCAATTCCACTAGCATCACATTCAAGCTCAAAAGTCTTATTAAAATCTGGAAGTTGGAGTAAAGGAGCATGTGTCAACTTATCTTTCAATACCGTGAAGGCTTCTTCCTGTGCAGTACCCCAAACAAAAGGCACATCCTTCTTTGTAAGCTCATTGAGAGGTGCAGCAATGGTGCTGAAATCTCTCACAAAACGCCTATAGAAACCAGCGAGGCCAAGGAAACTCCTCACTTGTGTGACCGTTTTGGGCTGCGGCCAACTCTCAATAGCTTCAATCTTGGCTTTATCAACTTCAATTCCCTGTGGAGTAACAACTTAGCCAAGAAAAGATACTCGGTCGGTGCAAAAGGTGCACTTCCCAAGGTTACCAAACAAACGTGCATCACGTAGAGCATTAAAAACAGCACGTAAATGTTCCAAATGTTCTTCCAAAGATTTGCTATAAATCAGTATATCATCAAAATAGACTACCACAAATCGTCCAATGAAAACACGTAAAACTTCGTTCATTAATCTCATGAAAGTACTAGGTGCATTAGTTAACCCAAATGGCATGACTAACCACTCATATAATCCAAACTTAGTTTTAAATGCTGTTTTCCATTCATCTCCCAATTTCATACGAATTTGATGGTATCCACTACGCAAATCAACTTTGGAGAATATTGTAGAGCCACTCAATTCATCAAGCATATCATCTAGCCTAGGAATAGGGTGACGATAATGAATAGTAATATTATTAATGCCTCTACAATCAACACACATACGTGATGTACCATCCTTTTTCGGCACTAGAATAATAGGAACAACACAAGGACTAAGGGGTTCGCGTATATAACCTTTGTCGAGCAGCTCCTGTACTTGACGCATAATCTCCTTCGTCTCCTCTGGATTGGTACGGTATGGTGCACGGTTGGGTAATGATGCACCGGAATTAAGTCAATTTGATGCTCAATCCCTCGAATAGGTGGTAATCCGGTGGCACGCCTTGTGGAAAGACGCGTCGGCGAACTCTGCAAAATGTTAGTGACAGCAGGGGCAAAGAGGAAGGCACGTCCTCGAATGAAAATAATGCCTCTTTGCACACAAAAGCATAGCAAACAGATTTGCTAAAATCTAGCTCATCAATATCAGATTTGGTGGCAAGTAAACATGCACTTCTCAATTTAATTTCGAAGCAACAGTAGATGGTTTATTATTAGGCTTCATGTGTTGCTCAAATTCTTTTGCCACAATCTGATTTTCACTCTTATTTTCTCCTATTTTGCTTTATTAGCTCTATTAATATCATCTTTCAAAATGGAATCAGGAGTCATAGGAAGCAAAGTAATATTTTTATCCCTATGAACAAGAGTATCTTGATTGTTTCTACCATGGTGTATAGAATTTTTATCAAATTGCCATGGTCTACCAAGTAATAAGGAACATGCTTGCATAGGTACCACATCACAATCAACATAATCAACATATGTAGAGATACTAAAATGCACACTAACAGAAGACGTGTTACCTTAACCTTGCCGCTGTTGTTGAACCATTGGATGTAGTAAGGATGTGGATGTGGTCTTGTGGTGAGAGATAGCTTCTCCACCATCTCCATGCTAGCCAAGTTGTTGCAGCTCCTCCATCTATGATGACCTTGAATAGAACGTTCCTTCACAACTTCCTTTGTATGGAACAAATTATGCCTCTGATTTTGCTCAGCTTGTGTAACCTGCACACTCAAAACACGTTGAGCAACTAAACATTCATACGCACAAGATCTTGACAGCCATGTATTGTGTCTCATGATCGAATCATCTCCACCGTGTTCCTCATGTGTAATAAGAGCCAAAGTCTCCTCATCATAGTCACTAGCGGACTCATACCCACCATCCTCGTAGCAATCATCACACGCTGAGATTTGCATTCTCTCATAAAATGTCCTCTTCCCTTACAACGACGACAAATAATATCACTTGTGTGCCCTGTTGACGCCATGGAAGAAGAAGAGCTCTGTGCAGGCCCGGCGGTGTGCTCTTGGCAGATAGTGGTGGTTGTGCCTGCTTTCTTGTATCACGGTTGGAGGTGGCTTTGAAGGAGGTGATGGTGCGGTGGAAGTAGATGATGCACGTGGTGTCCATGATGAAAGTCGACCTGCGAGAAAAGTTAGTGCGCGCCAATGCTGTCGATCCTGACTTCACGTTCAGCTTTACAAGCAAGATGGAATAAACGAGTGATATTATTATAATCCTTATAGTCTAGAATGGTCTGAATCTCTATTTAATCCACCCGTAAAACGTGCAAGCATAGCTTCATTCTCCTCAACAATACCACATCTAATCAAGCCAGTTTGTAATTCCCGATAATATTCTTCTCTGAGTTTTTCCTTGTCTTAAGCGCTGCAATTTTTGAAGTAATTCACGTTGATAATATGGTGGAACCCAACGAGCACGCATAGCAGTTTTCAAAGCAGCCCAAGTAGCTGGAACAGGATATAATCTACAATGTTCGACCACCAAACACATGCAAAGCTAGTGAAAGCACAAACAGCAGCAGGAACACGTCTCTCCTCAAGATATTGTAAACATGTAAATCGTTGTTCAGTTTCGACTCCCAAGTAAGATATATATCGAGGAACATATCTACCCTCAAATGGTGGAATATTCAATTTCAGTTTAGGGAGATGGTCATGATCTCGCACTGAGGGGAGCCCTAATATTGCCATTATTTGCATGTGGGCGACCTGGTGGTTGTGGTGCTGGTGGTTGCACGTAGTTCGATGTTGATCAACCTCATCCTCATAATCGCCCACCTACTCATCATCCTCCTCGGTACCACCAGCAGCGAGAGCAGGAGCCAAAGAAGCACCAACAGCAGAGAGCAGCAGCACCAGAATTTTGTCCTGGCTCAATAGGAACACGCTGAGCTCGTCCATACTGATTCGGAAGGGGGCGTAGTTGTTGTCGTTGCAGAGGTGCGATAGGTGCAGCCGGCGGTGGTTGTGGAAAACGAGCGAGCAATTCATCAAACTTGCTATCAAGCTTTGTTTCAAACGTCTTCTCAATGCCATCTATCTTCTCCATGGCCTCGTCAAATCTGTTTAGCACGTCTTGCACCTGTCCAATCATCATTTGCTGAAACTTATCATGTAGCTGTTTGTTCGTCAGTTCTCCCAATCAGTCTAAATCGGCTTGTGATCCTGCCATGGTTAGCAGCAATAGAAACACACAAGAATATGATCCTACAGACTACTAGGAAGTGGTGGTGGTGGTGTGGTGGACGGTCACAAATCCGTCAAGCAAATCTCAAATTCTTACCAGTTCTTACCCAAAGCAGGCGGTGATCGGCAACCGTTGTAGTCAAAACTCTCAAAGCTTGGCTATAGCGATTACGAGGAGAATCAAACGCACGACGTAGATGTATGTGGAGCTGGGAAGGCTTATAATATGGTAGCAAAAAAGGTCAGCAATAATCAATTCGGAGATGCAAAGTTAAATAAACGCTCAACGACGGTACTGTGCTGGTCCTAGGCTAGACCGTGCTAGAGACGCGAGCCTAGTACAGTAACAAAATCACGGCGCTGCACGTAAACAAGGGAAAAGCACACTCTGGATTTTTTTTTGCGCTGCTCTTTTTTTTTGCGAAAAATCACTATAATGGCGAGTGTCTCAAAACTCTTCCCAAGTCAAACTGACAGGATGGGCACGAAATTTTTTCGCCCAAAATTTTTTTTTCGACTGCCCGGACCCAAAAACTGGAAACGGGTCAAAAAAAACTTTCTATAACGGGGACTGTCTCAATACGCTTAGAAACACCTAAAAATAGGATAGCCAGAAATTTTTTTGTCCCGTGCGTTTTTGGAAAATTTTGGGCCTAAACGGAGGGTGGTTTCCGGACTCTTTTTTTGGAAACCAACCTCTTCTACGGACGGCAAAAGATTGCTGGAATCCGAAACCTACTCAGACAAGGAAACACAAATCGGAAAACTAGATGGATCCTGAAAACAAACCTAATATGCAAGGAAGTCGGATTGGTGGTGGATATATGGTGGTGGTATATGGCAACGGTGGTGGTATATGGCAACGGTGGTGGTATATGGCAGCGGTGGTGGTATATCGATACGGATTCGAAGCGGTGGCGGATAAGCGGTGGTGGTAGATGGCAGGGGCGATGATGATGGTGCGGCGGCGGCGTGACAACTTATGACCATAACTCGAAACTCTAAAAGACTAGACTCTAAGACCAGCGACTAGACACGACGATGCAACCGCAAATTCAACAATGCAAATACAGAAAAGATTATGAAAAGGCTCAGATTGGTTCGGATATGATGACCTAACCCTAATTTTTTTTTGGCTTTTTCGTGGACTGTAGGTATGAAGAACAGACTCGATCTAAACTACGAAAAACTGTAAAATCTCACCGAGCAACCAGGAAATCTGATACCACTTGATAGAGGCAAAGGTGTCCCGTCTTTCGATGAGATTGTGAATTTCGCTTTGGTGGAAGTCGACTTTGACGATCCGACTACGAGCGTGCGAGGACGTCGCGCCTTAGCAATCGCTAAACCAACTCCGAGAGGTTATTGACCACGCCGGAGCACGATCAACCTGACCACGAGGGTCTATTTCCTGCGAGCAAACGAAGAACAAGCAAGAAACTGAGATTGCAATCTGGATATTGCGAATATAAGATGAAAGCTTTATTGATCAAGGTGGGGTTCTGTGACGCCTTTGTCTGGTCGTTGAACACAAACGAAGTACGCGAAGTTGCAGCTATGGCGAACTTTTGATCTAAACAAAACCCAAAGTCTAAACGGTGCCCTAAGGGCTGTATATATGGAGGAAGAGGGGGTGAATTTCGTGGCCCTTGGTGGAGGGGTCCGAAACTAACCCTATCTCTTGTTTCCCCACACATACGGACTCTAAAAATAGCCTATACTAATGTATTTCGAAATTGCATGGGCCTGGCCCAATAATAAGGTGACGCAGCACCTAGAATAGCCTCTGGACGAAATTTATGAAGTGGCATTGATGAGGACATGACTACCTTGTATATGACCAAAAATATTGCATACATGCTTATTTGTGAGGTGATTTCTAGTGCAAACTATTCAATAATCTATTTATGTTATCCAGAACAAAAATACTTCACACACTTTTGTGTTTTGTCTAATTGCAGGTGTATGGGACATTTGTACAATCCACATATGAAGATAAGGAAGAAAGAGATGTTTATTTGCTGTTCAAAAAGTTCTCTCACGTCACTTTTGGCCCAAGAGAAGATAGAGTCCAAGTCTCTCACGTTTTGGACTCAGATTCGGACTGCACAGACATACCTGACTCAAAACGCCAACAACTTTTTCATACGGACTCCGAATTGGGTGATTCGTTTTTTGTTGGAAAGTAGATTTCATGCTCTTTCCAGCACAATTGGAATCACCTTATAATCCGTCCGGAGCGTTGAGTTATAGACGAAACAATCTGACGCTGCACCAGAATCCGAGTCAAACTACAAGTCCAAAGGTGTTACGTCACCTCCACTTGGGCCCATTGGCCTTGTACGACCTAGGGTTTGTTTTAGGCTGCCTTGGGACGTCCTCCCACCTCCTTGGCCGCCACCCCTTGCTCCTATATAAGTAGATCCATCTAGTAGCTTTTCCCTTGGGATTTGTTTGGTTAAAAGTTAGCCATTGCAACTTCGTGTACTTTGTTTGTGTCCAACGACCAGACCAAGACCGCTTACGGATCCCCACCTTTATCCATACTTCATACATACCGCAATATTCAGATTGCTTTTATCATATTCTTGCTTGTTCTTGATTGCTTGCAGGAATAGACCTTCGTGGTCAGGTTGATTGTGCTCGGCGTGGTCAATAACCTCTCGGAGTTGGTTTAGCGATTGCTAAGGCGCAACGTCAGGCACGTTTGTAGTCGGATCGTCAAAGTCGTCTCCACCAAATCGATAGTTATCATCTCATCGAAAGATCGGGACACCTCGCCTCTATCAAGTGGTATCAGTTTTCAGGTTGCTCGGTGAGATTTTACAGTTTTTCATAGTTTAGATCGCATCTGTCATTCATACCTATAGTCCATGAAAAAGCCACAAAAAAAGTTAGATCTGTTCATCCTTTATCCAAGCCAGTCTGAACCTTTGCAATTTTCTATCCGTTGCTTGCATAGTTCAATTATCGGTTGCATCGTCCTGTCAGTTGCTGGTCTTAGTGTCTAGTCCCTTTAGAGTTTCGAGTTCTGTTAACATTAGTCACGCCGCCGTTGCATAATTATCCCTTCCGCTGTCCACCATCCCATCTATTAATTTCCACCACGTGCTACGCGCTGTTCATTGTCATAATCATAGTTGAGGTCATTCACATCTTTGCCTGATCCAATCTGCATCCTATCTAGTTTGTCTTGGAAAGAGGGAGAAAAAAAAAGAGAGAAAAAAAAGAAAGAAAAAAAAAGAAAAGGAGAGAAGAAAAAGAAAAAAAAGTGTGAGAAAAAATAGAGAGAAGAAAAAAAATCGGATCTATCTAGAATCAATCTCGTACCTGAATTCGGATTAGAATCTGTTTTGCGCACTGTTCAGTAAAACAGGTGTATCTTCCTCATACGAAGTCCGTTTTGGCTCCGTGAGTACTCAAATTGAAGCTAGCGACGAGCCGCATGTAAATAGTTTCAGAAGCTAGTTCAATATTTGACACCTCAAAATCGGCTTCTAAATAGGTCTTTTTGCCCTCCGAAGTTCGTGAACACAGCTTGTGCTAATTTTTCAGGCCTGTTTTAGAATTCTTTGACTCCTCATATCAACTCAGAATTGAGTGATTCTTTTTGCATTGGAAAGCTTGAGTTAGTAGCATTCTTTGCAAGAATTTATCAGAAAATTGGCTCAAACTTTTCAAGAGGAAAGTTGAAGAGAGAGTTGTTGTATATCCTGCTTGGCAGTTGTTTTTCATCATTATCTTCACTACCGTTGTGATCTTCACTTCTATCTTGCTGTCAAGAGCTACTTAGTATCCTTCATTGATGCTACTTGTGCTACGCCGTGACCTCATTAGTGTTCTAGGCTCGCGTCTCTAGTCCGGTCTAGCCTAGGACCAGCACAGTACCGTCGTTGAGCGTTTATTCAACATTGCATCTCTGAATTGATTATTGCTAATCTTTTGCTACCATATATAGCCAACCCAGCTCCACATATTTCTACACCGTGTATCGTGACGCCCTGGCAATCGCTTTACACAATCTTCAGAGTTATTTGACATTGCTGGTTGCCTGTCACCACCTGCCGCATGGTAAGAACTTGTAAGATATTGATATTTGCTTTACTGTGAGCACTTTACAACCACATCCTAGCAGTTCATAGGAACATTATTCTGAAATTTTGTTTCTTGTTTCTACTAATCATGACAGGTTCTGGAGATAGAAGTTCTTGGACGATGGACACATCTTCACCATCACGAGAGTTGGGACAACACACACAACCACATGGTCAGGTTATCTCTTTACCGTCATTTGAGGGTAGATTTAATCCTGCTATTTATCTAGCTTGGGAGTTTGAAGTAGAACATGTTTTTAGTAACCATGACTTTTCTGAACTTGAGCGAGTACGAGCTGCCACTAGAGCATTTACAGGTTTTGCTTCAGTTTGGTGGAGTGTGCATTGTAAGAAAAATATTGATAACCAACCCACAACTTGGAAAGATTTGAAAGATGTAATGAGACAACATTTTTTCCCTCCTTACTATCGTCGTGAATTGCTTCGCAAATTAGAACAATTTAAACAAGGCAACAACACTGTTCATGCTTACTACAAAGAGTTCAAATCTTATATGCATCATTGTGGCATAGAAGAATCTAAGGATGATACAATGAATAGATTTTTTGGTGGTTTGAACCATGATATTCAGGAAAGATTTCAGTATATTCCTCGTTGCATTACTGGTATATATGTTCGTGCTTGTACCTTTGAGAGACAAATACAGGAGGATGCATTGGGTGACTACAACAACTACTATTCCAGTTCATGCTCACCACCGCCGGTTGGTTCCTCCACCGTTGCACCTACTAGAGCAGCCCCACCTCGGATTGTGAGCGCGGCATCATCTCAAGAGCATGGTGCATTGTCTACATCTGTACCTACATCAGCTACATCTTTGCTACAAGGTAACAGTAAAGGTATTGATGATTTAACTTCACATGAGAATGATGCATCCCTAGTTAACTTGAATGCATCATGTGTTGAGTTACCTGGTGATTTGAGCACATCAACTATTTTAGAGAATCTTGAAACTGTCATGAATGCGTCATGTGATCAAACAACTGAAATACCAACAATTTTGAGTGCACCCATTGAATTAACTATTGATGCAAAAGAATCAATGTTTAATCATTTTGATATGACCTCTAATCTTGGTGATGATTCTGTGTCGAATGATTCATTGCATGTTTGCTTATCTAAGCATGTTGTAGCATGAAAATTTGATTCAAATAAGGTTTATTCACCAATGTTGGGATGGTTTAATGATGAACATTGTCAATCTTTTGAAATAAATAAGAGCTTCACTTATATGTGCAAACTGAGTTGCAATATTTTCATGCCTTCTAGTTCTTGTGCTAATTTGTTGGCGTTAGATTTTATGAACTATGCAAGTTACTCAGCTATTCATGTGTCATATATACAAAAATCAAGGGAAGTAAAAATGGATGACGTATACATATACAACATGTACACCTTGTCTCTTTTGTTAGCCACATTTCAGATTAAGCAACGCCGAGGACGGCTTTATTTTCAAAAAGGGGAGGATGATGAGGACATGACTACCTTGTATATGACCAAAAATATTGCATACATGCTTATTTGTCAGGTGATTTCTAGTGCAAACTATTCAATAATCTATTTATGTTATCCAGAACAAAAATACTTCACACACTTTTGTGTTTTGTCTAATTGCAGGTGTATGGGACATTTGTACAATCCACATATGAAGATAAGGAAGAAACAGATGTTTATTTGCTGTTCAAAAAGTTCTCTCACGTCACTTTTGGCCCAAGAGAAGATAGAGTCCAAGTCTCTCACGTTTTGGACTCAGATTCGGACTGCACATACATACCTGACTCAAAACGCCAACAACTTTTTCATACGGACTCCGAATTGGGTGATATTTTTTTGGTTGGAAAGTAGATTTCATGCTCTTTCCAGCACAATTGGAATCACCTTAAAATCCGTCGGGAGCGTTGAGTTATAGACGAAACAATCTGACGCTGCACCAGAATCCGAGTCAAACTACAAGTTCAAAGGTGTTACGTCAGCTCCACTTGGGCCCATTGGCCTTGTACGACCTAGGGTTAGTTTTAGGCTGCCTTGGGACGTCCTCCCACCTCCTTGGCCGCCACCCCTTGCTCCTATATAAGTAGATCCATCTAGTAGCTTTTCCCTTGGGATTTGTTTAGTTAAAAGTTAGCCATTGCAACTTTGTGTACTTCGTTTGTGTCCAACGACCAGACCAAGACCGCTTACGGATCCCCACCTTTATCCATACTTCATACATACTCGCAATATTCAGATTGCTTTTATCATATTCTTGTTTGTTCTTCGATTGCTTGCAGGAATAGACCTTCGTGGTCAGGTTGATTGTGCTCCGGCGTGGTCAATAACCTCTCGGAGTTGGTTTAGCGATTGCTAAGGCGCAACGTCGTGCATGTTTGTAGTCGGATCGTCAAAGTCGTCTCCACCAAATCGATAGTTATCATCTCATCGAAAGATCGGGACACCCCGCCTCTATCAGGCATCTTGTATATTTCGTCCAAGGCTTCATGCACTCATTATGGTGGCTTCAAAGTCCTGAAATCATCACTTGTAACTCCATTCTTGTCCCCCTTGCGCATGCCATCATCTCCATGCTTGTTCTTGCTCCAATGTTCATCCTTCTCCAAGCTAGGCCCTTCATTTGTAAGCAAAACAAATGTATCCAATTTAGGCAGCATCATATTCTCATGAACATTAGAATCATTACCAAGAAACGAAAGTACCTGGTAATTTAGTTGGCGTGCGCGAGCTCTAGTAATTGGTCCAGTATGTATAGCAGCAGGGGCTGTGGGTGTAACAATTGTATTGATGTCCTCATCAGATAGTGGCACAAAAATTTAATGCAAAATGTTAGCAAGAGTCAATAATGTTGAAAAAGATTCACAAATTCGCAAGCGAAACAAGTAGACCAATAGCAATGAAAGGTACACGGAAACACACACACGGATAGATAAATGGGGTCGTGCAACCAAGGAATGAGCTCAAAATGTGGAATCCACCAAAACGCTCGTGTTGCACAACTCAGGAGAGACGCTAGCACAATTGCTCATTAGGCGGATACGACACTTGTGCACAACCTATAAGATGCAAAATGGATAAACTTTCTATCCCACGTATGCTATGTATGTATGGTTCCCGGTGTTTCTCTCAAGCATGAAAGCATATGATGTAGATTTGACAATCTTATGTGCGATGGGGTATGATGCTATGGCACTTGCTCACGAGCTCTTTGCTGTCTTTTTGCTTAAAAGCTTTTTTTTCTTTCTCTATGGCCACTTTTGTACAATGCACAAACCAAGATAGCAATTGTGTATATTTGGGAACAAACTTGAGGCACAATGGATGATATGATACCAATATGATATGGTATGTATGCAATGGAAGGTATGGACCACTAATGTGCACAAGTAACGTTGCCGGCAATACTCAAATGGCTATCTCGATAGGTAAGTGACGCAAAATGGGCTAGGGGTTAACAATGCAATTGCAAGGTAATATACAATGGTGTCGTCGAGGTTACCGTCCTTTCGATGATGAGTGGCGGTGTTCTTGGTGTAGATACCAAGATGATGGAGACTCGTCCTAAGTAGCGAAACACCTTAGGAAGCGGAAAACCGCAAACTCAAAATCTCAAATGACAAATGTCAAATGGTGGTAGCGGAAAGCGGTGGTGGTGTTGCACTAGGCAATGCGGATGGAATGATGGGCTATACACGAGTCGGAGTTGAAGTTGCCGTCCCTAAGTAGCCGAAACACCTTAGGAGACACAAGCCACAACTCGAAAAAGCTCAAACAACAATTGAGTTAAGTTGGGGTTGTCGGAAGTGTATGGTGGGAAGGTTATGTGGAAGTGGTGGTGTTGGTTGATGAAGAAGCAATTGTCCCTAAGTAGCCGAAACACCTTAGGAGACTCTAATCACAACTCAAACAACCACATATGCAATGGGGAACAAAATGGGTTAGGTTGCGGAAGTCGGTGGTGGTAATGCGGATGATATGGTGGAGGGCCTAGGCAAACTTGCCAAATTTCAGAAAATATGATGGAGTCAAATGATGTTGGTGGTATTTTTGTGGGATAGGGGATGTCAATAGCTTCAAAACGAGCTAAAGAACGTCAAAAACGGACTCCGGATGAATTAGTTATGACCAAAACAAAATTTCAGCCGTCTCAGTTTCAGGGTTAACCGGATGATCCGGGAGGAGGTCCGGATGATCCGGGCTAGATCCGGATGATCCGGGAGGAAATCCGGATGATCCGGGTTCGTCAGCTTCGGTTCGGGAAATTGGGCGCGTGGGGTATCCGGACATCCGGGGGGGCGTCCAGCTGATCCGGGCTTGGTCCGGATGATCCGGGAGAAGGTCCGGATGATCCGGGCAAGTCAAACTGCTCGGGATTTGCTCTCGGGGACGAATTTTTGGGCGGAAATGGATGATTTTCGGGGCAAAATTTGAGGGATTTCGTGGATGGAAGGTGGGGAAACTTGGGGAGATGCTAGATCCACTTGAAACCAAGCAAATCCATGTATCAAAATCAACAAAACTTCATCAAAACTAACAAATCACAAAAAAATTTGGGGCTATTTTTGGTGGGGATTTTCGGATTTTAGGACGAAATCAAGCAAAAGAAGGCTAGAAAACGGTGGGAGGGGCTCCAAAAACGTGATCAACGTGGCTCATGATACCATAATGATGTAGGGTGGAACCCTAATTCGTCAATCTTTCACGTTTGGAGGGGATCCTACGGAGGGAACGCGAAGAACGCGCGGAAGAACACGAGGAAATCACGGGGAAGAACGAGAGAGACACTCAACCGACAAGAGATCAATCACACAAGGTCTAGATCATCGAAGCACGAGTAACACATTGTTCAAAATCAACAAAGGAAAGATACAAAGGTAACCGTTCTTCTCCGAGAGGAGGTCTTGAATCCACGAGGGGATCTTCCCGTAAAGGGGTTGATGAGGACATCAATACCATTGTTACACCCACAGCCCCTGCTGCTATACGTACTGGACCAATTACTAGAGCTCGCGCACGCCAACTAAATTACCAGGTACTTTCGTTTCTTGGTAATGATTCTAATGTTCATGAGAATATGATGCTGCCTAAATTGGATACATTTGTTTTGCTTACAAATGAAGGGCCTAGCTTGGAGAAGGATGAACATTGGAGCAAGAACAAGCATGGAGATGATGGCATGCTAAAGGGGACAAGAATGGAGTTACAAGTGATGATTTCAGGACTTTGAAGCCACCATAATGAGTGCATGAAGCCTTGGACGAAATATACAAGATGCCACTTCATAAATTTCGTCCAGAGGCTATTCTAGGTGCTTCGTCACCTTATTATTGGGCCAGGCCCATGTAATTTCGAAATACATTAGTATAGGCTATTTTTAGAGTCCATATGTGTGGGAAACAAGAGATAGGGTTAGTTTGGACCCCTCCACCAAGGGCCAAGAAATTCACCCCTCTTCCTCCATATATACAGCCCTTAGGGCACCGTTTAGACTTTGGGTTTTGTTTAGATCAAAAGTTCGCCATAGCTGCAACTTCAGCATTTCGTTTGTGTTCAACGACTGACAAAGGCGCCACAGAACCCCACCTTGATCAATAAAGCTTTCATCTTATATTCGCAATATCCAGATTGCAACCTCAGTTTCTTGCGTGTTCTTCGTTTGCTCGCAGGAAACAGACCCTCGTGGTCAGGTTGATCGTGCTCCGGCGTGGTCAATAACCTCTCGGAGTTGGTTTAGCGATTGCTAAGGCGCGACGTCCTCGCACGCTCGTAGTCGGATCGTCAAAGTCGACTTCCACCAAAGCGAAATCCACCATCTCATCGAAAGACGGGACACCTTTGCCTCTATCAAGTGGTATCAGATTTCCTGGTTGCTCGGTGAGATTTTATAGTTTTTCGTAGTTTAGATCGAGTCTGTTCTTCATACCTACAGTCCACGAAAAAGCCAAAAAAATTAGGGTTAGGTCATCATATCCGAACCAATCTGAGCCTTTGCATAATCTTTTCTGTATTTGCGTTGTTGAATTTGCGGTTGCATCGTCGTGTCTAGTTGCTGGTCTTAGAGTCTAGTCTTTAAGAGTTTCGAGTTATGGTCATAAGTTGTCAGGCCGCTGCCGCACCATCATCATCGCCCTTGCCATCTACCACCACCGCTTATCCGCCACCGCTTCGAATCCGTATCGATATACCACCACCGCTGCCATATACCACCACCGTTGCCATATACCACCACCGTATATCCACCACCAATCCGAGTTCCTTGCATATTAGGTTTGTTTTCAGGATCCATCTAGTTTTCCGATTTGTGTTTCCTTGTCTGAGTAGGTTTCGGATTCCAGCAATCTTTTGCCGTCCGTAGAAGAGGTTGGTTTCCAAAAAAAAAAGAGTCCGGAAACCACCCTCCGTTTAGGCCCAAAATTTTCCAAAAACGCACGGGACAAAAAATTTCTGGCTATCCTATTTTTAGGTGTTTCTAAGCGTATTGAGACAATCCCCGTTATAGAAAGTTTTTTTTGACCCGTTTCCAGTTTTTGGGTCCGGGCAGTCGAAAAAAAAAATTTGGGCGAAAAAATTTCGTGCCCATCCTGTCAGTTTGACTTGGGAAGAGTTTTGAGACACTCGCCATTATAGTGATTTTTCACAAAAAAAAAGAGCAGCGCAAAAAAAGCAGCAAAAAAAAAAGAGGAAAAAAAAATTCAGAGTGTGCTTTTCCTTGTTTACGTGCAGCGCCGTGATTTTGTTAGTGTACTAGGCTCGCGTCTCTAGCACGGTCTAGCCTAGGACCAGCACAGTACCGTCGTTGAGCGTTTATTCAACTTTGCATCTCTGAATTGATTATTGCTGACCTTTTTGCTACCATATTATAAGCCTTCCCAGCTCCACATACATCTACGTCGTGCGTTTGATTCTCCCTGGTAATCGCTATAGCCAAGCTTTGAGAGTTTTGACTACAACGGTTGCCGATCACCGCCTGCTGCTGGGTAAGAACTGGTAAGAATTTGAGATTTGCTTGACGGATTTGTGACTGTCCACCACACCACCACCACCACTTCCTAGTAGTCTGTAGGATCATATTCTTGTGTGTTTCTATTGCTGCTAACCATGGCAGGATCACAAGCCGACGAGACTGATTGGGAGAACCTGACGAACAAACAGCTACATGATAAGTTTCAGCAAATGATTATTGGACAGGTGCAAGACGTGCTAAACAGATTTGACGAGGCCATGGAGAAGATAGATGGCATTGAGAAGACGTTCGAAACAAAGCTTGATAGCAAGTTTGATGAATTGCTCGCGCGTTTTCCACAACCACCGCCGGCTGCACCTATCGCACCTCTGCAACGACAACCACTACGCCCCCTTCCGAATCAGTATGGACGAGCTCAGCGTGTTCCTATTGAGCCAGGACAAAATTCTGGTGCCGCTGCTACTGCTGTTGGTGCTTCTTTGGCTCCTGCTACTGCTGCTGCTGGTACCGAGGAGGATGATGAGTATGTGGACGATTATGAGGATGAGGTTGATCAACATCAGAACTACGTGCAACCACAAGCACCACAACCACCAGGTCGTCCACATGCAAATAATGACCATCTCCCTAAACTGAACAACGATTTACATGTTTACAATATCCTGAGGAGAGACGTGTTCCTGCTGCTGTTTGTGCTTTCACTAGCTTTGCATGTGTTTGGTGGTCTGAACATTGTAGATTATATCCTGTTCCAGCTACTTGGGCTGCTTTGAAAACTGCTATGCGTACTCGTTGGGTTCCACCATATTATCAACGTGAATTACTTCAAAAATTGCAGCGCTTAAGACAAGGAAAAAACTCTGTAGAAGAATATTATCAGGAATTACAAACTGGCTTGATTAGATGTGGTATTGTTGAGGAGAATGAAGCTATGCTTGCACGTTTTCTGGGTGGATTAAATAGAGATTCAGACCATTCTAGACTATAAGGATTATAATAATATCACTCGTTTATTCCATCTTGCTTGTAAAGCTGAACGTGAAGTGCAGGATCGATGAGCATTGGCGGCGCACTAACTTTTCTGCAGGTCGACCTTCATCATGGACACCACGTGGATCATCTACTTCCACTGAACCTTCACCTCCTTGGTGCCACCTCCAACCGTGATACAAGAAAGCAGGCACAACCACCACTATCTGCCAAGAGCACACCTGCCGGGCCTACAGAGCTCTTCTTCTTCCATGGCGTCAACAGGGCACACAAGTGATATTATTTGTCGTCGTTGTAAGGGAAGAGGACATTTTTGAGAGAATGCAAATCTCAGCGTGTGATGATTGCTCACGAGGATGGTGGGTATGAGTCCGCTAGTGACTATGATGAGGAGACTTTGGCTCTTATTACACATGAGGAACACGGTGGAGATGATTCGATCATGAGACACAATACATGCCTGCTGAAGATCTTGACAGGTATGAATGTTTAGTTGCTCAACGTGTTTTGAGTGTGCAGGTTACACAAGCTGAGCAAAATCAGAGGCATAATTTGTTCCATACAAAGGGAGTTGTGAAGGAACGTTCTATTAGCGTCATCATAGATGGAGGAGCTGCAACAACTTGGCTAGCATGGAGATGGTGGAGAAGCTATCTCTCACCACAAGACCACATCCACATCCTTACTACATCCAATGGTTCAACAACAGCGGCAAGGTTAAGGTAACACGTACTGTTTGTGTGCATTTTAGTATCTCTACATATGCTGATTATGTTGATTGTGATGTGGTACCTATGCAAGCATGTTCCTTATTACTTGGTAGACCATGGCAATTTGATAAAAATTCTGTACACGATGGTAGAAAAAATCAATATACTCTTGTTCATCGGGATAAAACTATTACTTTGCTTCCTATGACTCCTGATTCCATTTTGAAAGATGATATTAATAGAGCTAATAAAGCAAAACAGGAGAAAAATAAGAGTGAAAATCAGATTGTGGCAAAAGAATTTGAGCAACACATGAAGCCTAATAATAAACCATCTACTGGTGCTTCTGAAATTAAATTGAAAAGTGCATGTTTACTTGCCACCAAATCTGATATTGATGAGCTAGATTTTAGCAAATCTGTTTGCTATGCTTTTGTGTGCAAAGAGGCATTATTTTCATTCGAGGGCGTGCCTTCCTCTTTGCCCCTGCTGTCACTAACATTTTGCAGGAGTTCACGACGTCTTTCCACAAGGCGTGCCACCGGATTACCACCTATTCGAGGGATTGAGCATCAAATTGTCTTAATTCCCGGTGCATCATTACCCAACCGTGCACCATACCGTACCAATCCAGAGGAGACGAAGGAGATTATGCGTCAAGTACAGGAGCTGCTCGACAAAGGTTATATACGCGAATCCCTTAGTCCTTGTGCTGTTCCTATTATTCTAGTGCCGAAAAAGGATGGTACATCACGTATGTGTGTTGATTGTAGAGGCATTAATAATATTACTATTCGTTATGGTCACCCTATTCCTAGGCTAGATGATATGCTTGATGAATTGAGTGGCTCTACAATATTCTCCAAAGTTGATTTGCATAGTGGATACCATCAAATTCGTATGAAATTGGGAGATGAATGGAAAACAGCATTTAAAACTAAGTTTGGATTATATGAGTGGTTAGTCATGCCTTTTGGGTTAACTAATGCACCTAGTACTTTCATGAGATTAATGAACGAAGTTTTACGTGCTTTCATTGGACGATTTGTGGTAGTCTATTTTGATGATATACTGATTTATAGCAAATCTTTGGAAGAACATTTGGAACATTTACGTGCTGTTTTTAATGCTCTCGTGATGCACGTTTGTTTGGTAACCTTGGGAAGTGCACCTTTTGCACCGACCGAGTATCTTTTCTTGGCTATGTTGTTACTCCACAGGAATTGAAGTTGATAAAGCCAAGATTGAAGCTATTGAGAGTTGGCCGCAGCCCAAAACGGTCACACAAGTGAGGAGTTTCCTTGGCCTCGCTGGTTTCTATAGGCGTTTTGTGAGAGATTTCAGCACCATTGCTGCACCTCTCAATGAGCTTACAAAGAAGGATGTGCCTTTTGTTTGGGGTACCGCACAGGAAGAGGCCTTCATGTATTGAAAGCTAAGTTGACACATGCTCCTTTACTCCAACTTCCTGATTTTAATAAGACTTTTGAGCTTGAATGTGATGCTAGTGGAATTGGATTAGGAGGTGTGTTATTACAAGATGGCAAACCTGTTGCATACTTTTCTGAAAAATTGAGTGGGCCTAGTCTGAATTACTCTACTTATGATAAAGAATTATATGCTCTTGTTCGGACTTTAGAAACATGGCAACATTATTTATGGCCCAAAGAATTTGTTATACATTCTGATCATGAATCTTTGAAACATATTAAAAGTCAAGCTAAACTGAATCGTAGACATGCTAAATGGGTTGAATTCATTGAGACTTTCCCTTATGTCATTAAACACAAGAAGGGTAAAGAAAATGTTATTGCTGATGCATTGTCTCGTCGCTATACTATGCTTTCACAACTTGACTTCAAAATATTTGGTTTGGAGACCATCAAAGATCAATATGTGCATGATGCTGATTTTAAAGATGTATTGCAGAATTGTAAAGAAGGAAGAACATGGAACAAGTTCGTCGTTAATGATGGATTTGTGTTCCGTGCTAACAAGCTATGCATTCCAGCTAGCTCCGTTCGTCTTTTGTTGTTGCAGGAGGCGCATGGAGGAGGACTAATGGGACACTTTGGCGTGAAGAAGACGGAGGACGTACTTGCTACACATTTCTTTTGGCCAAAGATGAGGACGGATGTTGAGCGTTTTATTGCTCGCTGCACTACATGTCAAAAAGCTAAGTCACGACTCAATCCTCATGGTTTATATATGCCTTTGCCTGTACCAAGTGTTCCTTGGGAGGATATATCTATGGACTTTGTTTTAGGTTTACCTAGAACAAAGAAGGGGAGGGATAGCATATTTGTTGTCGTGGATAGATTCTCGAAAATGGCACACTTTATACCATGTCATAAAAGCGATGATGCTGTCAATGTTGCTGATTTGTTCTTTCGTGAAATTATTCGCTTGCATGGTGTGCCAAATACTATTGTTTCAGATCGTGATACTAAATTTCTTAGCCACTTTTGGAGATGTTTATGGGCTAAGTTGGGGACTAAACTGCTTTTAGTACTACTTGTCACCCCAAACTGATGGACAAACTGAAGTAGTCAATAGAACATTGTCTACTATGCTTAGGGCTGTTCTAAAGAAAAATAAGAAAATGTGGGAGGAATGCTTGCCTCATATTGAATTTGCTTATAATCGTTCATTGCATTCTACTACTAAGATGTGCCCTTTTGAAGTTGTGTATGGTTTCCTACCTCGTGCACCTATTGATTTGTTGCCTCTTCCATCTTCGGAGAAGGTTAATTTTGATGCTAAAGAACGTGCTGAATTGATTTTAAAAATGCATGAGTTAACTAAGGAAAACATTGAGCATATGAATGCTAAATATAAACTTGCTGGAGATAAGGGTAGAAAACATGTTGTGTTTGCACCTGGAGATCTTGTTTGGTTACATTTGCGTAAGGATAGATTTCCTGATTTGCGCAAATCAAAGCTAATGCCACGTGCTGCTGGTCCCTTTAAGGTGTTGGAGAAAGTAAATGATAATGCATATAAACTTGAGCTGCCTGCAGATTTTGGGGTGAGTCCCACATTTAACATTGCAGATTTGAAGCCATATTTGGGTGAGGAAGATGAACTTCCGTCGAGGACGACTTCATTTCAAGAAGGGGAGGATGATGAGGACATCAATACCATTGTTACACCCACAGCCCCTACTGCTATACATACTGGACCAATTACTAGAGCTCGCGCACGCCAACTAAATTACCAGGTACTTTCGTTTCTTGGTAATGATTCTAATGTTCATGAGAATATGATGCTGCCTAAATTGGATACATTTGTTTTGCTTACAAATGAAGGGCCTAGCTTGGAGAAGGATGAACATTGGAGCAAGAACAAGCATGGAGATGATGGCATGCTAAGGGGACAAGAATGGAGTTACAAGTGATGATTTCAGGACTTTGAAGCCACCATAATGAGTGCATGAAGCCTTGGACGAAATATACAAGATGCCACTTCATAAATTTCGTCCAGAGGCTATTCTAGGTGCTGCGTCACCTTATTATTGGGCCAGGCCCATGTAATTTCGAAATACATTAGTATAGGCTATTTTTAGAGTCCGTATGTATCGGGAAACAAGAGATAGGGTTAGTTTCGGACCCCTCCACCAAGGGCCACGAAATTCACCCCCTCTTCCTCCATATATACAGCCCTTAGGGCACCGTTTAGACTTTGGGTTTTGTTTAGATCAAAAGTTCGCCATAGCTGCAACTTCGCGTACTTCGTTTGTGTTCAACGACCAGACAAAGCGCCACAGAACCCCACCTTGATCAATAAAGCTTTCATCTTATATTCGCAATATCCAGATTGCAATCTCAGTTTCTTGCTTGTTCTTCGTTTGCTCGCAGGAAATAGACCCTCGTGGTCAGGTTGATCGGGCTCCGGCGTGGTCAATAACCTCTCGGAGTTGGTTTAGCGATTGCTAAGGCGCGACGTCCTCGCACGCTCGTAGTCGGATCGTCAAAGCCGACTTCCACCAAAGCGAAATCCACCATCTCATCGAAAGACGGGACACCTCTGTCTCTATCAGGGGTCTTGTATCCGAGAGGATCTTCTCCGAAGAGGCCGCGGTCCCTCACGAGGAGGAGATCCCATAGATGAGCGTAGCTCTATCTCTAACTTGAGCTAAACCAACGCTAACTCTCAAAGTGGGGAGGAGGAGGTCTATTTATAGTGCTAAGCCACGAAGGGGTAAGTGAGGGGCGAAGGGGTACACGGGCCTCGGCCCAAGTCGCGCGCACAGGCGGGGCCCGGATGATCCGGATGGTGGCCCGGATGATCCGGGTGTCGGGGGTCCGGATGATCTGGGCGACCGTCCGGATGATCCGGCTTCGTCGAGGGGCTTCTGTGGTCTTCGGCGCCGATGCCTGGATGATCCGGGGGAGGGTCCGGATGATCCGGCTGGGCCCGGATGATCCGGACGCCGGTCCGGATGTCCGGCCTGTCTCCAACAACCGCTCCGTCTTCCTCTTCTCCTTTCTTCCGTCTTCGCTTTCATGCTTGGCCTTGGTCCTTGGATTCTCCTTGGTCGTCTTGGTTGTACCTGAGTGTATACAAGGTCCACGCATGAGGTAGTAGCCATGTCTCATATGCGGAAAGTGACGGTTCGAAGAGGAGTGAATTCACCTTGTGTCCGATGGCGCATAGTCGAGGTCTCATCTTATGTATCCTTGGGGCTTGGAGAGTGTACATGGGGATGAACGTGGGATGCTCCGCATCAGTATGCGATGACAACTTTGTGACACACAAGTTGATTCCAAGATATGCACCACGAATGTGTGTATGATATGGTGTATGCAACTAATGTGCACAAGTCACGTTGCCGGCAATACTCAATGGCTAGTCTCGATGGGTAAGCAACGCAAAAGATGGTATATGATGGTTATCAATGCAGTTGCAAGGTATGACAAAGATGTCGTCGAAGTTACCGTCCGTAGCGAAGATGAGTAGCCGACCAAAATGAGCGTTTGTTGTTGAAGTCACACCGCGCCTAGATAGCCGAAACACAAGAGGACACGGAAATCTCACTCAAATTGTCGAACTCAAATTCGAATGGTAGTACGGAGGTTGAGTGTTGGGGTTAGGCAAGTGGAAATGGTGGTGGATGGGGTGGGGAGGATGTATGTATGTGTGGATGGTGGTGGAGGTGGATGGAGGACTGCAAAAATGCAGTTTCGGCAGAGGAAGCCGGATGATCCGGGCCAGGAGCCGGATGATCCGGGCGAGTCCGGATGATCCGGGCAGGTCAACCACGCACGGGAACTGCTCGGTAAGAACTCGAAAATGGGGTGGAATTTGACGATTTCGGGGATTTTGGATGGATTTCGAGGGGGAGAAGGTGGGGAAACACAAGATCCACGAGTTACACACCGAATCCACGGATCAAAAAAAACAAAACATCATCAAAACCAACAAATCACAAAAAAATTTGGGGGTATTTTTGTGGGGATTTTCGGATTTTTAGGACGAAAACGACAAAATCAAGCTAGAAATCACGGGGTAGGGGCTCCAAAAACGTGATCAACGTGGCTCATGATACCATATGATGTAGGGTGGAACCCTAATTCGTCGATCTTTCACGTTTGGAGGGGATCCTACGGGGGGAAACACGAAGAACACGCGTGATGCGGAGCATCCTTCCATCATCCCCATGGACTCTACATCAACACATCCAACCCCACAAGGACCTATGACTCGAGCACGTGCAAGAGCTCTTGAAACCGAGGTGACATCACTCCTCTCACAATTCCCTTTCGATTCACATGAGACATGGTTACTACCTCAAACGGAAATGCTATGCATGCTTAGGTACCAAGGAGTCAACCTAGAAGAAGCTACAGCTCAAGAGGGACATCAAGAGCGAAAGGAGGAGCTGCAGAGTCCAACACGAGCGGTACTACCGCTCCAGCCAAGCGGTACTACCGCTGAGCCGAGCCAGCGGCACTACCGCTCGAGATCCGCCCTTACGTCCGCCGAACCCGACAAACTCCAGGAATCGAACAGGCGCCAGAGCGGTACTACCGCCCTCCCGAGCGGTACTACCGCTGAAGCACCTCAAGCGGTACTACCGCCCTCCCGAGCGGTACTACCGCTGAAGCACCTCAAGCGGTACTACCGCCCTCCCGAGCGGTACTACCGCCCTGCCTGTGTGCAGCGTTTCGGGCCGAGGCCCATGTACTCGTTTCGCCCCCAACTTACCCCTTGGAGAACCTAGACTATAAATAGACCTCCCCCTCATCCTTTCTAGGGTTAGCATTGGATTAGCTCATATTTGTGTGTGAGAGCCTTTGCTCATCCACCGGTACTTCTCCACGGAGATCAGGACCTCCGTCTAGGAGAAGATCCATCGGATTCAAGACCCCTATACGGGAAGATCCCCTCGTGGATTCAAGACCTCCTCCGGGAGAAGAATGGCTACCTTTGTATCTTTCCTTTGTTGATTTTGGACCATGTATCACTCGTGCTTCGATGATCTAGACCTTGTGTGATTGATCTCTTGTCGGTTGAGTGTCTCTCTCGTTTTTCTCCGTGATTTCCTCTCGTTCTTCCGCGCGTTCTTCGTGTTCCCTCCGTAGGATCCCCTCCAAACGTGAAAGATCGACGAATTAGGGTTCCACCCTACATCATATGGTATCATGAGCCACGTTGATCACGTTTTTGGAGCCCCTACCCCGTGTTTTCTAGCTTGATTTTGTTGTTTTCGTCCTAAAACCCCGAAAATCCCCACAAAAATAGCCCCAAATTTTTTTGTGATTTGTTAGTTTGATGATGTTTTGTTGATTTTGATCCGTGGACTTGCTTGGTTTCGAGTCGATCTAGCATCCCGCCAAGTTTCCCCTCTTTCCATCCACAAAATCCATCGAATTTTGACCCCGAAATCACCCATTTCCGCCCCAAAATCGCGAAACAATTCGAGCAGTCGAGAAAATCCCGACACGAGCGGTACTACCGCCCTACAGAGCGGTACTACCGCTGTGACCTCGAGCGGTACTACCGCCCCGAGAACGGTACTACCGCCAGGCCCCTCCCAGCCGAAATAGTCGAAAAAACCCGACACGAGCGGTACTACCGCCCTTCCCAGCGGTACTACCGCCCTGGCCATTTCCAGTTTTTTTAGTTGCACCATTTCCACCATAACTTCCACATCCGGAGTCCGATTTTCGCGTTCTTTAGCTCGTTGAGAAGCTATTGACATTCTCCTTCCTCCTAGATAGGCTACAACACCATTGGACACCATCTAAATTTCCAAATATTGGCATCTTTGCCTAGGGCTTTCAACACATCATACACTATACCACCTCCGTTTTCCGCTACCACCATGGTTGCTTTTGTTCTTTGAGAATTTGAGTTGTGGTTCCCGTGTCCTATTGTGTTTCGGCTATATAGGTACGGTTCGACGTCAACATCACCACCGCTCATCTTCGCCAAGGACTCATCATCGCCAAGGACGGTAACCTCGTCGACATCTTTGTCATCTCTCGCAATTGCATTGATAACCAACATAGCCCATCTTTTGCGTTGCTTACCCATCGAGACTAGCCATTGAGTATTGCCGGCAACGTGACTTGTGCACATTAGTGATCATACTCCATAGCATACATACCATACTATAGTGGTGCATATCTCGAGATCCACTTGTGTGTCACAAAGTTGTCATCGCATACACAATTGCTATCTTGGTTCGTGAAGTTGGCATAAGAAAAGAGCTCAAAAGAGAAAGAGCCACCCAAGCTTTTAAGCAAAAGAGAAAGATAAGCAAAGAGCTTATAAGCAAGAACCATAGCATCATACTACATTAAGATTGTCATATAAGATCATCTTGGATCATTGCACCGAAATACCATACATATAGCATACTTGGGATAGAGATCGTTGCATTTTTGCCTAGTAGGTTGTGCACAAGCTCCGTATCCGCCTATTGTGCAATCGTGCTAGCGTCTCTCTAGTATTGTGCAACAAGAGCATTTTCGTGGATTCCACATTTTGGCTCACTTTTGGTTTGCACAATCCCATTTGTCTACTTGCGTGTGTGTTTCCGTGTACCACTACTTGCTTGGTCTACTTGTTACATTTGCGAATTTGCGAATCTTCTTCAACATTTTTGAGTCAAGCTAACAATTGCAATCAATTTTGTGCCACCATCCTAACCAAGCTCCACCAAAAGCTTTTACTTGTGTAGGTGTGAGAATCGACAAGGATCGGTACCAATAGTGCTATTTCATTGTCCGCATTTGAGTGAACTTGATGCATCTTCAACTTCGGTCAAAGGTACATTGGTATTAGTTCTTCTCCTTCTACCACTCACAATTTGCTTGAAATGATGGATAGGCCAAGTTCTTCTACAAACCCACTCTTCCTCGAGCAAGACGACGACATGTCATCATCGTCACCAAGAGCCACCTCTTGGCGGCAGAACGAGCTCTCCATCAAGAGCAACAAGCAATGAGCTTAACGATCGACAACCTCTGCACCGACTTGCGACTCTCCGAGAAGCGTACAAGAGATTACTTCGACAACAAACTCGACGCACACAAGAAAGAGAATGATGCAAGAATGGACGAGATCCGCGCCTTGTTGGTGAACCGGCGTACTTTTGCCTCTTCACACTCAAGACGGAGCCACTCAAGTCGCCACTCCGACGACTCCTTCTCCGACACAAGTACACCGTCATCAAACATTCTTCGTCGAGCCGCGCGTCAAGGCCGTCATGCATCTCGCAACCCGCTACACGACAAGAATCTCCAAGAGCAAGTTGATGAAGAAGTTCCTCGTCCTCAATCGAGCCAAATGGCGTTTGCTCAAGCTCAAGAACGACAACGTCTTCGCCACCAACAAGAACAAGAACGAGCGCGCCTACACCAAGAGCAACAAGACGCCGAGGCTCAACGTCTTCAACAACAACAACGAGAAGCACAAGCTCTTGAAGCGGAACGCGCCCTTCAAGCATCAACTCGAGCTCTCGCCAACCGCAATCGCGAAAGGCGCAATCAAGAAGAAGCACTTCATGAAGAAATACAAGAGAGGCACTACCATCCGCGTGCGCAACGTCAAGCTCCTCAAGCTTATCCTCAACCTCAAGGTCAACAAGAGCAAGTTGATCATGGACTTCCTCCTCGCCGAGAGCAACATGAAGATGATTACCCTCCACGTCAAGAACGTCATCATCACCATCGACCTCAAAACAATGAAGAACATCGCTATGGCAAGCTCAAGTTCACAATGCCCAAGTTCAATGGAACCAATGATCCCGAAGAGTACCTCTCATGGGCATTGAAGGTCGACAAAATCTTTCGTTTGCACAACTATGAGGAAGAGAAGAAGATCGCTATGGCATCACTTGAGTTCCAAGACTATGTGCTCATATGGTGGGAACAAGTCCTTGAGCGCCGACAAGCAAGAGGTGAACCTCCAATCACCACTTGGGCTCAAATGAAGGATGTCATGCGAGCACGTTTTGTGCCCACCTACTACAACCATGATCTCTTCAAGAAGCTACAACTACTCAAGCAAGGAACAAAGAGTGTTGAAGAATACTACAAAGAAATGGAGATTGCCATGATTCGAGCCAATGTCAAGGAAGATGATGAGCAAACAATGGCACGATTCTTGAATGGACTCAATCATCCCATCAAGAAGATCGCCGACTTCCAACCCTACTCCAACCTCATTGAGCTCGTGCATCAAGCTACAAAGGCGGGCGTCAAGTACAAGATGACTTCAAAGCACGCCAAGTACTCCTCCAAGATACACGGCTTCTCCAACAACCAAGCTTCAACAACTACTCCAACTTCGACATCAATCAAGCCTTCTCCAAGCAACGACGACAAGTCAAGTTACAAGAAAACTTCCACAAGTTCAAGTCGTCTTCCTCCTACTACAAGCAACTTCAAGCCGCGTGCTTCATCATCTACTCCAACCGATGAGACCGTCAAGACAAGCTCCTTCAAGTGTTTCACTTGCGGCGGCCGAGGCCACAAGTCCTATGAATGCACCAACAAGCGCACCATGATCCTCAACGACGATGGCACATACGACTCAATGAGTGAAGATGAAATGGAAGCTATTGAGCAAGTGGCCATGCACCGGCGCGTGAATGAGGATGAAGATGATCAAGTCTTTTGTGATGAAGATACGAGCCCCGCTCTCGTTGTCTCCAAGGTCTTGACACTTCAACATCACCAAGAAGAAGACCAACGATGCCATATCTTCCATACAAAGGCCGGCATCAATGGGAGATCCGTCAAGGTCATCATCGATGGAGGTAGTTGCCACAACTTGGCAAGCGAAGAACTATGCTCCAAGCTCCAATTGGTCAAGAAGAAGCATCCGCAACCATACAAGGTTCAATGGCTAAGTGACTCCGGCACTATACGAGTTGAGCATACGGTCCAAGTATCCTTCAAAATAGGTGCATATGAAGACACTTTGGAGTGTGATGTGGTCCCAATGACCGCTTGCCACCTCCTCCTTGGTCGGCCATGGCAATTCGACCGTGGTGTCTACCACAATGGGCGTACAAACCACTATAGCTTCAAGATGAAAGGCAAAGAATATGTCCTACGACCCATGTCTCCTAGTCAAGTGATTGCCGACAAACAAGCCACCAACCAAAGAGAGAAGAGTGAGAAAGTGAGCCACCAAAAGTGAGTGAGAGCCACAAGCCAAATTTGGCGCCTCTTAGCCTAGAGAAAAACCTCATACTATTCGCCACCAAACATGAGATGAGAGAAGTGTGTGAGAACCCATCGAGTGTGATGCACTTTGTCCTAGTGTGCAAGGATGGAGAACCACAAATTAACACCACTCATGAGCTACCTTTGGTGTTTCAATCTCTTTTGCAGGAATTTCAAGATGTTTTCCCCGATGAGCTACCTCCGGGTCTACCTCCTCTACGAGGCATTGAGCATCGAATCGACCTCATTCCCAGAGCACCACTTCCAAACAAAGCTCCATACCGTGTCAATCCCGAAGAAACCAAGGAGATTCAACGGCAAGTACAACAACTACTCGACAACGGTCATGTACGTGAAAGCTTAAGCCCTTGTGCCGTGCCCGTTATACTTGTGCCTAAACCCGATGGAAGTTTCCGCTTGTGCTCCGATTGTAGACCCATAAATGCTATCACCGTGCGCTATAGGCATCCCATTCCTCGCTTAGATGATATGCTTGATGAACTTAGTGGAGCCAACTTTTCTCAAAATTGATCTTAAAAGTGGCTATTATCAAATCCGCATTCATGAGGGTGATGAATGGAAAACTGCTTTCAAAACAAAATTTGGCTTATATGAATGGTTGGTTATGCCCATGGGTTTGTCGGAAGCTCCCGGAACTTTTGTGCGTCTTATGCATCATGTACTTCGCCCATACATTGGAATATTTGTTGTGGTTTACTTCGATGACATTCTTGTGTTTAGCAAAACCATGAAAGAGCATCTTGATCACGTTAAGCTTGTTTTGCAAACACTTCGAAAGGAAAGTCTTTATGCAAACTTGAAGAAATGCACTTTTGGAGTTGACAAAGTGGTTTTCTTGGGTTTCGTTGTCTCCTCCAAGGGTGTCCATGTTGATGAAACTAAGATCAAAGCAATTAAAACTTGGCCCCAACCCACCAATTTGCAACAAGTGCGAAGTTTCCTTGGTCTTGCAGGTTTTTATCGCCGCTTTGTGAAAAACTTTAGCACTATTGCAGCCCTTTGCATGCTTTGAGTAAGAAGAATACTCCTTTTGTTTGGGGACCTTTGCAATCAAACGCTTTTGATGAGCTCAAGTCTTTGCTTACTCATGCTCCAATTCTTGCTTTGCCCAACTTTGACAAAACTTTTGAGGTTCATTGTGATGCAAGTGGTACCGGAATTGGCGGAGTTTTAATGCAAGAAAAACGAGTCATTGCTTATTTTAGTGAAAAACTCTCCGGTGCTCAACTTAACTATCCCGTGTATGACAAAGAATTGTATGCTTTAGTGCGTGTACTACATGTTTGGGAACATTATCTTAGGCCTCATGAGTTTGTCATCCATACCGATCATGAAACGCTTAAGTACTTAAAAGGTCAAACTAAATTGAACAAGCGTCATGCCAAATGGAGTGAATTTATTGAATCTTTTCCATATGTGATCAAGTACATTAAGGGCAAGGAAAATGTAGTTGCCGATGCACTTTCACGCATATGCACGCTTGTCAACCAACTTGAGTTGAATGTTATTGGCTTTGAGCACATAAAAGATTTGTATGCTAGTGATCCATCTTTTGCACCTCATTATGCTAAATGTTTGACGCATACATCTTGGGAACAATATTACCTCAAGGATGGTTATCTTATGAGAGCTAACAAACTATGCATTCCCGAGTCTTCTCTTCGTTTGCTACTTTTGCAAGAGGCTCATGGAGGTGGACTCATGGGACATTTTGGACGCGACAAGACCTTCGCCACGCTCTCCAAGAACTACTTTTGGCCAAAGATGTTTGAGATGTCTCTCGCTTCACCACCCGATGCTCTACATGCCGCAAAGCTAAGTCAAAAGCTCAATCTCATGGTCTTTACATGCCTCTTCCTATTCCTTATCAACCTTGGGAAGACATTAGCATGGATTTTGTACTTGGTTTGCCTAGAACTCAAAATGGAAAGGATTCCGTGTTTGTTGTTGTGGACCGATTTTCTAAGATGGCACATTTCATTCCTTGCAACAAGGTAGACGATGCTTCACATATTGCAAATCTCTTTTGTAGGGAAATCTTGCGCCTTCATGGAGTACCGAAGACAATCGTCTCCGACCGCGACGTCAAGTTCTTGAGTTACTTTTGGAAGACTCTATGCGCCAAGCTCGGAATCAAGCTCTTGTTCTCATCCACATACCATCCTCAAACCGACGGCCAAACGGAGGTGACGAACCGGACGCTCTCCACTCTACTTCGCGTGTTGATCAAGAAGAACATCAAGGAGTGGGAAGCATGTCTACCCATCGCCGATACGCCTACAACCGTGCAAGACATTCGACTACCGCAAGTCTCCTTCGAGGTCGTCACGGCTTCAACCCATTGTCCCCATTGGACATTCTACCTCTTCCTCTACAAGAGCGTACCAACCTCGATGCAAGTGCCGTGCAAGCTACATCAAGAAGATGCATGAAGATACAAGACACACCATCGGCGCCAAGTACAACGACTAACGACCAAGCTCAACATCAACAAGCAACCCATGATCTTCAACATAGGCGATCTCGTGTGGCTACACCTTCGCAAGGAACGCTTCCCCACGAACGCAAGTCCAAACTTCTACCTCGAGCCGATGGACCCTTCAAGGTGCTAGCACGCTACAACAACAACGCCTACAAGCTCGACATACCAGCGACAAGTACAACGTGGCGACACCTTCAACGTCAAAGACCTCTCGCCTTTCCATGGTGATGAAGATCTTGATCCGAGGTCGGATCCTTTGAAGGAGGGATATGATGCGGAGCATCCTTCCATCATCCCCATGGACTCTACATCAACACATCCAACTCCACAAGGACCTATGACTCGAGCACGTGCAAGAGCTCTTGAAATCGAGGTGACATCACTCCTCTCACAATTCCCTTTCGATTCACATGAGACATGGTTACTACCTCAAACGGAAATGCTATGCATGCTTAGGTACCAAGGAGTCAACCTAGAAGAAGCTACAGCTCAAGAGGGACATCAAGAGCGAAAGGAGGAGCTGCAGAGTCCAACACGAGCGGTACTACCGCTCCAGCCAAGCGGTACTACCGCTGAGCCGAGCCAGGCGGCACTACCGCTCGAGATCCGCCCTACGTCCGCCGAACCCGACAAACTCCAGGAATCGAACAGCGCCAGAGCGGTACTACCGCCCTCCCGAGCGGTACTACCGCTGAAGCACCTCAAGCGGTACTACCGCCCTCCCGAGCGGTACTACCGCTGAAGCACCTCAAGCGGTACTACCGCCCTCCCGAGCGGTACTACCGCCCTGCCTGTGTGCAGCGTTTCGGGCCGAGGCCCATGTACTCGTTTCGCCCCCAACTTACCCCTTGGAGAACCTAGACTATAAATAGACCATCCCCTCATCCTTTCTAGGGTTAGCATTGGATTAGCTCATATTTGTGTGTGAGAGCCTTTGCTCATCCACCGGTACTTCTCCACGGAGATCAGGACCTCCGTCTAGGAGAAGATCCATCGGATTCAAGACCCTATACGGGAAGATCCCTCGTGGATTCAAGACCTCCTCCGGGAGAAGAATGGCTACCTTTGTATCTTTCCTTTGTTGATTTTGGACCATGTATCACTCGTGCTTCGATGATCTAGACCTTGTGTGATTGATCTCTTGTCGGTTGAGTGTCTCTCTCGTTTTTCTCCATGATTTCCTCTCGTTCTTCCGCGCGTTCTTCGTGTTCCCTCCGTAGGATCCCCTCCAAACGTGAAAGATCGACGAATTAGGGTTCCACCCTACATCAACGCGGAAGCACAAGGGGAATCACGGGGAAAACGAGAGAGAATAACTCAACCAACAAGGAATCGATCACACAAGTGCTAGATCAACATACACACATGAGATCCACAAGATACATAGTCAACTAGGGTAATGATACAAAGGAACCGTTCATCTCCAAGAGGAGGCCTTGATGTTCTTCCCTAAAGAGGGGTCTTGAATCCGCTTGGGGGATCTTCTCCGAAGAGGTCCTGAGCTCCGAGGAGAAGTAACCAAGTGGATGAGCAAAGGCTCTCACACAAATATGAGCTAATCCAATGCTAAGTCTCAAAGGGAGGATATGGGGTCCTATATATAGAGTTGGGGGCGAAGGGGTACATGGGCTCAACCCAACACGTGCACACAGGCGCTAGCCGGATGATCCGGACTGGGGTCCGGATGATCCGGGCTGGTCCGGATGATCCTAGCGGGGACCCGGATGAGCCGGAGGGTCGGCTGATGGTCGCGAGGGGCCGGATGTCCGGCTGGTGGTCCAGAGGTCCGTGCGGGGTCCGGATGATCCGGGACGAGACCCGGATGGTCCGGCTTCGAGGGAGAGCTTCTGTTGGCTTCGGTCGTTGTAGCCGGATCGTCCGGACCGGGGTCCGGATCATCCGGGCTCTGTCCGGATCGTCCGGGCCTCCGTCCGGATCGTCTGGCCTCTCCGGTCCTTGTTGCTTTCTTCCCTCCGTCTTCATGCATGCCTTCCTGATGAGGACATCAATACCATTGTTACACCCACAGCCCCTGCTGCTATACATACTGGACCAATTACTAGAGCTCGCGCACGCCAACTAAATTACCTGGTACTTTTGTTTCTTGGTAATGATTCTAATGTTCATGAGAATATGATGCTGCATAAATTGGATCCATTTGTTTTGCTTACAAATGAAGGGCCTAGCTTGGAGAAGGATGAACATTGGAGCAAGAACAAGCATGGAGATGATGGCAGGCGCAAGGGGGACAAGAACGGAGTTACAAGTGATGATTTCAGGACTTTGAAGCCACCATAATGAGTGCATGAAGACTTGGATGAAATATACAAGATGCCACTTCATAAATTTCGTCCAGAGGCTATTCTAGGTGATGCGTCACCTTATTATTGGGCCAGGCCCATGTAATTTCGAAATACATAAGTATAGGCTATTTTTAGAGTCCGTATGTGTCGGGAAACAAGAGATAGGGTTAGTTTCGGACCCCTCCACCAAGGGCCACGAAATTCACCCCCTCTTCCTCCATATATACAGCCCTTAGGGCACCGTTTAGACTTTGGGTTTTGTTTAGATTAAAAGTTCGCCATAGCTGCAACTTTGCGTTCTTCGTTTGTGTTCAACGACCAGACAAAGGCGTCACAGAACCCCACCTTGATCAATAAAGCTTTCATCTTATATTCGCAATATCTAGATTGCAATCTCAGTTTCTTGCTTGTTCTTCGTTTGCTCGCAGGAAACAGACCCTCGTGGTCAGGTTGATCGTGCTTCGGCGTGGTCAATAACCTCTCGGAGTTGGTTTAGCGATTGCTAAGGCGCGACGTCCTCGCACGTTCGTAGTCGGATCGTCAAAGTCGACTTCCACCACATCGAAATCCACCATCTCATCGAAAGACGGGACACCTTTGCCTCTATCACTTCCGCTTCCGGTTCTCCTCACTTCCTAGCCTCTTCATGGTTGACTCCTTGGTGCCTGAGTATGCATAGAGTTTCTGATGCGGAGCATCCCACGTTCATCCCCATGTACACTCCGACTACTCTCCCAGCCCCAAGGATACATAAGATGAGACCTCGACTATGCGCCATCGGACACAAGGTGAATTCACTCCTCTTCGAACCGTCACTTTCCGCATATGAGACATGGCTACTACCTCATGCGTGGACCTTGTATACACTCAGGTACAACCAAGATGACCAAGGAGAATCCAAGGACCAAGGCCAAGCATGAAAGCGAAGACGGACATCACCATGTCAAGAGTCCATTTGGCAAGTGACACGTGCGACATCTACTTCACATACGCAAAGGTGAATCATCTCCTTTACACGTGCTCACTTGACACTCTCGAGGATGGTATACTACTTGACACTTCTCCCGTGTGCATGCATAGGTATTGTCGGAGCTTCACGGATGTCAAGGAGGAGTGCAAGCGCCAAGGAACGACTACACCATCCGCGAGGGAGGCATGGAAGAGAAGCGGAAGAAAGGAGAAGAAGAAGATGGAGTTGCCCGGATCATCCGGACGGCCAGCCGGACGATCCGGACCGAGCCAGACGATCCGGACGAACTCCCGGACGATCCGGCTAAGCGCGCCAAGACTACAGAACCTATTCGACGGCGGATCATCCGACGATCGCCGGATCATCCGGACCCCGACGCCGGATCATCGGGCCACCGTCCGGATCATCCGGACCCGCATGTCTTGTGCGACTTGGGCCGAAGCCCATGTACCCCCTTCGCCACTCACTTACCCCTTCGCCCCTTGGGCTATAAATAGACCTCCTCCACCTCCTTTCTAAGGTTAGCAAAGTGATAGCTCATTCTTAGGTGAGCTTTGCTCCTACCTATCTCTTGAGAGAGAGACCACTACTCCATTGGAGGCCAAGACCTCCATCTAGGAGAAGATCCCCTAGCGGATACAAGACCTCCGTCTAGGAGAAGATCCCCTAGCAGTTCAAGACCCTCTTTAGGGAAGATCCATCTAGGATATCATCAAGACCTCCTCTTGGAGATGAACCTTACCTTGTATCTTTCCCTTTGTTGTTCATGTACCTTGTGATCTTGTGTGTTTGATTGTCTAGTGGATGTGTGATTGGACTTGTTCTTGAGTGTTTCCCCTTGTGATTTCTCCCTGTTCTTCCCCGTGTTCATCGTGTTCTTCGAGGGATCCCGCTCCAAACGTGAAAGATCGACGAATTAGGGTTCCACCCTACATCACCAAGCATGGAAGAGAAGACGGAAGAAAGGAGAAGAAGAAGACGGAGCGGCTGTTGGAGACAGGCCGGACATCCGGGCCGCCGTCCGGATCATCCGGTTCCAGCCGGATCATCCGGACCCTCCCCCGGATCATCCGGGTAACGGCGCTGAAGACAACAGAAGCCCCTCGACGAAGCCGGATCATCCGGATGGTCGCCCGGATCATCCGGACCCCCGACACCCGGATCATCCGGGCCACTATCCGGATCATCCGGACCCCGCCTGTGTGCGCAACTTGGGCTGAGCCCATGTACCCCTTCGCCCCCTAGTCAATAAATAGGACCCCCTCTCCTCACTTTGAGACTTAGCATTGGATTAGCTCATATTTGTGTGAGAGCCTTTGCTCATCCACTCGGTTACTTCTCCTCGGAGATCAGGACCTCCTCGGAGAAGATCCCCCTGCGGATTCAAGACTCCTATCTAGGGAAGAACATCAAGGCCTCCTCTTGGAGATGAACGGTTCCTTTGTATCCTTACCCTAGTTGACTATGTATCTTGTGGATCTCATGTGTGTATGTTGATCTAGCACTTGTGTGATCGATTCCTTGTTGGTTGAGTGATTCTCTCTCGTTTTCCCCGTGTTTCCCCTTGTGCTTCCGCGTGTTCTTCGTGTTCCCCCCGTAGGATTCCCTCCAAACGTGAAAGATCGACGAATTAGGGTTCCACCCTACATCATATGGTATCATGAGCCACGTTGATCACGTTTTTGGAGCCCCTACCCCGTGTTTTCTAGCTTAACTTTGTTGTTTTCGTCCTAAATCCGAAAATCTCCACCAAAAATAGTCCCATTTTTTTTGTGATTTGTTGGTTTGATGATGTTTTGTTGATTTTGATCCGTGGATTTGCTTGGTTTCAAGTGGATCTAGCATCTCCCCAAGTTTCCCCACCTTCCATCCACGAAATCTCGTCAATTTTGACCCCAAAATCCCCAAATTCCGCCCAAAAATTCATCCCCGAGAGGAAATCCCGAGCAGTTTGACCTGCCCGGATCATCCGGACCTTCTCCCGGATCATCCGGACACCTCCGGGATCAGCTGGACCCTCTCCCGGACGTCCGGATACCCCACGCACCCAGAAAACAGAACCGGAGCTGACGAACCCGGATCATCCGGATGTACACCCGGATCATCCGGACCTCCTCCCGGATGTCCGGTTAACCCTGAGACTGACTCGGCTGAAAGTTTATTTTGGCCGTAACTAATTCATCCGGAGTCCGATTTTGACGTTCTTTAGCTCGTTTTGAAGCTATTGACATCCTCTATCCCACAAAAATACCACCAACATCATTTGACTCCATCATATTTTCTGAAATTTGGCAAGTTTGCCTAGGCCCTCCACCATATCATTCGCATTACCACCACTGACTTCCGCAACCTAACCCATTTCGTTCCCCATTGCATATGTGGTTGTTCGAGTTGTGACTAGAGTCTCCTAAGGTGTTTCGGCTACTTAGGGACAATTGCTTCTTCATCAACCACCACCACCACTTCCGCATAGACGTGCCCACCATACATTTCCACCCCAACTTAACCCAATTTTGTTTGAGTTGTGGCTTGTGTCTCCTAAGGTGTTTCGGCTACTTAGGGACGGCAACTTCAACTCCGACACGTGTATATCCATCATTCCACTTCCGCATTGCCTAGTGCAACACCACCACCGCTTTCCGCTACCACCATTTGACATTTGCCTTTGGATTTTGAGTTTGCGGTTTTTCCGTTTCCTAGGGTGTTTCGGCTAACTACGAACGGGTCGACATCGGCAACACCGCCTCTCATCATTGCCAAGGACGGTAACCTCGACGACACCTTTGTATATTCACCTTGCAATTGCATTGTTAACCCCTAGCCCATTTTGCGTCACTTACCTATCGAGACTAGCCATTTGAGTATTGCCGGCAACGTTACTTGTGCACATTAGTGATCCACCATTCCATTGCATACATACCATATCATATTGGTATCATCACATACATTGTGTCACAATATCGTTCCCGCATATACACAATAGCTATCTTGGTTTGTGCATTGTGCATAAGTGGCCATTGAAAAAAAAGCTTTTAAGCAAGAAAGAGAGCAAAGAGCTCGTGAGCAAGTGCCATAGCATCATACCCATTGCACATAAGATTGTCAAATCAACATCATATGATATCATGCTTGAGAGACACACCGGGAACCATACATACATAGCATACTTGGGATAGAAAGAATATCCATTTTGCATCTTATAGGTTGTGCACAAGTGTCGTATCCGCCTATTAAGCAATCGTGCTAGCGTCTCTCTTGAGTTGTGCAACACGAGCGTTTTGGTGGATTCCACATTTTGAGCTCATTCCTTGGTTGCACGACCCCATTTATCTATCCGTGTGTGTGTTTCCGTGTGCCATTCTTTGCTATTGGTCCATTTGTCTCACTTGCGAATTTGTGAATCTTTTTCAACATTATTGACTCTTTCTAACATTTTGCATTAAATTTTTGTGCCACTATCCGCACCGAGCTCCACTATAAGCCTTACTTGTGTAGGTGTGAGAATCGACAAGGATTGGTACCAATAGTGCTATTTCATTGTCCACATTTGAGTGAACTTGATTCATCTTCAACTTTGGTCAAAGGTACATTGGTATACGTTCTTCTCTTTCTCCCACTCATATTTGCTCGAGTCTTGTGATGGATAGGCAAGGCATTCCCTCTCCGGTCTACGACAACAACGACGGCGTGAACAACTACATCTCCAAAGCGTCTATCTTCGATCTACAACGACAAATGCAAGGCGCACAATCAAGATTGCGAGAGCGCATCGAGAACATCTCCATCGACATTCCTCACTCCGAAGCAAGGAAAAGGGACTACATCGACAAGAAGCTTGCCGCACATAAAGAGGAGCAAGATGCAAGGATGGAGGAGATTAGAGCCTTGATCAAGTCTTCTTCCCCTTCATCACCCTCAAGACGACGACGGTCAAGCCACAAGTCTTCGGAGCGCGAAAAAGATGCAAGTGCAAATCGTCCTCGTCCACATCTACATGGCGATCATCATCACGTTCACGATCCACATCGCCATGAAGGCCAAGTCACCTCAAGCAACATGTGCACGACGACGATTTAACGACATCTACTACGAGCTCAAGCACGACAACGACATCATCATCATGAAGATGCTCCACAAGCGCAAATGCACAAGTCCCAACAAGACCTACTTCACGCCACGTCCAAGCTTCAAGAGCACAAAAGAAGACCGCGAGACGACCACCACCAAAACGGCGCTACGGCTACATCAACCACTTCGGCATCTTCGCCAAGTGTTCTCAAGGCATCTTCGCCTTTGGACGTACGTCATCTTCGCCTACTTCCCACGAGTACGCCTACATCGACTTCATCAAGTCCAAGGCGACTACCTACGAGAGAGGGCGCCCCCCAAGGAAGATGGCCGAGCATGGGAAACTCCCTTCGGTCATGGAGACGAGCTATGAGGTGCCACATTATATGGGCCTCCTACACCAAGACGGTGACAAGAAGGTCGAGCAAGGGCCATCCCCTTCGACCACGGCGATAGAAGTTGAGCATGGAGACATTTGCACCTACACCTCTCCGACACCCACATATGTCGAGATGCCCCAAGTGCCATGTGAGGAGAGCCACCACCCCATGAGTGAGATGAGTGACTCCACCATATGTGCCATTGAGAGCATTTCTTTTGAGCGGATGAGTGTGACCACCTCTAGCCCCACACATGAGAGCATGCCACACATCCTAGGTGAGGTTGAGCGCCATTTGAGTGACTCCACCAACCATAAGAGTGAGAGCACCCTTGAGGGAGTGAGTGAGCCACAACACTTAGTGAGTGAGGTAGTTGACAAGGCATGTGAGGCCACTATGATTTCTAACGCCTTAACCTCTACTCCTAGTGTGTTTTCTTCTTTGGTGCTAGGTCTCCTACATGACGACACGCCTACCATTGATGAGTCCATACCTCCTATGGAGCAGCGATGGCCATGATGGACGATGATGCACCCCACATGGTTCCATCAACATGAAGATGACAACGAGACGATCTTCAACACCTCACCTACAACACATGAGCGACACTCCAAAGGTAACATAGGTGATGGTGCTTCTCTTGTCCCACTAGTGGACTCTCTTGACATTGATTGCTCCCATGATGTTGACCCACCTATTACCATGCTTCATGCTAGTGAAACTCCTTCATGCCTTTACTTACCTATTAATGATGAATATGATGATGAGCATGTTGAGTTGCCTAGTTGTGATGCTATGCTCCATAGGATATCATGTAAAAATTCTATTGGTCACTTCATGTTTGACAATCCATTGAACTTGTCATATGCTATGAGTGAGATCTCCCATATTGCATCCCTACAATCTATACATAGTAACTATGCATGCCCCATTAAAATCAATCCCATTTGCACTTATGGCATAGATGACGAGATGATGGTCATTGGCTTTTGTTTTTCATGTGATGATATTGCCATGCTTCCTTTACCTGATTTGCGCAATTCATCCAATATGTCATGCCATGATCACATTGTTCCAAATATGCATTGTTTTGGATGTTGTCAATATTCTCCACGTGATGTTTCTACTCTTGCTCATGAGGAGACCCCCATAGTTTCCTCATACATATTAGGAGATGTTGATGCATTTCATACTTTGCATGATTCCCATGATAGTATGCACCATATGCATTCCATGAATAACAATGATTTAGATATTGCTCATGATGCATCACATCCTTTGAGTCTCCATTATGCGATACATAATAACAAACCTCTCATGATGGATGACATGTTTCTATATCACGCATCTCATTTATTTGAGCATTGGCTATTTTGTTCTAACCGACACATGCACGTGCGCATCATGATGGATGATGTGTACATCTACCACACACACACAATTTTCCCTTTGTCTTTGTTTTGTGTAGGTAGTCATGTATACTCGTCAACCTGTCAATCCCAAGAGTTGACGAAACGAGCTCTTCAGAGCAACGATGACTTGGGATCCCGTGGACTATCCTTACCACCACTCCCTTCGCGCAAGGACTACGCGCAACTCCTCTACTTGGCTCTCACACGGTGATAGAGGCAAAGGTGTCCCGTCTTTCGATGAGATGGTGGATTTCGCTTTGGTGGAAGTCGACTTTGACGATCCGACTACGAGCGTGCGAGGACGTCGCGCCTTAGCAATCGCTAAACCAACTCCGAGAGGTTATTGACCACACCGGAGCACGATCAACCTGACCACGAGGGTCTATTTCCTGCGAGCAAACGAAGAACAAGCAAGAAACTAAGATTGCAATCTGGATATTGCGAATATAAGATGAAAGCTTTATTGATCAAGGTGGGGTTACGTGGCGCCTTTGTGCAGTCGTTGAACACAAAGCGCACTGCGAAGTTGCAGCTATGGCGAACTTTTAATCTAAACAAAACCCAAAGTCTAAACGGTGCCCTAAGGGCTGTATATATGGAGGAAGAGGGGTGAATTTCGTGGCCCTTGGTGGAGGGTCGAAACTAACCCTATCTCTTGTTTCCCCACACATACGGACTCTAAAAATAGCCTATACTAATGTATTTCGAAATTACATGGGCCTGGCCCAATAATAAGGTGACGCAGCACCTAGAATAGCCTCTGGACGAAATTTATGAAGTGGCATCTTGTATATTTCGTCCAAGGCTTCATGCACTCATTATGGTGGCTTCAAAGTCCTGAAATCATCACTTGTAACTCCATTCTTGTCCCCCTTGCGCATGCCATCATCTCCATGCTTGTTCTTGCTCCAATGTTCATCCTTCTCCAAGCTAGGCCCTTCATTTGTAAGCAAAACAAATGTATCCAATTTAGGCAAGATCATATTCTCATGAACATTAGAATCATTACCAAGAAACGAAAGTACCTGGTACTTTAGTTGGCGTGCGTGAGCTCTAGTAATTGGTCCAGTATGTATAGCAGCAGGGGCTGTGGGTGTAACAATGGTATTGATGTCCTCATCATCCTCCCCTTCTTGAAATGAAGTCGTCCTCGACGGAAGTTCATCTTAAATCACCCAAATATGGCTTCAAATCTGCAATGTTAAAAGTGGGACTAACCCCAAAATCTGCAGCAGCTCAAGTTTATATGCATTATCATTTACTTTCTCCAACACCTTAAAGGGACTAGCAGCATGTGGCATTAGCTTTGATTTGCAAATCAGAAATCTATCCTTACGCAAATGTAACCAAACAAGATCTCCGGTGCAAACACAACATGTTTTCTACCCTTATCTCCAGCAAGTTTATATTTAGCATTCATACGCTCAATGTTTTCCTTAGTTAACTCATGCATTTTTAAAATCAATTTAGCACGTTCTTTAGCATCAAAATTAACCTTCTCCGAAGATGGAAGAGGCAACAAATCAATAGGTGCACGAGGTAGAAAACCATACACAACTTCAAAAGGGCACATCTTAGTAGTAGAATGCAATGAACGATTATAAGCAAATTCAATATGAGGCAAGCATTCCTCCCACATTTTCTTATTATTCTTTAGAACAGCCCTAAGCATAGTAGACAATGTTCTATTGACTACTTCAGTTTGTCCATCGGTTTGGGGTGACAAGTAGTACTAAAAGCAGTTTAGTCCCCAACTTAGTGCATAAACATCTCCAAAAGTGGCTAAGAAATTTAGTATCACGATCTGAAACAATAGTATTTGGCACACCATGCAAGCGAATAATTTCACGGAAGAACAAATCAGCAACATTAACAGCATCATCGCTTTTATGACATGGTATAAAGTGTGCCATTTTCGAGAATCTATCCACGACAACAAATATGCTATCCCTCCCCTTCTTTGTTCGAGGTAAACCTAAAACAAAGTCCATAGATATATCCTCCCAAGGAACACTAGGTACAGGCAAAGGCATATATAAACCATGAGGATTGAGTCGTGACTTAGCTTTTTGACATGTAGTGCAGTGAGCAACAAAACGCTCAACATCCCGTCTCATCTTTGGCCAAAAGAAATGTGTAGCAAGTATATCCTCCGTCTTCTTCACGCCAAAGTGTCCCATTAGTCCTCCTCCATGCGCCTCCTGCAACAACAAAAGACGAACGGAGCTAGCTGGAATGCATAGCTTGTTAGAACGAAACACAAATCCATCATTAACGACGAACTTGTTCCATGTTCTACCTTCTTTACAATTCTGCAATACATCGCTAAATTCAGCATCATGCACATATTGATCTTTGATGGTCTCCAAACCAAATATTTTAAAGTCAACTTGTGAAAGCATAGTATAACGACGAGACAATGCATCAGCAATAACATTTTCTATACCCTTCTTGTGTTTAATGACATAAGGGAAAGTCTCAATGAATTCAACCCGTTTAGCATGTCTACGATTCAGTTTAGCTTGACTTTTAATATGTTTCAAAGATTCATGATCAGAATGTATAACAAATTCTTTGGGCCATAAATAATGTTGCCATGTCTCTAAAGTCCGAACAAGAGCATATAATTCTTTATCATAAGTAGAATAGTTCAGACTAGGCCCACTCAATTTTTCAGAAAAGTATGCAAGAGGTTTGCCATCTTGTAATAACACACCTCCTAATCCAATTCCACTAGCATCACATTCAAGCTCAAAAGTCTTATTAAAATCGGGAAGTTGGAGTAAAGGAGCATGTGTCAACTTATCTTTCAATACCGTGAAGGCTTCTTCCTGTGCAGTACCCCAAACAAAAGGCACATCCTTCTTTGTAAGCTCATTGAGAGGTGCAGCAATGGTGCTGAAATCTCTCACAAAACGCCTATAGAATCCAGCGAGGCCAAGAAAACTCCTCACTTGTGTGACCGTTTTGGGCTGCGGACAACTCTCAATAGCTTCAGTCTTGGCTTTATCAACTTCAATTCCCTGTGGAGTAACAACATAGCCAAGAAAAGACACTCGATCGGTGCAAAAGGTGCACTTCCCAAGGTTACCAAACAAACGTGCATCACGTAGAGCAATAAAAACAGCACGTAAATGTTCCAAATGTTCCTCCAAAGATCTGCTATAAATCAATATGTCATCAAAGTAAACTACCACAAATTGTCCAATGAAAGCACGTAAAACTTCGTTCATTAATCTCATGAAAGTACTAGGTGCATTAGTTAACCCAAAAGGCATGACTAACCACTCATATAATCCAAACTTTGTTTTAAATGCTGTTTTCCATTCATCTCCCAATTTCATACGAATTTGATGGTATCCACTACGCAAATCAACTTTGGAGAATATTGTAGAGCCACTCAATTCATCAAGCATATCATCTAGCCTAGGAATAGGGTGACGATAACGAATAGTAATATTATTAATGCCTCTACAATCAACACACATACGTGATGTACCATCCTTTTTCGGCACTACAATAATAGGAACAGCACAAGGACTAAGGGATTCACGTATATAACCTTTGTCGAGCAGCTCCTGTACTTGACGCATAATCTCCTTCGTCTCCTCTAGATTGGTACGGTATGGCGCACGGTTGGGTAATGATGCACCGGGAATTAAGTCAATTTGATGCTCAATCCCGCGAATAGGTGGTAATCCCGGTGGCACGTCTTGTGGAAAGACGTCAGCGAACTCCTGCAAAATGTTAGTGACAGCAGGGGCAAAGAGGAAGGCACGTCCTCGAATGAAAATAATGCCTCTTTGCACACAAAAGCATAGCAAACAGATTTGCTAAAATCTAGCTCATCAATATCAGATTTGGTGGCAAGTAAACATGCACTTTTCAATTTAATTTCAGAAGCAACAGTAGATGGTTTATTATTAGGCTTCATGTGTTGCTCAAATTCTTTTGCCACAATCTGATTTTCACTCTTATTTTTCTCCTGTTTTACTTTATTAGCTCTATTAATATCATCTTTCAAAATGGAATCAGGAGTCATAGGAAGCAAAGTAATATTTTTATCCCTATGAACAAGAGTATACTGATTGTTTCTACCATGGTGTACAGAATTTTTATCAAATTGCCATGGTCTACCAAGTAATAAGGAACATGCTTGCATAGGTACCACATCACAATCAACATAATCAGCATATGTAGAGATACTAAAATGCACACGAACAGTACGTGTTACCTTAACCTTGCCGCTTTTGTTGAACCATTGGATGTAGTAAGGATGTGGATGTGGTCTTGTGGTGAGAGATAGCTTCTCCACCATCTCTGATGCGGAGCATCCTACGGACATCACCACGTCAAGAGCCCATTTGGCAAGTGACACGTGCGACATCTACTTCGCATACACAAAGGTGAATCATCTCCTTTACACGTGCTCACTTGACACTCTCGAGGATGGTATACTACTTGACACTCCTTACGTGTGCATGCATAGGTATTGTCGGACCTTCACGGATGTCAAGGAGGAGTGCAAGCGCCAAGGAACGACTACACCATCCGCGAGGGAAGCATGGAAGAGAAGACGGAAGAAAGGAGAAGAAGACGGAGCGGCTGCAGGAGCCAGGCCGGACATCCGGACCCCCGTCCGGATCATCCGGGCTCGGCCGGATCATCCGGGTGCCCCCCCGGATCATCCGGACAAATCGTCCGACGACAACAAAAGGGTCCTCCTGAAGCCGGATCATCCGGGTCACCTCCCGGATCATCCGGACGACGGCCGGATCAACCGGACCCCCATCCGGATCATCCGGGCCTCGCCTGCCTGCGCACAGAATCGGGCCAAAGGCCCATGTATCCCTTCCCCACTCACCCCTTCGTGGATAAGACTATATATACTCCTTCCCCTCCTCCTAGTTAGGGTTAGCAAAGTGATAGCTCATTCTTAGGTGAGATTTGCTCCTACCTATCTCTACTCTTGAGAGAGAGAGACCACTACTCCTTTGGAGGCCAAGACCTCCATCTAGGAGAAGATCCCATGGATATCATCAAGACCCCTTGTGGGAAGATCCATCTAGGATATCATCAAGACCTCCTCTTGGAGATGAACCTTACCTTGTATCTTTCCCTTTGTTGTTCATGTACCTTGTGATCTTGTGTGTTTGATTGTCTAGTGGATGTGTGATTTGGACTTGTTCTTGAGTGTTTCCCCTTGTGATTTCTCCCCGTTCTTCCTCGTGTTCATCGTGTTCTTTGAGGGATCCCACTCCAAACGTGAAAGATCGTCGCTATAGGGTTCCACCCTACATCATATGGAATCATGAGCCACGTTGATCACGTTTTTGGAGCCCCTCCCACCGTTTTCTAGCCTTCTTTTGCTTGATTTCGTCCTAAAATCCGAAAGTCCCCACCAAAAATAGCCCCAAAATGTTTTGTGATTTGTTGGTTTTGATGATGTTTTGTTGATTTTGATCCATGGATTTGCTTGGTTTCAAGTGGATCTAGCTTTCCCCCAAGTTTCCCCACCTTCCATCCACGAAATCCCTCAAATTTTGCCCGAAAATCATCCATTTCCGCCCAAAATTCGTCCCGAGTGCAAATCGAGCAGGTTGACTTGGCGGATCATCCGGACCTTCTCCGGATCATCCGGACCAAGCCGGATCAGCTGGGCGCCCGGACGTCCGGATAAATCGCGCACCAAAAACAGAACCGGCCGACGAACCCGGATCATCCGGATGTCCTCCCGGATCATCCGGACATAGCCCGGATGAGCTGGACCTCCTCCCGGATCATCCAGTTACACTGAAAACTGACACGGCTGAAAACTTGTTTTGTCCATAACTAATTCATCCGAACTCCGATTTTGACGTTCTTTAGCTCGTTTTGAAGCTATTGACATCCCCTATCCCACAAAAATACCACCAACATCATTTGACACCATCAAATTTTTGAAAATTTGGCAAGTTTGCCTAGGCCCTCCACCATATCATCTGCATTACCACCACCGACTTCTGCAACATAACCCATTTTGTTCCCCATTGCATATGTGGTTGTTTGAGTTGTGATTCGAGTCTCTAAGGTGTTTCGGCTACTTAGGGACGATTGCTTCTTCATCAACCACCACCACCACTTCCGCATAGGCGTGCCCACCATACACTTCTGCCACCACCAACTTAACCCAATAGTTCTTTGAGCTTGTTTGAGTTGTGGCTTGTGTCTCCTAAGGTGTTTCGGCTACTTAGGGACGGCAACTTCAACTCCGACTCGTGTATAGCCCATTATTCCATCCGCATTGCCTAGTGCAACACCTCCACCGCTTTTCGCTACCACCATTTTGACATTTGTCATTTGAGATTTTGAGTTTGCGGTTTTTCCGTTTCCTAAGGTGTTTCGGCTACTTAGGGACGAGTCTCCATCATCTTGGTATCTACACCAAGAACACCGCCACTCATCATCGCAAAGGACGGTAACCTCGACGACACCTTTGTATATACCCTTGCAATTGCATTGTTAACCACTAGCCCATTTTGCGTCACTTACCTATCGAGACTAGCCATTTGAGTATTGCCGGCAACGTTACTTGTGCACATTAGTGATCCACCATTCCATTACATACCATATCATATTGGTATCATATCATCCATTGTGCCTCAAGTTTGTTCCCGCATATACACAATAGCTATCTTGGTTTGTGCATTGTGCATAAGTGGCCATTCAAAAAAAAGGAGAAATAAAGCTTTTAAGCAAAAGAGAGTGAGCAAAGAAGCTTGTAAGCAAGTGCCATAGCATCATACCCATTGCACATAAGATTGTCAAATCTACATCATATGATCTCATGCTTGAGAGAAACACCGGGAACCATACATACATAGCATACTTGGGATAGAAAGTTTATCCATTTTGCATATTATAGGTTGTGCACAAGTGTCGTATCCGCCTATTGAGCAATCGTGCTAGCGTCTCTCTTGAGTTGTGCAACACGAGCGTTTTCCGTGGATTCCACATTTTGTGCTCATTCCTTGGTTGCACGACCCCATTTATCTATCCGTGTGTGTGTTTCCGTGTACCTTTCATTGCTATTGGTCTACTTGTTTCGCTTGCGAATTTGTGAATCTCTTTCAACATTATTGACTCTTGCTAACATTTTGCATCAAATTTTTGTGCCACTATCCTCACCGAGCTCTACCATAAGCTTTACTTGTAGGTGTGAGTGAACAAGTCCGGTACCAATTCCACTATTCTTTCATCTCACATTGAGTGAAACGAGATACATCCTCAACTTTGGGAAAAGGTCACTTGGTATTGTTTATCTCATGTCCTACTCACCTCTACTCGAGTCTTGTGATGGATAGGCAAGGCATTTCACTTTCGGTCTACAACAACAACGACGAGTTCGATGCCATGAACAACAACTACGACGCCAAGATGGACAAGCGCATGGAGGAGATCAAGGCCCTCATCAAGTCCTACAAGCGATCTTCCTCATCTTCGAGAAGACGCTCAAGAGCACATGCTTCCGAGCTACCATCTCCGGCAAGACCACATCGGCATCGACACCATCACCAACAAGAACGTGAAGGTCAAGAGCTCTACATCAACAATCGCTCAATGACTTCACCATCTCCCTTGGCATCTTCTGATGAGGACATGACTACCTTGAATATGACCAAAAATATTGCATACATGCATATTTGTCAGGTGATTTCTAGTGCAAACTATTCAATAATCTATTTATGTTATCCAGAACAAAAATACTTCACACACTTTTGTGTTTCGTCTAATTGCAGGTGTATGGGACATTTGTACAATCCACATATGAAGATAAGGAATAAAGAGATGTTTATTTGCTGTTCAAAAAGTTCTCTCACGTCACTTTTGGCCCAAGAGAAGATAGAGTCCAAGTCTCTCACGTTTTGTACTCAGATTCGGACTGCACAGACATACCTGACTCAAAACGCCAACAACTTTTTATTCCGGACTCCGAATTGGGTGATTCTTTTTTTGTTGGAAAGTAGATTGCATGCTCTTTCCAGCACAATTGGAATCACCTTAAAACCCGTCCGGAGCGTTGATTTATGGACAAAACAATCTGACGTTGCACCAGAATCCGAGTCAAACTACAAGTCCAAAGGTGTTACGTCACCTCCACTTGGGCCCATTGGCCTTGTACGACCTAGGGTTAGTTTTAGGCTGCCTTGGGACGTCCTCCCACCTCCTTGGCCGCCACCCCTTGCTCCTATATAAGTAGATCCATCTAGTAGCTTTTTCCTTGGGATTTTTTAGTTAAAAGTTAGCCATTGCAACTTCGTGTACTTCGTTTGTGTCCAACGACCAGACCAAGACCGCTTACGGATCCCCACCTTTATCAATACTTCATATATACTTGCAATATTCAGATTGCTTTTATCATATTCTTGCTTGTTCTTCTATTGCTTGCAGGAATAGACCTTCGTGGTCAGGTTGATTGTGCTCCGGCGTGGTCAATAACCTCTCGGAGTTGGTTTAGCGATTGCTAAGGCGCAACGTCGTGCACGTTTGTAGTCGGATCGTCAAAGTCGTCTCCACCAAATCGATAGTTATCATCTCACCGAAAGATCGGGACACCCCGCCTCTATCAAGTGGTATCAGTTTTCAGGTTGCTCGGTGAGATTTTACAGTTTTCATAGTTTAGATCGCATCATCATTCATACCTATAGTCCATGAAAAAGCCATAAAAATAGTTAGATCTGTTCATCCTTTATCCAAGCCAGTCCGAGCCTTTGCAATTTTCTATTCGTTGCTTGCATAGTTGAATTATCGGTTGCATCGTCGTGTCACCTGCTGGTCTTAGTGTCTAGTTCCTTTAGAGTTTTGAGTTCTGTTCACATTAGTCACGCCGCTGCATCATTATCCTTCCACTGTCCACCATCCCATCTATTAATTTCCACCACGTGCACTGCGCTGTTCATTGTCATAATCATAGTTGAGGTCATTCACATCTTCGCTTTGATCCAATCAGTATCTTATCTAGTTTGTCTTGGAAAGAGGAGAAAAAAAGAGAAAAAAAGAGAAAAAAGGAAAAAAAGCGAAAAGAGAGAGAAGAAAAGAAAAAAGAGTGAGAAAAAAAGAGAAGAAAAAAAATCGGATCTATCTCGAATCAATCTCGTACTGAATTCGGATTGGAATCTGTTTTATGCACTGTTCAGTAAAACAGGTGTATCTTCCTCATATGAAGTCCGTTTTGGCTCCGTGTGTACTCAAATTGAAGCTAGAAACGAGCCGCATCTAAATAGTTGCAGAAGCTTGTTCAATATTTGACACCTCAAAACCGGCTTCTAAATAGGTCTTTTTGCCCTCTGAAGTTCGTGGACACAACTTGTTTCAATTTTTCATGCCAGTTTTAGAATTCTTTGACTCGTCATATCAACTCGGAATTGAGTGATTCTTTTTGCATTGGAAAACTTGAGTTAGTAGCATTATTTGAAAGAATTTATCAGAAAATTGGCTCAAACTTTTCAAGAGGAAAATTGGAGAGAGAGTTGTTGTATGTCCTGCTTGGCAGTTGTTTTTCATCATTATCTTCACTGCCGTTGTGATTTTCACTTATATCTTGCTGTCAAGAGCTACTTAGTATCCTTCATTGATGCTAGTTGTGCTACGCCGTGACCTCATTAGTGTTCTGGGCTCGCGTCTCTAGTCCGGTCTAGCCTAGGACCAGCACAGTACCATCGTTGAGCGTTTATTCAACATTGCATCTTTGAATTGATTATTGCTAAATTTTTGCTACCATATATAGCCAACCCAGCTCCACATATTTCTACACCGTGTATACGTACGTTCCCCTGGCAATCGCTTTACACAATCTTCAGAGTTACTTGACACCGTTGGTTGCCTGTCACCACCTGCCGCATGGTAAGAACTTGTAAGATATTGATATTTGCTTTACTGTGAGCACTTTACAACCACATCCTAGTAGTTCATAGGAACATTATTCTCGAATTTTGTTTCTTGTTTCTACTAATCATGACAGGTTTCGAAGATAGAAGTTCTTGGACGACGAACACATCTTCACCATCACGAGAGTTGGGACAACACACACAACCACATGGCCAGGTTAGCTCTTTACCGTCATTTGAGGGTAGATTTAATCCTGCTATTTATCTAGCTTGGGATCTTGAAGTAGAACAAGTTTTTAGTCAGCATGTTTTTTCTGAACTTGAGCGAGTACGAGCTGCCACTAGAGCATTTACTGGTTTTGCTTCTGTTTGGTGGAGTGTGCATTGTAAGAAAAACATTGATAACCAGCCCACAACTTGGAAAGATTTGAAAGATGTAATGGGAAAACAATTTTTGCCTCCTTACTATCGTCGTGAATTGCTTCGCAAATTTGAACAATTTAAACAAGGCAATAACACTGTTCATACTTACTACCAAGAGTTCAAATCTTATATGCATCATTGTGACATAGAAGAATCTGAGGATGATACAATGAATAGATTTTTTGGTGGTTTGAACCATGATATTCAGGCAAGATTTCAGTATATTCCTCGTTGCATTACCGGTATGTATGTTCGTGCTTGTACCTTTGAGAGACAGTTACAGGAGGATGCATTGGGTGGCTACAACAACTACTATTCCAGTTCATGCTCACCACCGTCGGTTAGTTCCTCCACCGTTGCACCTACTAGAGCAGCCCCACCTCGGATTGTCAGCGCGACATCATCTCAAGAGTATGGTGCATTGTCTACGTGTGTACCTACATCAGCTACGTCTTTGCGATAAGGTAACAGTAAAGGTATTGATGATATAACTTCACATGAGAATGATGCATCCCTAGTTAACTTGAATGCATCATGTGTTGAGTTACCTGGTGATTTGAGCACAACACCTATTTTAGAGAATCTTGATACTGTCATCAATGCATCATGTGATCAAACAACTGAAATACCAACAATTTTGAGTGCACCCATTGAATTAACTGTTGATGCAAAAGAATCAATATTTAATCATTTTGATATGACCTATAATCTTGGTGATGATTCTGTGTTGAATGACTTATTGCATGTTTGCTTATTTAAGCATGTTGTAGCATGAAAATTTGATGCAAGTAAGGTTTATTCACCAATGTTGGGATGGTTTAATGATGAACATTGTCAATCTTTTGAAATGAATAAGAGCTTCACTTATATGTGCAAACTGAGTTGCAATATTTTCATGCCTTCTTCTTCTTGTGCTAATTTTTTGGCTTTAGATTTTATGAACTATGCAAGTTACTCATCTATTCATGTGTCATATATGCAAAAATCGAGGGAAGTAAAAATGGTTGACATATACATATACAACATGTACACCTTGTCTCTTTTGTTAGCCACATTTCAGATTAAGCAACGCCGAGGACGGCTTTATTTTCAAGAAGGGGAGGATGATGAGGATATGACTACCTTGGATATGACCAAAAATATTGCATACATGCATATTTGTCAGGTGATTTCTAGTGCAAACTATTCAATAATCTATTTATGTTATCCAGAACAAAAATACTTCACACACTTTTGTGTTTCGTCTAATTGCAGGTGTATGGGACATTTGTACAATCCACATATGAAGATAAGGAATAAAGAGATGTTTATTTTCTGTTCAAAAAGTTCTCTCACGTCACTTTTGGCCCAAGAGAAGATAGAGTCCAAGTCTGTCACGTTTTGTACTCAGATTCGGACTGCACAGACATACCTGACTCAAAACGCCAACAACTTTTTAATCCGGACTCCGAATTGGGTGATTCTTTTTTTGTTGGAAAGTAGATTTCATGCTCTTTCCAGCACAATTGGAATCATCTTAAAACCCGTCCGGAGCGTTGAGTTATGGACAAAACAATCTGACGCTGCACCAGAATCCGAGTCAAACTACAAGTCCAAAGGTGTTACGTCACCTCCACTTGGGCCCATTGGCCTTGTACGACCTAGGGTTAGTTTTAGGCTGCCTTGGGACGTCCTCCCACCTCCTTGGCCGCCACCCCTTGCTCCTATATAAGTAGATCCATCTAGTAGCTTTTTCCTTGGGATTTGTTTAGTTAAAAGTTAGCCATTGCAACCGTACTTCGTTTGTGTCCAACGACCAGACCAAGACCGCTTACGGATCCCCACCTTTATCAATACTTCATATATACTCGCAATATTCAGATTGCTTTTATCATATTCTTGCTTGTTCTTCGATTGCTTGCAGGAATAGACCTTCGTCGTCAGGTTGATTGTGCTCCGGCGTGGTCAATAACCTCTCGGAGTTGGTTTAGCGATTGCTAAGGCGCAACGTCGTGCACGTTTGTAGTCGGATCGTCAAAGTCGTCTCTACCAAATCGATAGTTATCATCTCACCGAAAGATCGGGACACCCCGCCTCTATCATCTTCGCCAAGTGACTTCAAGGCATCTTCGCCTACGGACATACGGCATCTTCGCCAACAAGAACCCCAAGACTACACTCAAGAGAAGCTCCCCAAGCTCAAGTCCGCGACTTCCATGAGCTACTACGACATCGACATCGACCACGCGATTCCTTCCTATGGGACTCAAGAACCCGAGGAGTACCTCGAGTGGGAGCATTTGATGGACGACTACCTCAAGCTACATCAAGTTCGTCCCAAAGATCAAGTGAAGTGCGCCACAAGAAACTTCCACGACTACGCCTCGACATGGTGGCTTCACACACCTTCGGAGAGCTACGAGATGAGTTGGCCCAAGACGAAGAGAGCTTTACGGCGAGAGTTTGTGCCTCCAACCTACACGGAACAACTTCGACGCCAATTGGAGAACACCACCCAAGGATCCAAGTCCATCGACAAGTACTTCTAGGAGATGATGATTGCCTTGCGACGAGCCGGCGTGGACGACCCCATGTCAATGAAGTTCCACTTCATGATGGGATTGCACAACGACATATCCAAGACCATCTTCATCGAGAACTACAAGTCCATCGACGACTACTACATTGGTTCTCTCAAGGCGGAACAAGAACTCATGAAGGCCAAGGCTTCTCCACCCCAAGCAAACTTCGCGGCGACCAAGCTCTACGACAAGCATGAGGCTAGTACCACCAAGATGTCCAAGCCCGACGAGCTCCAAGATGATGCTCCCAAGGACCAAGCTTTGGAGGCGAGTGACAAGGTGGCGAGCAAGGATGATGCTTCCATCTTAGGAGGCGAGAGTGATGATGTGCCATCTTCGGCCTTCATCAACGGCGACGGTGACGAGATGATCGAGCATGGGATTTTCCCTTCGGTCATGGAGGAGAGTGATGATGTGCCATCTTCGGCCTTCATCCACGACGAGAGTGATGATGTGCCATCTTCGGCCTTCATCCACGACGAGAGTGACGTTGAGCCATCTTCGGCCTTCATCCACGACGAGAGTGATGCTGTGCCATCTTCGGCCTTCATCCACGGCGACCATGACGAGATGGTTGACCATGGGACTTTCCCTTCGACCACGGCGACGTATGATGACTTGACTGACTTGTGCCACCATATTGAGAGTGAGAGTGACTTCACCACTAGCCCCACATATGATGAGTTGCCACAATTCCCATGTGAGGAAAGCCACAACCCCCACCACTTGAGTGAGATGAGTGACTCCACCATACGTGAGTTTGAGTGCACCTATGTTGAGGGAGTGAGTGAGCCACCACCACATAGAGAGAGTGAGATAGTTGATAGGTCTCATGAGGCCATTTGCATTTCTAACAACTTGACCTCTACCTCTATTGTGTCTTCTCGTTTGGTGCTAGGTACCATTTATGATGACGTGCCGATCCTCGACGACTTCGTCCTCCCTTTGGACAAGACGATGGCCATGGTGGAATATGATGCACCCCCCACATGGTTCCATCAAGATGAAGATGACCACCATTTGGTCTTTCCCACCTCACCTACACCACTTGAGTGGAATGACAAAGGTAACATAGGTGAAGGTGATGCTCTAGTCCCACTAGTGGACATTCGTGACATTGATTGTTGCATGATGTTGATCCACCTATTGCCATGCTTCATGCTAGTATGATTTCCCCATGCGATTATTTGCCCATTTATGATGAGTATGATGATTCTATTGTGGAGTCTATTAGTTGTGATGCCATGTTACATAGGATTTCTTGTGACAATTCTTTAGGTCACATCATGTTTGATAATCCGCTTGACTTGTCATATGCTATGCATGAGATCAACCATATGTCTTATTTGCAATCTCTTCATAGTGACTATGCATATGCCATTAAAATAAACCCAATTTGCAAATATGGCATAGATGACAAGCCCATGGTCATTGGCATTTCTTTCTCTTGTGACGATATTGATATGCTCCCTTTGCATCATTTATCTCATATGCCATGCCATGACCACCTAGCTTCAGATATCCATTGTTTTGGATGTTGTCCATTTTCTCCACATGATGTTTCCGATATTGCTCATGAGGAGACCCCCATAGTTTCCTCATACATGTTAGGAGAATTTGATCCATCCCATTCATTGCATGATCCCAATACTTGTGTGCACCATATGCTTCCTATGAATAAACATGCTTTTGATGTGCCATATACCTGTTTGCTCAATTTGTGTCCCCATCGTGTCATACATAATAACTATTCTTTCATGATGGATGACATGTTCTTATACCGTGCATCAAATTTCTTTGAGCGATGCCTATCTTGTGCTAACTCACACGTGCACATACACATCATGATGGATGATGTGTACATTTACCACGCGCACAATTTCTTTGGATTGTGTCTCTTTTGTGTAGGTACCCATGAATACTTGTCAACCTCGCAATCCCACGAGTTGACAAAACGAGCTCTTGAGAGCAACGATGCTTTGGGATCCAATGGACTATCCTTATCAACGTCCCCTTCGCGCAAGGACTACGCGCAACTCCTCTACTTGGCTCTCACACGGCTATGGGCCATTTATCACTTCTCACATTATGCTCATTTTACCGTGTTCACTTTGCATGCTATGCTTCCTTCTATGCCTTTGCCATGCAATTGTGACCCTTGCTTGCATCTACCCATGTTTCATCATTATGCTACTTCTATGTGTATTTGCATGCTTGGTAGAGATCCTTGTTGCTATTGCCATGTTTATCATGTGCCCCATGCTATTGTCCTCATATCTTGCTTTCATGCTTGTGCTATGACATGTGAATTGTTCATGCCCACTATTTGCACCAATGACATGATTGCAATGATTTCCTCTAGTATGTTGCATCTTCGCACTACTAATTTGATTGATTTGATAGCTATGAATGCTCCCTATATTGCATCACCCATGTTCCACTACTTGCTTTCTTGGGTTGATGACATATATGCTTTGCACATGATTCATATTGCTTCGTGTCATATATCTCCATGTGTTGCCTCTCCCATGCTAGATTTGCCATGCATCGAGTGCAACAATGCTTATAGTCTTGCTCATGAGATTGCCCCCATAGTATTCTCACTCATGTTTGGAGATTTTGACATATTACTTGTGAATCATGCTTGTCTTACTCCTTTGCACCATGTACATAGTGCCATGAATATTGCCATTGTTGCATCATATTATTCATGCACTTGTGCTTCTAATGGTTATGTGCAAAAGATGAGAACCATCATGATGGATGATGTGTTTATCTACCATGTGCATACGTACTTTGTTTTGTTTTGTGCATGTGTAGGATACTTGGACTTCGTGTCGACTTCCACTTCACGTGAGTTGACCATTCGAGCTCTTGAGAGCGAGCCTCATATATTCTACCACGACTCGCTTCTACACCGTATTTGCTTCCACTTCGGCGTTGTGAAGTACTTCTTGAGCTTCTACAAGGACACACTTTCCAGGTGACATACTTCTTGAGCTTGGATATTGTGGATCATACTTCATGTGTTGCTTGCACCATTTGCACGCATGTTCGAGATATTGCTTTCACCCATGATTGCCACATTTCCATGCTTCATGATATATATACCTTGTGTGTTGCATCCAATTCTTGGACTACTTGCTACTATCATATGGTTGGTTGCACCAATATCATTTCTTCACATATGCCATGTCCCTTTGCTTGTCAGACTTGATTGCCTCAGACATGATGAACAATTGCTCTTTCTATTGTGTTGAGTGCCACGATATCTTCACTACACCCTATGCACGTTATGCTTGGATTGTCTTGCACTTGCCCCATGTGTTTAGACATTTCACTATATTTGGTGTTGTGAATGACTTTTATGCCTACCATAGACCGTTCATTGAGCACTTTATGCATGCTTGCTATGACCTTGAGGTAGATGCTTGTTCACTTATCACATATATTTGCATCTTGACCTCTCATTTGCATGCTTGTTCCCATGATATACTTGATTGTGCTCAATTTATATGCTCAAATGCCATGCCACACTTCTTTGTCAAACCATATGCTATGCTTGATGACAACACTTGTTGGGTGAATCACCCCTTGAATGCTTGGTTTTGCTCTTACGACAACCACATTTGTTTTTCCAAGTGCTTGTTATCTTCGCTACTTTTGAAGGAATTACAAGACGGTGCGACATTGGAGAGTGCCCATTTGGAACCACAAGATGACGAATGCTTGGTGATCGTCCACTTCTACACGACGACATCATCTCTTTCCCATGGTGATTTGGATTTCGATCCGAGGTCGGATCTTTCCCAAGGGGGAGGGGATGATGCGGAGCATCCTACGGACATCACCACGTCAAGAGCCCATTTGGCAAGTGACACATGCGACATCTACTTCGCATACACAAAGGTGAATCATCTCCTTTACACGTGCTCACTTGACACTCTCGAGGATGGTATACTACTTGACACTCCTTACGTGTGCATGTATAGGTATTGTCGGACCTTCACGGATGTCAAGGAGGAGTGCAAGCGCCAAGGAACGACTACACCATCCGCGAGGGAAGCATGGAAGAGAAGACGGAAGAAAGGAGAAGAAGACGGAGCGGCTGCAGGAGCCAGGCGGACATCCGGACCCCGTCCGGATCATCCGGCTCGGCGGATCATCCGGTGCCCCGGATCATCCGGACAAATCGTCCGACGACAACGAAGGGTCCTCTGAAGCCGGATCATCCGGTCACCTCCGGATCATCCAGACGACGGCCGGATCATCCGGACCCCATCCGGATCATCCGGCCTCGCGTCTGCTCATACAGAATCGGGCCAAAGGCCCATGTATCCTTCCCACTCACCCCTTCGTGGCTAAGACTATATATACTCCTTCCCTCCTCCTAGTTAGGGTTAGCAAAGTGATAGCTCATTCTTAGGTGAGCTTTGCTCCTACCTATCTCTACTCTTGAGAGAGAGACCACTACTCCATTGGAAGCCAAGACCTCCATCTAGGAGAAGATCCCATGGGATATCATCAAGACCCCTTGTGGGAAGATCCATCTAGGATATCATCAAGACCTCCTCTTGGAGATGAACCTTACCTTGTATCTTTCCTTTGTTGTTCATGTACCTTGTGATCTTGTGTGTTTGATTGTCTAGTGGATGTGTGATTTGGACTTGTTCTTGAGTGTTTCCCCTTGTGATTTCTCCCCGTTCTTCCCCGTGTTCATCGTGTTCTTTGAGGGATCCCACTCCAAACGTGAAAGATCGTCGCTATAGGGTTCCACCCTACATCAATCTCCATGCTAGCCAAGTTGTTGCAGCTCCCTCCATCTATGATGACGCGAATAGAACGTTCCTTCACAACTCCCTTTGTATGGAACAAATTATGCCTCTGATTTTGCTCAGCTTGTGTAACCTGCACACTCAAAACACGTTGAGCAACTAAACATTCATACCTGTCAGCATCTTCAGCAGCCATGTATTGTGTCTCATGATCAGAATCATCTCCACCGTGTTCCTCACGTGTAATAAGAGCCAAAGTCTCCTCATCATAGTCACTAGCGGACTCATACCCACCATCCTCAGTAGCAATCATCACACGCTGAGATTTGCATTCTCTCGCAAAATGTCCTCTTCCCTTACAACGACGACAAATAATATCACTTGTGTGCCCTGTTGACGCCATGGAAGAAGAAGAGCTCTGTGCAGGCCCGGTGATAGAGGCGGAGGTGTCCTGATCTTTCGATGAGATGATAACTATCGATTTGGTGGAGACGACTTTGACGATCCGACTACAAACGTGCACAAAGTTGCGCCTTAGCAATCGCTAAACCAACTCCGAGAGGTTATTGACCACGCCGGAGCACAATCAACCTGACCACGAAGGTCTATTCCTGCAAGCAATCGAAGAACAAGCAAGAATATGATAAAAGCAATCTGAATATTGCGAGTATGTATGAAGTATTAATAAAGGTGGGGATCCGTAAGCGGTCTTGGTCAGTCGTTGGACACAAGCGAAGTACGAAGTTGCAATGGCTAACTTTTAACTAAACAAATCCCAAGGGAAAAGCTACTAGATGGATCTACTTATATAGGAGCAAGGGGTGGCGGCCAAGGAGGTGGGAGGACGTCCCAAGGCAGCCTAAAACTAACCCTAGGTCGTACAAGGCCAATGGGCCCAAGTGGAGGTGACGTAACACCTTTGGACTTGTAGTTTGACTCGGATTCTGGTGCAGCGTCAGATTCTTTCGTCCATAACTCAACGCTCCGGACGGATCCCAAAAGTGACGTGACAAGACTTTTTGAACAGCACCTAAACTTCTCCTTTTCCCTTATCTTCATATGTGGATTGTACAAATGTCCCATACACCTGCAATTAGACAAAACACAAAAGTATGTGAAGTATTTTTGTTCTGGATAACATAAATATATTATTGAATAGTTTGCACTAGAAATCACCTGACAAATATGCATGTATGCAATATTTTTGGTCTTATCCAAGGTAGTCATGTCCTCATCATCCTCCCCTTTTTGAAAACAAAGCCGTCCTCGGCGTTGCTTAATCTGAAATGTGGCTAACAAAAGAGACAAGGTGTACATGTTGTATATGTATCGTCATCCATTTTACTTCCCTTGATTTTTGCATATATGACACATGAATAGATGAGTAACTTGCATAGTTCATAAAATCTAAAGCCAACAAATTAGCACAAGAACTAGAAGGCATGAAAATATTGCAACTCAGTTTGCACATATAAGTGAAGCTCTTATTTATTTCAAAAGATTGACAATGTTCATCATTAAACCATCCCAACATTGGTGAATAAACCTTATTTGAATCAAATTTACATGCTACAACATGCTTAGATAAGCAAACATGCAATGAGTCATTCGACATAGAATCATCACCAAGATTAGAGGTCATATCAAAATGATTAAACATTGATTCTTTTGCATCAACAGTTAATTCAATGGGTGCTCTCAAAATTGTTGGTATTTTCAGTTGTTTGATCACATGGCAAACTCAAATTATCAATATAATCCTCTAAAATAGGTGGTGTGATCAAAGTAGTGGGTAGCTCAACACATGATGTATTCAAGTTAACTAGGCATGCATCATTCTCATGTAAAAGTGGAAAATCTGTACCTTTGTCATTACCTCTAATAGTCAACTCAGATGATGCGGGCACTCTCGATGTTAATGTGTCACATGGTGGAGATGATGTAGTCCTCGCAAAAACGGATGTGGTTGTCATAGTACGCCTAGTAGTTGAATAAACATCTGTATCAACAGTTGGAATGTGCACTGTGCGCTTGTTCTCCTTGTGGGGAACACGTCATTTTATTTCCTGTTCAGCTTTGCAAGCAAGACGAAACAACTGGTCCATAGGATAACACTCTTCATGAATTAGTATCTCCTGAATATTATGATTTAATCCTCCCCAAAATCTATCCATAAAATCTTCTTCACTTTCTTCTAAAAATGAGTGCAACAAGGTAGTTTGTAAATCATCATAATATTTTGTTACAGTGTCACTACCTTGTTTTAAATGTTCCAGTTTTTTAATCATGCCACGAGTATAATAAACATCGACGAATCTATCTCTCATGACATGTTTTAAATCATCCCAAGTACTAGGTACATAATTATGGTGTAACCGATAATATTCACTCCACCAAACTAGAGCATAACCAGTGAAAGAACCAACCGCAACCGTAACTTTTTTACGTTCATCAAAATTATGGGAAGCAAATATATTATTTATGTCTAACTCCTATTCAATATATAAAGCAGGTCTAAAACGGCCATTAAATGGTGGTATAGAAACATGAACCTGATCATGTGCATTTGGATGTTTGTGCACCTCTCGTGACGGTTGTGGTATTTGCATAGGTGGTGGCATGTCTCCCGCGATCGACAAAGCCCATGAATTGACTCTGGATCCTGTCATGATTAGTAGAACAAGAAACAAAATCCAAAACTAATGTTCCTATAACTACTAGGATGTGGTGGTAAAATGCTCACAGTAAAGCAAATATCAATGTCTTACAAGTTCTTACCATGCAACAAAGGTGATCGGCAACCAGCGGTGTCAAGTAACTCGAATATTGAGTAAAGCGATTGCCGGGGACGTTCAGATACACGGTGTAGAAATATGTGGAGCTAGGTTGGCTATATATGGTAGCAAAAATATAGCAATAATCAATTCAAAGATGCAATGTTGAATAAACGCTCAACGACGGTACTGTGCTGGTCCTAGGCTAGACCGGACTAGAGACGTGAGCCTAGAACACTAATGAGGTCACGGCGTAGCACAACTAGCATCAATGAAGGATACTAAGTAGCTCTTGATAGCAAGATATAAGTGAAGATCACAACGGTAGTGAAGATAATGATGAAAAACAACAACCAAGCAGGACATACAACAACTCTCTCTCCAATTTTCCTCTTGAAAAGTTTGAGCCAATTTTCTGATAAATTCTAGCAAAGAATGCTACTAACTCAAGCTTTCCAATGCAAAAAGAACCACTCAATTCCGAGTTGATATGAGGAGTCAAAGAATTCTAAAACTGGCCTGAAAAATTGGAACAAGCTGTGTTCACGAACTTCGGAGGGCAAAAAGACCTATTTAGAATCCGATTTTGAGGTGTCAAATATTGAACAAGCTTCTGCAACTATTTACATGCGGCTCATCGCTAGATTCAATTTGAGTACTCACGGAGACAAAACGGACTTCGTATGAGGAAGATACACCTGTTTTCTTGAGCAGGCGCAAAATGATTCTAATCCGAATTCAGTGCGAGATTGATTCTAGATAGATCCGATTTTTTTTCTTCTCTCTTTTTTTCCTCACGCTTTTTTTTCTTTTTATTCTCTCTCTTTTTCTTTTTTTTCTTTCCTTTTTCTCTCTTTTTTTTCTCCCTCTTTCCAAGACAAACTAGATAAGATTCAGATTGGGTCAAGCGAAGATGTGAATGACCTCAACTATGATTATGACAATGAACAGCGCGTAGCACGTGGTGGAAATTAATAGATGGGATGGTGGACAGCGGAAGGATAATGATGCAGCGGCGTGACTAATGTGAACAGAACTCGAACTCTAAAGGAACTAGACACTAAGACCAGCAACCCGACACGATGATGCAACCAATAATTCAACTATGCAAGCAACGAATAGAAAATTGCAAAGGCTCGGTGGCTTGGATAAATGATGAACAGATCTAACTTTTTTGTGGCTTTTTCATGGACTATAGGTATGAATGACAAATGCGATCTAAACTATAAAAACTGTAAAATCTCACCGAGCAACCTGAAAACCGATACCACTTGATAGAGGCGGAGGTGTCCCGATCTTCGATGAGATGATAACTATCGATTTGGTGGAGACGACTTTGACGATCCGACTACAAAGCGTGCATGACGTTGCGCCTTAGCAATCGCTAAACCAACTCCGAGAGGTTATTGACCACGCGAGCACAATCAACGACCACGAAGGTCTATTCCGCAAGCAATCAAAGAACAAGCAAGAATATGATAAAAGCAATCTGAATATTGCAGTATGTATGAAGTATTAATAAAGGTGGGGATCCGTAAGCGGTCTTGGTCAGTCGTTGGACACAAATGAAGTACGAAGTTGCAATGGCTAACTTTTAACTAAACAAATCCCAAGGAAAAGCTACTAGATGGATCTACTTATATAGGAGCAAGGGGTGGCGGCCAAGGAGGTGGGAGGACGTCTCAAGGCAGCCTAAAACTAACCCTAGGTCGTACAAGGCCAATGGGCCCAAGTGGAGGTGACGTAACACCTTTGGACTTGTAGTTTGACTCGGATTCTGGTGCAGCGTCAGATTCTTTCGTCCATAACTCAACGCTCCGGACGGATCCCAAAAGAGACGTGAGAAGACTTTTTGAACAACACCTAAACTTCTCCTTTTCCCTTATCTTCATATGTGGATTGTACAAATGTCCCATACACCTGCAATTAGACAAAACACAAAAGTATGTGAAGTATTTTTGTTCTGGATAACATAAATACATTATTGAATAGTTTGCACTAGAAATCACCTGACAAATATGCATGTATGCAATATTTTTGGTCTTATCCAAGGTAGTCATGTCCTCATCACATGCCATCATCTCCATGCTTGTTCTTGCTCCAATGTTCATCCTTCTCCAAGCTAGGCCCTTCATTTGTAAGCAAAACAAATGTATCCAATTTAGGCAGCATCATATTCTCATGAACATTAGAATCATTACCAAGAAACGTAAGTACCTGGTAATTTAGTTGACGTGCGCGAGCTCTAGTAATTGGTCCAGTATGAATAGCAGCAGGGGCTGTGGGTGTAACAATGGTATTGATGTCCTCATCAGGAAGTGCCAATGGGTTCAGAAACTTGTCTGAAAAATAGCGACGAATGATGTTCATTGACTTTCAGGGCCAAAAAGTCCTGCTTAAGGCTGAATTTGAGGGTAATCCAGGCCTCCTGGCGCAAGCGGGGAGTATTTTTTTAGATTCGCGCCCTCGCCGCGAGCAGTTTGAGTACTTATGTGATGCGGAGCATCCTTCCGTCATCCCCATGGACTCTACATCGACACATCCAACACCACAAGGACCGATGACTCGAGCACGTGCAAGAGCTCTTGAAACCGAGGTGACATCACTCCTCTCACAACTCTCCTTCGATTCACATGAGACATGGTTACTACCTCAAACGGAAACTCTATGCATACTCAGGCACCAAGGAGTCAACCATGAAGAGGCTAGGAAGCGAGGAGAACCGGAAGCGGAAGACATGCATGAAGACGGAGAGAAGAAAGCAACAAGGACCATAGAGGCTGGACGATCCAGACGGAGGCCCGGACGATTCGGACAGAGCCCGGATGATCCGGACCCCGCTCCGGACGATCCGGCTACAACGACCGAAGGCAACAGAAGCTCTCCCCCGAAGCCGGACCATCCGGGTCTCGACCCGGATCATCCGGACCCCGCCCGGACGTCCGGACCACCAGCCGGACATCCGGCCCTGCGCGACCACCAGCCGACCCTCCGGCTCATCCGGGTCCCCGCCCGGATCATCCGGACCAGCCCGGATCATCCGGACCCCCGTCCGGATCATCCGGCGAGCGCCTGTGTGCGCGTGTTGGGCTGAGCCCATGTACCCCTTCGCCCCAAACTCTATATATAGAACCCCCTCTCCTCACGTTGAGAGTTAGCATTGGATTAGCTCATATTTGTGTGAGAGCCTTTGCTCATCCACTCGGTTACTTCTCCTCGGAGATCAGGACCTCCGTCCAGGAGAAGATCCCCCTGCGGATTCAAGACCCCTATCTAGGGAAGAACATCAAGGCCTCCTCTTGGAGATGAACGGTTCCTATGTATCCTTACCCTACTTGACTATGTATCTTGTGGATCTCATGTGTGTATGTTGATCTAGCACTTGTGTGATCGATTCCTTGTTGGTTGAGTGTTTCTCTCTCCTTTTCCCCGTGTTTCCCCTCGTGCTTCCGCGTGTTCTTCGTGTTTCCTCCGTAGGATCCCCTCCAAACGTGAAAGATCGACGAATTAGGGTTCCCCCCTACATCATATGGTATCATGAGCCACGTTGATCACGTTTTTGGAGCCCCTACCCCGTGTTTTCTAGCTTGATTTTGTTGTTTTCGTCCTAAAATCCAAAAATCCCCACAAAAATACCCCCAAATTTTTTTTTGTGATTTGTTAGTTTTGATGATGTTTTGTTGATTTTGATCCGTGGATTCGGTGTATAACTCGTGGATCTTGTGTTTCCCCACCTTCTCCCCCTTGAAATCCATCCAAAATCCCCGAAATCGTCTAATTTCACCCCATTTTCGTGTTCTTCCCGAGCTGTTCCCGTGCGTGGTTGACCTGCCCGGATCATCCGGACCAAGTCCGGGATCATCCGGACGTGCCCGGATCATCCGGCTCCTGGCCCGGATGATCCGGCTTCCTCTGCCGAATCTGCAGTTCTGCAGTCCATCATCCACCACCACCACCATCCACACATAGATACATCCTCCCCACCCCATCCACCACCATTCCCACTTGCCAAACCCCAAGACCCAACCTCCGTACCACCCTTCGAATTTGAGTTCGACAATTTGAGTGAGATTTCCGTGTTGATGTAGGGTGGAACCCTAATTCGTCGATCTTTCACGTTTGGAGGGGATCCTACGGAGGGAACACGAAGAACACGCGGAAGCACAAGGGGAAACACGGGGAAAACGAGAGAGAATCACTCAACCAACAAGGAATCGATCACACAAGTGCTAGATAAACATACACATAAGAGACCCACAAGATACATGGTCAACAAAGGTAAGGATACAACGGAACCGTTCATCTCCCGGAGGAGGCCTTGAATCCATGAGGGGATCTTCCCGTAAAGGGGTCTTGCATCCGAGAGGATCTTCTCCTAGGTGGAGGCCGCGGTCTCTCACGCGGAGGAGATCCGATAGATGAGAGTAGCTCTATCTCTAACATGAGCTAAATCAACGCTAACCCTCAAAGTGGGGAGGAGGAGGTCTATTTATAGTGCTAAGCCACGAAAGGGTAAGTGAGGGGCGAAGGGGTACACGGGCTCGGCCCAAGTCGCGCGCACAGGCGGGGTCCGGATGATCAGGATGGTGGCCCGGATGATCCTGGTGTCGGGGGTTCGGATGATCCGGGCGACCGTCTGGATGATCCGGCTTCATCGGGGGGCTTCTGTTGTCTTCGGCGTCTTTACCCGGATGATCCGGGGTAGGGTCCGGATGATCCGGTTGGGCCCGGATGATCCAGACGGCGGCCCGGACGTCCGGCCTGATTCCAGCAGCTGCTTCGTCTTCTTCTTCTCCTTTCTTCCGTCTTATCTTCCATGCTTGGCCTTGGTCCTTGGATTCTCCATGGTCATGTTGGTTGTACCTGAGTGTATGCAAGGTCCATGCATGAGGTAGTAGCCGTGTCTCATATGCGGAAAGTGACGGTTCGGAGAGGAGTGAATTCACCTTGTGTCCAATGGCGTATGTTCGAGGTCTCTCATATGTCCTCTTGGGGCTTGGAGAGTAGTCGGAGTGTACATGGGGATGAACGTGGGATGCTCCGCATCATATCCCCCCCTTGGGAAAGATTCGACCTCGGATCGTGATCCTCATCACCATGTAAACGGGTGGCGTGGACGGACTTGTAGTGGGACGTAGGTGAAGGTCTTGCACAATCCAAGTACTCCAAGGTGTCTCCGGTATGTGGTACATGCAAAATGAGCAAACACAAAGTACACTTGGAAATACATGTTAGCGCACACAAAGTGTCCATCAATTAAACGTGAGTCCGTGCTTAGGGATAGTGCATGATAAAGCGCATTTAGCTTACGAAGATGATATAGAACGATATGCAAAGAATTCATGGGATAATTATCATGGTGCACAAAGCGACAAATTCTACCATTGTGCAAAATGATGTCATAATGGGATGGTGCATCAAAAGCATGAACATGGCAATGGATGCTCAATATGTATATGTTATCATGCAATTGATGGTGGGCAATATGATCATGATGTATGAATATGCCATCAAGGAAGATCACAACAAATTTGCTAAGGAAGTGAACAAGCTCATATATCATGAATGACATGGGAATACAAGATGCAACAAGGCAATCACAATGTGAGTCAATCCATGTATAGGGTGCAGACTTGTGGTGAGTGTGATATGTCCATCGAGCATGACATGTGTGAGCACAATCAACAAATATGAAGGTGTTGGTGTACCAAAGCTCGATGTTGAGGCATGAGTGGAGTGCCGAAGGTGCATCCAATAAGTGCAAGCGCTCCTCAATGTGAAGGTCCATGTAGCCAATCTCCAATGTCGCTCCTCCGTTCACGAGATGTATCATGTAGACAACAAGAAGGAAACAACAATGAAAGAGTGACTCATCCAATATGCATGTTTGAGGATTGCTCAAAGAGAAGGAGTTCACCTTTATGAGAATGTCGAAAATGTTGGTGTCGCACATAATGTATGCCTTCACATAACCAATATGTCGCATAACGGCATCGCCTTGTGAAACCTCCAAAATGAAAGAACATGACAAACACTCGGAAAAACCAATGAGGTTAGCGGAAATGCAAAACCTATCATTCGTGTGGTAAGATACCGAACAAGTGTATGCATCATGCTCATCATAAGAAAGTACAAGGTAGCATTTCAAAGTATGGAGGCATATGATGTAAGAACATCCAAATACAAGAGGCTTAATCAAACAAGCATGCATCACAAGTATAGTGTCCAAGTCTCCGAGGTCAAGAAGCATAGCAAGTTGGCACTCAATACAAGGTGATATGAGAGATGCAACTAATGGAGACAATAGACAATGATCATGACAAATCAAGTGAGATGCATGAGCATATATGTCATCAACCCAAGAAAGCAAGTAGTGGAACATGGGTGATGCCACATAGCAAGTAATCATAGCAATCAAGTCAAGTATGCTAGTAGTGCGAAGATGCAACATACTAGAAGGAATCATGGCAAACATGTCATTGGTGCAAATAGTGGGCATGAATAATTCACATGTCATAGCACAAGCATGAAAGCAAGATATGAGTAAAATAGCATGAATGTATTGGCGAGAGGCCATATGTGAATAGCAATTGGTCATCATGACTCTCCCAACACAACAAGCATCAATAGCATGGGGCACATGATAAACATGGCAAAAGCAACAAGGATCTCTACCAAGCATGCAAATACACATAGAAGTAGCATAATGATGAAACATGGGTAGATGCAAGCAAGGGTCACAATTTGATAGAGGCGGGGGTGTCCCGATCTTTCGATGAGATGATAGCTATCGATTTGGTGGAGACGACTTTGACGATTCGACTACAAACGTGCACGACGTTGCGCCTTAGCAATCGCTAAACCAACTCCGAGAGGTTATTGACCACGCCGGAGCACAATCAACCTGACCACGAAAGTCTATTCCTGCAAGCAATCGAAGAACAAGCAAGAATATGATAAAAGCAATCTGAATATTGCGAGTATATATGAAGTATTGATAAAGGTGGTGATGAGGACATCAATACCATTGTTACACCCACAGCCCCTGCTGCTATACATACTGGACCAATTACTAGAGCTCGCGCACGCCAACTAAATTACCAGGTACTTTCGTTTCTTGGTAATGATTCTAATGTTCATGAGATTATGATGCTGCCTAAATTGGATACATTTGTTTTGCTTACAAATGAAGGGCCTAGCTTGGAGAAGGATGAACATTGGAGCAAGAACACACATGGAGTTGATGGCATGCAAGGAGATCAAGAACGGAGTTACAAGTGATGATTTCAGGACTTTGAAGCCACCATAAGGAGTGCATGAAGCCTTGGACGAAATATACAAGATGCCACTTCATAATATTCGTCCATAGGCTATTCTAGGTGCTCGTCACCTTATTATTGGGCCAGGCCCATGTAATTTCGAAATACATTAGTAAAGGCTATTTTAGAGTCCGTATGTGTGGGGAAACAAGAGATAGGGTTAGTTTCGGACCCCTCCACCAAGGGCCACGAAATTCACCCCCTCTTCCTCCATATATACAGCCCTTAGGGCACCGTTTAGACTTGGGTTTTGTTTAGATCAAAAGTTCGCCATAGCTGCAACTTCCGCGTGCCGTTTGTGTTCAACGACCAGACAAAGGCGTCACAGAACCCCACCTTGATCAATAAAGCTTTCATCTTATATTCGCAATATCCAGATCGCAATCTCAGTTTCTTGCTTGTTCTTCGTTTGCTCGCAGGAAATAGACCCTCGTGGTCAGGTTGATCGTGCTCCGGCGTGGTCAATAACCTCTCGGAGTTGGTTTAGCGATTGCTAAGGCGCGACGTCCTCGCACGTTCGTAGTCGGATCGTCAAAGTCGACTTCCACCAAAGCGAAATCCACCATCTCATCGAAAGACGGGACACCTTTGCCTCTATCAAGTGGTATCAGATTTCCAGGTTGCTCGGTGAGATTTTACAGTTTTTCGTAGTTTAGATCGAGTCTGTTCTTCATACCTACAGTCCACGAAAAAGCCAAAAAAAAATTAGGGTTAGGTCATCATATCCGAACCAATCTGAGCCTTTGCATAATCTTTTCTGTATTTGCGTTGTTGAATTTGCGGTTGCATCGTCGTGTCGAGTTCTGGTCTTAGAGTCTAGTCTTTTAGAGTTTGAGTTCGGTCATAAGTTGTCACGCCGCCGCACCATCATCATCGCTCCTGCCATCTACCACCGCCGCTTATCCGCCACCGCTTGAATCCGTATCCATATACCACCACCGCTGCCATATACCACCACCATATATCCACCACCAATCCGAGTTCCTTGCATATTAGATTTGTTTTGGGATCCATCTAATTTCCGATTCGTGTTTCCTTGTGCGAGTAGGTTTGGATTCCAGCAATCTTTTGCCGTCCGTAGAAGAGGTTGGTTTCAAAAAAAAAAAAAAAAAAATACGGGATAAAAAATTTTTCGGCTATCCCATTTTTAGGTGTTTCTAAGCGTATTGAGCGATCGCCGTTATAGAAAGTTTTTTGACCCGTTTCGATTTTTGGGTCGAGGCGGCAAAAAAAAAAAAAATTTGGTCGAAAAATTTTCGTGCCCATCTGTCGGTTTGACACAGGAAGAGTTTTGAGACACACGCCATTATAGTGTTTTTTCGCAAAAAAAAAAAAAAAAAAAAAAAAAAAAAAAGCAAAAAAAAAAAAAAAGAGCGAAAAAAAATTCAGAGTGTGCTTTTCCTTTGTTTACGTGCAGCGCCGTGATTTTGTTAGTGTTCTAGGCTCGCGTCTCTAGCACGGTCTAGCCTAGGACCAGACAAGATCTGCGTCGTTGAGCGTTTATTCAACTTTGCATCTCGATTTGATTATTCTTGACCCTTTTGCTACCATATTATAAGCCTTCCCAGCTCCACATACATCTCGTCGTGCGTTTGATTCTCCCCGTAATCGCTATAGCCAAGCTTTGAGAGTTTTGACTACAACGGTTGCCGATCACCACCGCTGCTTGGGTAAGAACTGGTAAGAATTTGAGATTTGCTTCACGGATTTGTGACTGCCCACCACACCACCACCACCACTTCCTAGTAGTCTGAGGATCATATTTTTGTGTGTTTCTATTGCTGCTAACCATGGCAGGAACACAGCCGATGAGACTGATTGGGAGAACGACAAACAAACAGCTACATGATAAGTTTCACAAATGATGATTGGACAGGTGCAAGATGTGGTAAACAGATTTGACGAGGCCATGGAGAAGATAGATGGCATTGAGAAGGCGTTTGAAACAAAGCTTGATAGCAAGTTTGATGAATTGCTCGCGTTTTCCACAACCACCGCCGGCTGCACCTATCGCACCTCTCTGCAACGACAACAACTACGCCCCTTCCGAATCGGTATGGGACGAGCTCGGCGTGTTCCTATTGAGCCAGGACAAAATTCTGGTGCCGCTGCTCTGCTGTTGGTGCTTCGTGGCTCTGCCATCTGCTGCTGCTACCGAGGAGGATGATGAGTATGCGAGGCGATTATGAGGAGGAGGTTGATCAACATCGAACTACGTGCAACCACCAGCACCACAACCACCGGTCGTCCACATGCAAATAATGGCAATGTTAGGGCTCCCCTCAGTACGAGATCATGACCATCTCCCTAAACTGAAATTGAATATTCCACCATTTGAGGGTAGATATGTTCTGATATATATCTTACTTGGGAGTTAGAAACTGAACAACGATTTACATGTTTACAATATCACGAGGAGAGACGTGTTCTGCTGCTGTTTGTGCTTTCACTAGTTTTGCATGTGTTTGGTGGTCGAACATTGTAGATTATATCCTGTTCCAGCTACTTGGGCTGCTTTGAAAACTGCTATGCGTACTCGTTGGGTTCCACCATATTATCAACGTGAATTACTTCAAAAATTGCAGCGCTTAAGACAAGGAAAAAATTCTGTAGAAGAATATTATCGAATTGCAAAGCGGCTTGATTAGATGTGGTATTGTTGAGGAGAATGAAGCTATGCTTGCACGTTTTCGGGTGGATTAAATAGAGAGATTCAGACCATTCTAGACTATAAGGATTATAATAATATCACTCGTTTATTCCATCTTGCTTGTAAAGCTGAGCGTGAAGTGCAGGATCGGCGGGCATTGGCGCGCACTAACTTTTCTCGCAGGTCGACCTTCATCATGGACACCACGTGCATCATCTACTTCCACCGCACCATCACCTCCTTGGTGCCACCTCCAACCGTGATACAAGAAAGCAGGCACAACCACCACTATCGCCAAGAGCACACTGCTGGGCCTGCCTGAGCTCTTCTTCCATGGCGTCAACAGGGCACACAAGTGATATTATTTGTCGTCGTTGTAAGGGAAGAGGACATTTTGCGAGAGAATGCAAATCTCAGCGTGTGATGATTGCTACGAGGATGGTGGGTATGAGTCCGCTAGTGACTATGATGAGGAGACTTTGGCTCTTATTACACATGAGGAACACGGTGGAGATGATTCGATCATGAGACACAATACATGGCTCTTGAAGATCTTTTGTGGTATGAATGTTTAGTTGCTCAACGTGTTTTGAGTGTGCAGGTTACACAAGCTGAGCAAAATCAGAGGCATAATTTGTTCCATACAAAGGGAGTTGTGAAGGAACGTTCTATTAGGCGTCATCATAGATGGAGGAGCTGCAACAATTTGGCTAGCATGGAGATGGTGGAGAAGCTATCTCTCACCACAAGACCACATCCACATCCTTACTACATCCAATGGTTCAACAACAGCGGCAAGGTGAAGGTAACACACGTCTGTTCGTGTGCATTTTAGTATCTCTACATATGCTGATTATGTTGATTGTGATGTGGTACCTATGCAAGCATGTTCCTTGTTACTTGGTAGACCATGGCAATTTGATAAAAATTCTGTACACCATGGTAGAAACAATCAAGTATACTCTTGTTCATAAGGATAAAATATTACTTTGCTTCCTATGACTCTGAGTCCATTTTGAAAGATGATATTAATAGAGCTAATAAAGCAAAACAGGAGAAAAATAAGAGTGAAAATCAGATTGTGGCAAAAGAATTTGAGCAACACATGAAGCCTAATAATAAACCATCTATGTTGCTTCGAAATTAAATTGAAAAGTGCTTGTTTACTTGCCACCAAATCTGATATTGATGAGCTAGATTTTGGCAAATCTATTTGCTATGCTTTTGTGTGCAAAGAGGCATTATTTTCATTCGAGGGCGTGCCTTCCTCTTTGCCCCTGCTGTCACTAACATTTTGCGGGGAGTTCGCCGACGTCTTTCCACAAGGCGTGCCACCGGATTACCACCTATTCGAGGATTGAGCATCAAATTGACTTAATTCGGTGCATCATTACCCAACCGTGCACCATACCGTACCAATCCAGAGGAGACGAAGGAGATTATGCGTCAAGTACAGGAGCTGCTCGACAAAGGTTATATACACGAATCCCTTAGTCCTTGTGCTGTTCCTATTATTCTAGTGCCGAAAAAGGATGGTACGTCACGTATGTGTGTTGATTGTAGAGGCATCAATAATATTACTATTCGTTATCGTCACCCTATTCCTAGGCTAGATGATATGCTTGATGAATTGAGTGGCTCTACAATATTCTCCAAAGTTGATTTGCGTAGTGGACACCATCAAATTCGTATGAAATTGGGAGATGAATGGAAAACAGCATTTAAAACTAAGTTTGGATTATATGAGTGGTTAGTCATGCCTTTTGGGTTAACTAATGCACCTAGTACTTTCATGAGATTAATGAACGAAGTTTTACGTGTTTTCATTGGACGATTTGTAGTAGTTTATTTTGATGATATACTGATTTATAGCAAATCTTTGGAAGAACATTTGGAACATTTACGTGCTGTTTTTAATGCTCTACGTGATGCACGTTTGTTTGGTAACCTTGGGAAGTGCACCTTTTGCACCGACCGAGTATCTTTTCTTGGCTATGTTGTTACTCCACGAGGAATTGAAGTTGATAAAGCCAAGATTGAAGCTATTGAGGGTTGGCGCAGCCCAAAGCGGTCACACAAGTGAGGAGTTTCCTTGGCCTCGCTGGTTTCTATAGGCGTTTTGTGAGAGATTTCAGCACCATTGCTGCACCTCTCAACGAGCTTACAAAGAAGGATGTGCCTTTTGTTTGGGGTACCGCACAGGAAGAAGCCTTCACGGTATTGAAAGCTAAGTTGACACATGCTCCTTTACTCCAACTTCCTGATTTTAATAAGACTTTTGAGCTTGAATGTGATGCTAGTGGAATTGGATTAGGAGGTGTGTTATTACAAGATGGCAAACCTGTTGCATACTTTTCTCGAAAAATTGAGTGGGCCTAGTCTGAATTATTCTACTTATGATAAAGAATTATATGCTCTTGTTCGGACTTTAGAAACATGGCAACATTATTTATGGCCCAAAGAATTTGTTATACATTCGATCATGAATCTTTGAAACATATTAAAAGTCAAGCTAAACTGAATCGTAGACATGCTAAATGGGTTGAATTCATTGAGACTTTCCCTTATGTCATTAAACACAAGAAGGGTAAAGAAAATGTTATTGCTGATGCATTGTCTCGTCGCTATACTATGCTTTCACAACTTGACTTCAAAATATTTGGTTTGGAGACCATCAAAGATCAATATGTGCATGATGCTGATTTTAAAGATGTATTGCAGAATTGTAAAGAAGGTAGAACATGGAACAAGTTCGTCATTAATGATGGATTTTGTTTCGTTCTAACAAGCTATGCATTCCAGCTAGCTCCGTTAGTCTTTTGTTGTTGCAGGAGGCGCATGGAGGAGGACTAATGGGACACTTTGGCGTGAAGAAGGCGAGGATATACTAGCTACACATTTCTTTTGGCCAAAGATGAGACGGGATGTTGAGCGTTTTGTTGCTCGCTGCACTACATGTCAAAAAGCTAAGTCACGACTCAATCCTCATGGTTTATATATGCCTTTGCCTGTACCTAGTGTTCCTTGGGAGGATATATCTATGGACTTTGTTTTAGGTTTACCTCGAACAAAGAAGGGAGGATAGCATATTTGTTGTCGTGGATAGATTCTCGAAAATGGCACACTTTATACCATGTCATAAAAGCGATGATCTTTGTTAATGTTGCTGATTTGTTCTTTCGTGAAATTATTCGCTTGCATGGTGTGCCAAATACTATTGTTTCAGATCGTGATACTAAATTTCTTAGCCACTTTTGGAGATGTTTATGGGCTAAGTTGGGGACTAAACTACTTTTTAGTACTACTTGTCACCCCAAACTGATGGACAAACTGAAGTAGTCAATAGAACATTGTCTACTATGCTTAGGGCTGTTTTGAAGAATAATAAGAAAATGTGGGAAGAATGCTTGCCTCATATTGAATTTGCTTATAATCGTTCATTGCATTCTACTACTAAGATGTGCCCTTTTGAAATTGTGTATGGTTTCCTACCTCGTGCACCTATTGATTTATTGCCTCTTCCATCTTGGAGAAGGTTAATTTTGATGCTAAAGAACGTGCTGAGTTGATTTTAAAAATGCATGAGTTAACTAAGGAAAACATTGAGCGTATGAATGCTAAATATAAACTTGCTGGAGATAAGGGTAGAAAACATGTTGTGTTTGCACCTGGAGATCTTGTTTGGTTACATTTGCGTAAGGATAGATTTCTGATTTGCGCAAATCAAAGCTAATGCCACGTCTGCTGGTCCCTTTAAGGTGTTGGAGAAAGTAAATGATAATGCATATAAACTTGAGCTGCCTGCAGATTTTGGGGTTAGTCCCACTTTTAACATTGCAGATTTGAAGCCATATTTGGGTGAGGAAGATGAACTTCCGTCGAGGGCGACTTCATTTCAAGAAGGGAGGATGATGAGGACATCAATACCATTGTTACACCCACAGCCCCTGCTGCTATACATCTTGGACCAATTACTAGAGCTCGCAAGACGCCAACTAAATTACCAGGTACTTTCGTTTCTTGGTAATGATTCTAATGTTCATGAGATTATGATGCTGCCTAAATTGGATACATTTGTTTTGCTTACAAATGAAGGGCCTAGCTTGGAGAAGGATGAACATTGGAGCAAGAACACACATGGAGTTGATGGCATGCGCAAGGAGATCAAGAACGGAGTTACAAGTGATGATTTCAGGACTTTGAAGCCACCATAAGGAGTGCATGAAGCCTTGGACGAAATATACAAGATGCCACTTCATAATATTAGTCCATAGGCTATTCTAGGTCTCGTCACCTTATTATTGGGCCAGGCCCATGTAATTTCGAAATACATTAGTATAGGCTATTTTTAGAGTCCGTATGTGTGGGGAAACAAGAGATAGGGTTAGTTTCGGACCCCTCCACCAAGGGCCACGAAATTCACCCCCTCTTCCTCCATATATACAGCCCTTAGGGCACCGTTTAGACTTGGGTTTTGTTTAGATCAAAAGTTCGCCATAGCTGCAACTTCGCGTGCCGTTTGTGTTCAACGACCGGACAAAGCGCCACAGAACCCCACCTTGATCAATAAAGCTTTCATCTTATATTCGCAATATCCAGATCGCAATCTCAGTTTCTTGCTTGTTCTTCGTTTGCTCGCAGGAAATAGACCCTCGTGGTCAGGTTGATCGTGCTCCGGCGTGGTCAATAACCTCTCGGAGTTGGTTTAGCGATTGCTAAGGCGCGACGTCCTCGCACGTTCGTAGTCGGATCGTCAAAGTCGACTTCCACCAAAGCGAAATCCACCATCTCATCGAAAGACGGGACACCTTTGCCTCTATCAGGTGGGGATCCGTAAGCGGTCTTGGTCTGGTCGTTGGACACAAACGAAGTACACGAAGTTGCAATGGCTAAATTTTAACTAAACAAATCCCAAGGAAAAAGCTACTAGATGGATCTACTTATATAGGAGCAAGGGGTGGCGGCCAAGGAGGTGGGAGAACGTCCCAAGGCATCCTAAAACTAACGCTAGGTCGTACAAGGCCAATGGGCCCAAGTGGAGGTGACGTAACACCTTTGGACTTGTAGTTTGACTCGGATTCTGGTGCAGCGTCAGATTGTTTTGTCCATAACTCAACGCTCCGGATGGATTTTAAGGTGATTCCAAATGTGCTGGAAAGAGCATGAAATCTACTTTCCAACAAAAGAAGAATCACCCAATTCGGAGTCCGTATGAAAAAGTTGTTGACGTTTTGAGTCAGGTATGTCTGTGCAGTCCGAATCTGAATCCAGAACGTGAGAGACTTAGACTCTATCTTCTCTTGGCCCAAAAGTGACGTGAGAAGACTTTTTGAACAGCACCTAAACTTCTCCTTTTCCCTTATCTTCATATGTGGATTGTACAAATGTCCCATACACCAGCAATTAGACAAAACACAAAAGTATGTGAAGTATTTTTGTTCTGGATAACATAAATATATTATTGAATAGTTTGCACTAGAAATCACCTGACAAATATGCATGTATGCAATATTTTTGGTCTTATCCAACGTAGTCATGTCCTCATCATCCTCCCTTCTTGAAAACAAAGCCGTCCTCGGCGTTGCTTAATCTGAAATGTGGCTAACAAAAAGACAAGGTGTACATGTTGTATATGTATCGTCATCCATTTTACTTCCCTTGATTTTTGCATATATGACACATGAATAGATGATTAACTTGCATAGTTCGTAAAATCTAAAGCCAACAAATTAGCACAAGAACTAGAAGGCATGAAAATATTGCAACTCAGTTTGCACATATAAGTGAAGCTCTTATTTATTTCAAAAGATTGACAATGTTCATCATTAAACCATCCCAACGTAGGTGAATAAACCTTACTTGCATCAAATTGACATGCTACAACATGCTTAGATAAGCAAACATGCAATGAGTCATTCGACACAGAATCATCACCAAGATTAGAGGTCATATCAAAATGATTAAACATTGATTCTTTTGCATTAACAGTTAATTCAATGGGTGCACTCAAAATTGTTGGTATTTCAGTTGTTTGATCACATGACGCATTCATGACAGTATCAAGATTCTCTAAAATAGGTGATGTGCTCAAATCACCAGGTAACTCAACACATGATGCATTCAAGTTAACTAGGGATGCATCATTCTCATGTGAAGTTATATCATCAATACCTTTACTGTTACCTTGTCGCAAAGGCGTAGCTGATGGAGGTACAGACGTAGACAATGCACCATACTCTTGAGATGATGTCGCACTCACAATCCGAGGTGGGGCTGCTCTAGTAGGTGCAACGGTGGAGCAACCAACCGGCGGTGGTGAGCATGAACTGGAATAGTAGTTGTTGTAGTCACCCAATGCATCCTCCTGTAACTGTCTCTTAAAGGCACAAGCACGAACATACATACCAGTAATGCAACGAGGAATATACTGAAATCTTGCCTGAATATCATGGTTCAAACCACCAAAAAATCTATTCATTGTATCATCCTCAGATTCTTCTATGTCACAATGATGCATATAAGATTTGAACTCTTGGTAGTAAGCATGAACAGTGTTATTGCCTTGTTTAAATTGTTCAAATTTTGAAGCAATTCACGGCGATAGTAAGGAGGGAAAAACTGTTTTCTCATTACATCTTTCAAATCTTTCCAAGTTGTGGGTTGGTTATCAATGTTTTTCTTACAATGCACACTCCACCAAATGAAGCAAAACCAGTAAATGCTCTAGTGGCAGCTCGTACTCGCTCAAGTTCAGAAAAACATGGTGACTAAAAACTTGTTCTACTTCAAGCTCCCAAGCTAGAAAAATAGCAGGATTAAATCTACCCTCAAATGACGGTAAAGAGCTAACCTGGCCATGTGCTACGTGTGTTGTCCCAACTCTCGTGATGGTGAAGATGTGTTAAATCGTCCAAGAACTTCTATCTCGAAACCTGTCATGATTAGTAGAAACAAGAAACAAAATTCGAGAATAACGTTCCTATGAAATACTAGGATGTGGTTGTAAAGTGCTCACAGTAGAGCAAATATCAATATCTTACAAGTTCTTACCATGCGGCAGGTGGTGACAGGCAACCAGCGGTATCAAGTAACTCTGAAGATTGTGTAAAGTGATTGCCAGGGGAACGTATGTATACACGGTGTAGAAATATGTGGAGCTGGGTTGGCTATATATGGTAGCAAAATATTTAGCAATAATCAATTCAAAGTGATAGAGGCAAAGGTGTCCCGTCTTTCGATGAGATGGTGGATTTCGCTTTGGGGGAAGTCGACTTTGACGATCCTACTACGAGCGTGCGAGGGCGTCGCATATAGCAATCGCTAAACCAACTCCGAGAGGTTATTGACCACGCCGAGCACGATCAACCTGACCACGAGGGTCTATTTCCTGCGAGCAAGCGAAGAACAAGCAAGAAACTGAGATTGCAATCTGGATATTGCGAATATAAGATGAAAGCTTTATTGATCAAGGTGGGGTTCTGTGGCGCCTTTGTGCTGGTCGTTGAACACAAACGAAGTACGCGAAGTTGCAGCTATGGCGAACTTTTGATCTAAACAAAACCCAAAGTCTAAACGGTGCCCTAAGGGCTGTATATATGGAGGAAGAGGGGGAGAATTTCGTGGCCCTTGGTGGAGGGGTCCGAAACTAACCCTATCTCTTGTTTCCCCACACATACGGACTCTAAAAATAGCCTATACTAATGTATTTCGAAATTACATGGGCCTGGCCCAATAATAAGGTGACGCAGCACCTAGAATAGCCTCTGGACGAAATTTATGAAGTGGCATCTTTTATATTTCGTCCAAGGCTGCATGCACTCATTATGGTGGCTTCAAAGTCCTGAAATCATCACTTGTAACTCCATTCTTGTCCCCCTTGCGCATGCCATCATCTCCATGCTTGTTCTTGCTCCAATGTTCATCCTTCTCCAAGCTAGGCCCTTCATTTGTAAGCAAAACAAATGTATCCAATTTAGGCAGCATCATATTCTCATGAACATTAGAATCATTACCAAGAAACGAAAGTACCTGGTAATTTAGTTGGCGTGCGCGAGCTCTAGTAATTGGTCCAGTATGTATAGCAGCAGGGGCTGTGGGTGTAACAATGGTATTGATGTCCTCATCACAAAGATGCAATGTTGAATAAACGCTCAACGACGGTACTGTGCTGGTCAAAGGCTAGACCGGACTAGAGACGCGAGCCTAGAACACTAATGAGGTCACGGCGTAGCACAACTAGCATCAATGAAGGATATTAAGTAGCTCTGGACAGCAAGATATAAGTGAAGATCACAACGGCAGTAAAGATAATGATGGAAAACAACTGCCAAGCAGGATATACAACAACTCTCTCTCCAACTATCCTCTTGAAAAGTTTGAGCCAATTTTCTAATAAATTTTCAAAGAATGCTACTAACTCAAGCTTTCCAATGCAAAAAGAATCACTCAATTCCAAGTTGATATGAGGAGTCAAAGAATTCTAAAACTGGTCTGAAAAATTGGAACAAGTTGTGTTCACGAACTTCGGAGGGGCAAAAGACCTATTTAGAAGCCGATTTTGAGGTATCAAATATTGAACTAGCTTCTGCAACTATTTACATGCGGCTCGTCGCTAGCTTCAATTTGAGTACTCACAGAGTCAAAACGGACTTCGTATGAGGAAGATACACCTGTTTTACTGAACAGTGCGCAAAACAGATTCTAATCCGAATTCAGGTACGAAATTGATTCTAGATAGATCCGATTTTTTTTCTTCTCTCTTTTTTTTCTCACGCTTTTTTTCTTTTTCTTCTCTTTCTTTTTCTTTTTTTCTTTCCTTTTTCTCTCTCTTTTTTTTCTCCCTCTTTCCAAGACAAACTAGATAAGATGCAGATTGGATCAGGCGAAGATGTGAATGACCACAACTATGATTATGACAATGAACAACGCATAGCACGTGGTGGAAATTAATAGATGGGATGGTGGACAGCGGAAGGGATAATGATGCAGCGGTGGCGTGACTAATGTGAACAGAACTCGAAACTCTAAAGGAACTAGACACTAAGACCAGCAACTGACATGACGATGCAACCGATAATTCAACTATGCAAGCAACGAATAGAAAATTGCAAAGGCTCAGCTGGCTTGGATAAAAGATGAATAGATCTAACTTTTTTTTGTGGCTTTTTCATGGACTATAGGTATGAATGACAGATGCGATCTAAATTATGAAAAACTGTAAAATCTCACCAAGCAACCTGAAAACTGATACCACTTGATAGAGGCGGGGTGTCCCGATCTTTCGATGAGATGATAGCTATCGATTTGGTGGAGACGACTTTGACGATCCGACTACAAACGTGCACGACGTTGCGCCTTAGCAATCGCTAAACCAACTCCGAGAGGTTATTGACCACGCCGGAGCACAATCAACCTGACCACGAAGGTCTATTCCTGCAAGCAATCGAAGAACAAGCAAGAATATGATAAAAGAAATCTGAATATTGCGAGTATATATGAAGTATTGATAAAGGTGGGGATCCGTAAGCGGTCTTGGTCTGGTCGTTGGACACAAACGAAGTACACGAAGTTGCAATGGCTAACTTTTAACTAAACAAATCCCAAGAAAAAAGCTACTAGATGGATCTAGTTATATAGGAGCAAGGGGTGGCGGCCAAGGAGGTGGGAGAACGTCCCAAGGCAGCCTAAAACTAACCCTAGGTCGTACAAGGCCAATGGGCCCAAGTGGAGGTGACGTAACACCTTTGGACTTGTAGTTTGACTCGGATTCTGGTGCAGCTTCAGATTGTTTCGTCCATAACTCACGCTCCGGATGGCTTTTAAGGTGATTCCAACTGTGCTGGAAAGAGCATGAAATCTACTTTCCAACAAAAAAAGAATCACCCAATTCGGAGTCCGTATGAAAAAGTTGTTGACGTTTTGAGTCAGGTATATCTGTGCAGTCCGAATCTGAATCCAGAACGTGAGAGACTTGGACTCTATCTTCTCTTGGCCCAAAAGTGACGTGAGAAGACTTTTTGAACAGCACCTAAACTTCTCCTTTTCCCTTATCTTCATATGTGGATTGTACAAATGTCCCATACACCTGCAATTAGACAAAACACAAAAGTATGTGAAGTATTTTTGTTCTGGATAACATAAATATATTATTGAATAGTTTGCACTAGAAATCACCTGACAAATATGCATGTATGCAATATTTTTGGTCTTATCCAACGTAGTCATGTCCTCATCACAATTGCATGGCAAAGGCATAGAAGCAAGCATAGCATGCAAAGTGAACACGGTAAAATGAGCATAAAGTGACAAGTGGTAAATGGCCCGTAGCCGTGTGAGAGCCAAGTAGAGGAGTTGCGCGTAGTCCTTGCGCGAAGGGGACGGTGGTGAGGATAGTCCATGGGATCCCAAAGCATCGTTGCTCTCAAGAGCTCGTTTCGTCATCTCTTGGGATTGAGAGGTTGACGAGTATACATGAGTACCTACACAAAACAAAGACAAAGGGAAAATTGTGTGTGCGTGGTATATGTATGCGCACGTGCGTGTGTTTGTTAGCACAAAATATCCAACGCTCAAATAAATAAGATGCGTGATATAGAAACATGTCATCCATCATGATAGGTTTGTTATTATGTATGGCATAATGGAGACTCAAAGGATGTAATGCATCATGAGAAATAGTGAGAACATTGTTATTCATGGAATGCATAAGGTGAACACTATCATGGGAATCATGCAAAGTATGAAATGCATCAAGATCTCCTAATATGTATGAGGAAACTATGGGGGTCTCTTCATGAGCATGAGTAGCAACATCACATGGAGAATATTGACAACATCCAAAACAATGCATATTTGGGACAATGTGATCATGGCATGACATATTGGATGAATTGTGCAAATCATGTAAAGGAAGCATGGCAATATCATCACATGAAAAACAAAAGCCAAGGACCATCATCTCGTCATCTATGCCAAAAGTGCTAATGGGATTGATTTTAATGGGGCACGCATAGTTACTATGATGAGATTGAAATGATGCAATATGGGAGATCTCACTCATAACATTTGACAAGTTCAATGGATTGTCAAACATGATGTGACCAATAGAATTTTCACATGATATCCTATGAAGCAAAGCATCACAACTAGGCAACTCAACATGCTCATCATCATATTCATCATAAATAGGTAAGTCAAGGCATGAAGAAGTCTCACTAGCATGAAGCATGGTAATAGGTGGGTCATCATCATGGGAGCAATCATTGTCAAGAGTGTCCACTAGTGGGACAAGATAAGCACCATCACCTATGTTACCTTTGGAGCGTCGCTCATGTGTTGTAGGTGAGGTGTTGTAGATCGTCTCGTTGTCATCTTCATCTTGATGGAACCATGTGGGGGGTGCTTCATCGTCCATCATGGCCATCGTCGTATCCATAGGAGGTATGGACTCATCAATGGTAGGCGTGTCGTCATGTAGGAGACCTAGCACCAAAGAGGAAAACACACTAGGAGTAGAGGTTAAGTCGTTAGAAATCATAGTGGGCTCACATGCCGTGTCAACTACCTCACTCACTAAGTGTAGTGGCTCACTCACTCCCTCTTGGATGCTCTCACTTGTTTTGTTGGTGGAGTCACTCAAATGGCGCTCAACCTCACATAGGGTGTGTGGCATACTCTCATGTGTGGGGCTAGTGGTGGTCACACTAATCCTCTCAAAGGAAATGCTCTCAATGTCACATATGGTGGAGGCATTCATGTCTCTCACGTGGTGGGGGCTCTCCTCACATGGCACTTGGGGCATCTCGACATGTGTGGCTGTCGGAGGGATGTAGGTGAATGTCTCCATGCTCAATCTTCTTGTCACCGTCTTGTGGTTGGAGGCCCATATGATGTGGCACCTCATAGCTCGTCTCCATGAACGAAGGGAGTTTCCCATGCTTGGCCATCTTCCTTGGGGGGCTTCCGAAGATGGAAGTGTCACCCTCTCTCGTAGGTAGTCGCCTTGGACTTGGTGAAGTCGATGTAGGCGTACTCGTGGGAAGTAGGCGAAGATGCCGTACGTCCAAAGGCGAAGATGCCTTGATAGCACTTGGCGAAGATGCCAAAGTGGTTGGTGTAGCCGTAGCGCCGTCTTGGTGGTGGTCATCTCGCGGTCTTCTTTTGTGCTCTTGAAGCTTGGACTTGGCGTGAAGTAGGTCTTGTTGGGACTTGTGCATTTGCGCTTGTGGAGCATCTTCATGATGATGATGTCGTTGTCGTGCTTGAGCTCGTAGTAGATGTCGTTCGTCGTCGTCGTGCACATGATGCTTGGAGGTGACTTGCCCTTCATGGCGGTGATGATCATGAACGTGATGGTGATCGCCATGTAGATGTGGACGAGGACGATTTGCACTTGCATCTTTTTCGCGCTCCGAAGACTTGTGGCTTGACCGTCGTCGTCTTGAGGATGATGAAGTGGAAGAAGACTTGATCAAGGCCCGAATCTCTTCCATCCTCGCATCTTGCTCCTCCTTCTGTGCGGCAAGCTTGTTGTCAATGTAGTCCCTTTTCCTTGCTTCGGAGTGACGAATGTCGATGGAGATGTTCTTGATGCGTTCTTGCAATCTTGATTGTGCGCCTTGTATTTGTCGTTGTAGATCGAAGATAGACGCTTTGGAGATGTAGTTGTTCACGCCGTCGTTGTTGTCGTAGACCGGAGAGGGAATGTCTTGCCTATCCATCACAAGACTCGAGCAAATATGAGTGGGAGAAAGAGAAGAACGTATACCAATGTACCTTTGACCAAAGTTGAAGATGAATCAAGTTCACTCAAATGTGGACAATGAAATAGCACTATTGGTACCAATCCTTGTCGGTTCTCACACCTACACAAGTAAAGCTTATAGTGGAGCTCGGTGAGGATAGTGGCACAAAAATTTAATGCAAAATGTTAGCAAGAGTCAATAATGTTGAAAAAGATTCACAAATTCGCAAGTGAAACAAATGGACCAATAGCAAAGAATGGCACACGGAAACACACACACACAGATAGATAAATGGGGTCGTGCAACCAAGGAATGAGCTCAAAATGTGGAATCCACAACAACGCTCATGTTGCACAACTCAAGAGAGACGCTAGCACGATTGCTCAATAGGCGGATACGACACTTGTGCACAACCTATAAGATGCAAAATGGATATTCTTTCTATCCCAAGTATGCTATGTATGTATGGTTCCCGGTGTTTCTCTCAAGCATGATATCATATGATGTGGATTTGACAATCTTATGTGCCATGGGTATGATGCTATGGCACTTGCTCACGAGCTCTTTGCTCTCTTTTTGCTTAAAAGCTTTTTCTCTTTTTTTTATGGTCACTTTTGTACAATGCACAAACCAAGATAGCAATTGTGTATATGCGGGAACAAACTTGAGGCACAATGGATGATATGATACCAATATGATATGGTATGCATGCAATGGAAGGTATGGACCACTAATGTGCACAAGTAACGTTGCCGGCAATACTCAAATGGCTAGTCTCGATAGGTAAGTGACGCAAAATGGGTTAGGGGTTAACAATGCAATTGCAAGGGTAATATACAATGGTGTCGTCGAGGTTACCGTCTTATGCGACGATGAGTGGCGGTGTTCTTGGTGTAGATACCAAGATGATGGAGACTCGTCCCTAAGTAGCCGAAACACATTAGGAAACGGAAAAACCGCGAACTCAAAATCTCAAGTGACAAATGTCAAATGGTGGTAGCGGAAAGTGGTGGTGGTTTTGCACTAGGCAATGCGGAAGGAATGATGGGGGATACACGAGTCGGAGTTGAAGTTGCCGTCCCTAAGTAGCCGAAACACCTTAGGAGACACAAGCCACAACTCGAACAAGCTCAAACAACAATTGGGTCAAGTTGGGGTTGTCGGAAGTGTATGGTGGGAAGGTTATGTGGAAGTGGTGGTGGTGGTGGTTGATGAAGAAGCAACCATCCCTAAGTAGTCGAAACACCTTAGGAGACTCAAGTCACTAGTCAAACAACCTCAAATGCTATGGTGAACAAATTGGGTTAGGTTGCGGAAGTCGGTGGAGGTAATGCGGATGATATGGTGGAGGGCCTAGGCAAAGATGCCAAAATTCCGAAAAGTTGATGGTGTCAAATGGTGTTGGTGGTATTTTTGTGGGATAGGGGATGTCAATAGCTTCAAAACGAGCTAAAGAACGTCAAAATCGAAGTTCGGATGAATTAGTTATGACCGAAACAAGATTTCAGCCGTGTCAGTTTCAGGGTTAACCGGATGATCCGGGAGGAGGTCCGGATGATCCGGGAGGAAATCCGGGTGATCCGGGTTAAATCGGCGCGGTTACATTTTACGGGTGCGTGATTTATCCGGACGTCCGGGGGGCGTCCAGCTGATCCGGGCTTGGTCCGGATGATCCGGGAGAAGGTCCGGATGATCCGGGCAAGTCAAACTGCTCGGGATTTCCTCGTGGGGACGAATTTTTGGGCGGAATTTGGGGATTTTGGGGTCAAAATTTGAGGGATTTCGTGGATGGAAGGTGGGGAAACTTGGGGGAAAGCTAGATCCACTTGAAACCAAGCAAATCCATGGATCAAAATCAACAAAACATCATCAAAACTAACAAATCACAAAAAAAATTGGGGGCTATTTTTGGTGGGGATTTTCGGATTTAGGACGAAATCAACAAAATCAAGCTAGAAAAAGAGGGGTAGGGGCTCCAAAAACGTGATCAACGTGGCTCATGATACCATATGATGTAGGGTGGAACCCTAATTCATCGATCTTTCACGTTTGGAGGGGATCCTACGGAGGGAACACGAAGAACACGCGGAAGCACAAGGGGAAACACGAGGAAAACGAGAGAGAATCACTCAACCAACAAGGAATCGATCACACAAGTGCTAGATCAACATACACATAAGAGACCCACAAGATACATGGTCAACAAAGGTAAGGATACAACGGAACCGTTCATCTCCCGGAGGAGGCCTTGAATCCACAAGGGGATCTTCCCGTAAAGCGGTCTTGCATCCGAGAGGATCTTCTCCTAGGTGGAGGCCGCGGTCTCTCACGAGGAGGAGATCCAATAGATGAGCGTAGCTCTATCTCTAACATGAGCTAAATCAACGCTAACCCTCAAAGTGGGGAGGAGGAGGTCTATTTATAGTGCTAAGCCACGAAGGGGTAAGTGAGGGGCGAAGGGGTACACGGGCCTCGGCCCAAGTCGCGCGCACAGGCGGTGATGAGGACATCAATACCATTGTTACACCCACAGCCCCTGCTGCTATACATACTGGACCAATTACTAGAGCTCACAAGACGCCAACTAAATTACTGGTACTTTCGTTTCTTGGTAATGATTCTAATGTTCATGAGAATATGATGCTGCCTAAATTGGATACATTTGTTTTGCTTACAAATGAAGGGCCTAGCTTGGAGAAGGATGAACATTGGAGCAAGAACAAGCATGGAGATGATGGCATGCGCAAGGGGGACAAGAATGGAGTTACAAGTGATGATTTCAGGACTTTGAAGCCACCATAATGAGTGCATGAAGCCTTGGACGAAATATACAAGATGCCACTTCATAAATTTCGTCCAGAGGCTATTCTAGGTGCTGCGTCACCTTATTATTGGGCCAGGCCCATGTAATTTCGAAATACATTAGTATAGGCTATTTTTAGAGTCCGTATGTGTGGGGAAACAAGAGATAGACGGACCCCTCCACCAAGGGCCACGAAATTCTCCCCCTCTTCCTCCATATATACAGCCCTTAGGGCACCGTTTAGACTTTGGGTTTTGTTTAGATCAAAAGTTCGCCATAGCTGCAACCGGCGTGCCGTTTGTGTTCAACGAACAGACAAAGGCGTCACAGAACCCCACCTTGATCAATAAAGCTTTCATCTTATATTCGCAATATCCAGATTGCAATCTGAGTTTCTTGCTTGTTCTTCGTTTGCTCGCAGGAAATAGACCCTTGTGGTCAGGTTGATCATATCCGGCGTGGTCAATAACCTCTCGGAGTTGGTTTAGCGATTGCTAAGGCGCGACGTCCTCGCACGCTCGTAGTCGGATCGTCAAAGTCGACTTCCACCAAAGCGAAATCCACCATCTCATCGAAAGCGGGACACCTTTGCCTCTATCAAGTGGTATCAGATTTCCGGGTTGCTCGGTGAGATTTTACAGCTTTTCGTAGTTTAGATCGAGTCTGTTCTTCATACCTACAGTCCACGAAAAAGCCAAAAAAAATTAGGGTTAGGTCATCATATCCGAACCAATCGAGCCTTTGCATAATCTTTTACGTATTTGCGTTGTTGAATTTGCGGTTGCATCGTCGTGTCTAGTTCTTTGGTCTTAGAGTCTAGTCTTTTAGAGTTTGAGTTCGGTCATAAGTTGTCACGCCGCCAAGCTTGCATTATCATCGCCTCGCCATCTACCACCACCGCTTATCCGCCACCACTTGAATCCGTATCCATATACCACCACCGCTGCCATATACCACCACCGTTGCCATATACCACCACCATATATCCACCACCAATCCGAGTTCCTTGCATATTAGATTTGTTTTCGGGATCCATCTAATTTCCGATTCGTGTTTCCTTGTCTGAGTAGGTTTCGGATTCCAGCAATCTTTCGCCGTCCGTAGAAGAGGTTGGTTTCCAAAAAAAATAAAAAAAAAATTCCAAAACGCACGGGACAAAAAATTTTCTGGCTATCCTATTTTAAGGTGTTTCTAAGCGTATTGAGACGATCGCCGTTATAGAAAGTTTTTTTGACCCGTTTCAGCTTTTTGGGTCCAGCGATCGAAAAAAAAATTTGGTCGAAAAATTTCGTGCCCATCCTATCAGTTTGACACTGGGAAGAGTTTTGAGACACTCGCCATTATAGTGATTTTTCGCAAAAAAAAAAAAGCAGCAAAAAAAAAAAAAGCAAAAAAAAGCGAAAAAAAAATTCAGAGTGTGCTCCTCCCTTGTTTACGCAGCGCCGTGATTTTGTTAGTGTTCTAGGCTCGCGTCTCTAGCACGGTCTAGCCTAGGACCAGCACAAGACCGTCGTTGAGCGTTTATTCAACTTTGCATCTCTGAATTGATTATTCTTGACCTTTTTGCTACCATATTATAAGCCTTCCCAGCTCCACATACATCTACGTCGTGCGTTTGATTCTCCCCCGTAATCGCTATAGCCAAGCTTTGAGAATTTTGACTACAACGGTTGCCGATCACCGCTTTCTTCTGCTGGGTAAGAACTGGTAAGAATTTGAGATTTGCTTGACGGATTTGTGACTGTCCACCACACCACCACCACCACTTCCTAGTAGTCTGAGGATCATATTCTTGTGTGTTTCTATTGCTGCTAACCATGGCAGGATCACAAGCCGAGCGAGACTGATTGGGAGAACTGACGAACAAACAGCTACATGATAAGTTTCAGCAAATGATGATTGGACAGGTGCAAGGCGTGCTAAACAGATTTGATGAGGCCATGGAGAAGATAGATGGCATTGAGAAGACGTTTGAAACAAAGCTTGATAGCAAGTTTGATGAATTGCTCGCGCGTTTTCCACAACCACCGCCGGCTGCACCTATCGCACCTCTGCAACGACAACAACTACGCCCCCTTCCGAATCGGTATGGGACGAGCTCAGCGTGTTCCTATTGAGCCAGGACAAAATTCTGGTGCCGCTGCCATCGCTGTTGGTGCTTCTTTGGCTCCTGCAGCTGCTGCTGGTGGTACCGAGGAGGATGATGAGTATGTGGGCGATTATGAGGATGAGGTTGATCAACATCGAACTACGTGCAACCACCAGCACCACAACCACTAGGTCGTCCACATGCAAATAATGGCAATATTAGGGCTCCCCTCAGTGCGAGATCATGACCATCTCCCTAAACTGAAATTGAATATTCCACCATTTGAGGGTAGATATGTTCCCGATATATATCTTACTTGGGAGTTAGAAACTGAACAACGATTTACATGTTTACAATATCCCGAGGAGAGACGTGTTCTGCTGCTGTTTGTGCTTTCACTAGCTTTGCATGTGTTTGGTTGTCGAACATTGTAGATTATATCCTGTTCCAGCTACTTGGGCTGCTTTCAAAACTGCTATGCGTACTCGTTGGGTTCCACCATATTATCAACGTGAATTACTTCAAAAATTGCAGCGCTTAAGACAAGGAAAAACTCTGTAGAAGAATATTATCGGGAATTACAAACTGGCTTGATTAGATGTGGTATTGTTGAGGAGAATGAAGCTATGCTTGCATGTTTTTCGGGTGGATTAAATAGAGATTCAGACCATTCTAGACTATAAGGATTATAATAATATCACTCGTTTATTCCATCTTGCTTGTAAAGCTGAGCGTGAAGTGCAGGATCGACGAGGCATTGGCGCGCACTAACTTTTCTGCAGGTCGACCTTCATCATGGACACCACGTGCATCATCTACTTCCTTTGCACCATCACCTCCTTGGTGCCACCTCCAACCGTGATACAAGAAAGCAGGCACAACCACCACTATCGCCAAGAGCACACCGCCGGGCCTGCACAGAGCTCTTCTTCTTCCATGGCGTCAACAGGCACACAAGTGATATTATTTGTCGTCGTTGTAAGGGAAGAGGACATTTTTTGAGAGAATGCAAATCTCAGCGTGTGATGATTGCTCACGAGGATGGTGGGTATGAGTCCGCTAGTGACTATGATGAGGAGACTTTGGCTCTTATTACACATGAGGAACACGGTGGAGATGATTCGATCATGAGACACAATACATGGCTGCTGAAGATCTTGACAGTATGAATGTTTAGTTGCTCAACGTGTTTTGAGTGTGCAGGTTACACAAGCTGAGCAAAATCAGAGGCATAATTTGTTCCATACAAAGGAGTTGTGAAGGAACGTTCTATTAGCGTCATCATAGATGGAGGAGCTGCAACAACTTGGCTAGCATGGAGATGGTGGAGAAGCTATCTCTCACCACAAGACCACATCCACATCCTTACTACATCCAATGGTTCAACAACAGCGGCAAGGTGAAGGTAACACGTCATTGTTCGTGTGCATTTTAGTATCTCTACATATGCTGATTATGTTGATTGTGATGTGGTACCTATGCAAGCATGTTCCTTGTTACTTGGTAGACCATGGCAATTTGATAAAAATTCTGTACACCATGGTAGAAACAATCAGTATACTCTTGTTCATAAGGATAAAAATATTACTTTGCTTCCTATGACTCCTGAGTCCATTTTGAAAGATGATATTAATAGAGCTAATAAAGCAAAACAGGAGAAAAATAAGAGTGAAAATCAGATTGTGGCAAAAGAATTTGAGCAACACATGAAGCCTAATAATAAACCATCTCTGTTGCTTCGAAATTAAATTGAAAAGTGCATGTTTACTTGCCACCAAATCTGATATGGATGAGCTAGATTTTAGCAAATCTATTTCCTATGCTTTTGTGTGCAAAGAGGCATTATTTTCATTCGAGGACGTGCCTTCCTCTTTGCCCCTGCTGTCACTAACATTTTGCAGAGTTCACGACGTCTTTCCACAAGGCGTGCCACCGGATTACCACCTATTCGAGGGATTGAGCATCAAATTGACTTAATTCGGTGCATCATTACCCAACCGTGCACCATACCGTACCAATCCGGAGGAGACGAAGGAGATTATCGTCAAGTCACAGGAGCTGCTCGACAAAGGTTATATCTGCGAATCCCTTAGTCCTTGTGCTGTTCCTATTATTCTAGTGCGAAAAAGGATGGTACGTCACGTATGTGTGTTGATTGTAGAGGCATCAATAATATTACTATTCGTTATCGTCACCCTATTCCTAGGCTAGATGATATGCTTGATGAATTGAGTGGCTCTACAATATTCTCCAAAGTTGATTTGCGTAGTGGATACCATCAAATTCGTATGAAATTGGGAGATGAATGGAAAACAGCATTTAAAACTAAGTTTGGATTATATGAGTGGTTAGTCATGCCTTTTGGGTTAACTAATTTACCTAGTACTTTCATGGGATTAATGAACGAAGTTTTACGTGCTTTCATTGGACGATTTGTGGTAGTCTATTTTGATGATATACTGATTTATAGCAAATCTTTGGAAGAACATTTGGATCATTTACGTGCTGTTTTTAATGCTCTACATGATGCACGTTTGTTTGGTAACCTTGGGAAGTGCACCTTTTGCACCGATCGAGTATCTTTTCTTGGCTATGTTGTTACTCCACAGGGAATTGAAGTTGATAAAGCCAAGATTGAAGCTATTGAGAGTTGGCCGCAGCCCAAAACGGTCACACAGTGAGGAGTTTCCTTGGCCTCGCTGGTTTCTATAGGCGTTTTGTGAGAGATTTCAGCACCATTGCTGCACCTCTCAACGAGCTTACAAAGAAGGATGTGCCTTTTGTTTGGGGTACCGCACAGGAAGAAGCCTTCACGGTATTGAAAGCTAAGTTGACACATGCTCCTTTACTCCAACTTCCTGATTTTAATAAGACTTTTGAGCTTGAATGTGATGCTAGTGGAATTGGATTAGGAGGTGTGTTATTACAAGATGGCAAACTTGTTGCATACTTTTTCGAAAAATTGAGTGGGCCTAGTCTGAATTACTCTACTTATGATAAAGAATTATATACTCTTGTTAGGACTTTAGAAACATGGCAACATTATTTATGGCCCAAAGAATTTGTTATACATTCGATCATGAATCTTTGAAACATATTAAAAGTCAAGCTAAACTGAATCGTAGACATGCTAAATGGGTTGAATTCATTGAGACTTTCCTTATGTCATTAAACACAAGAAGGGTAAAGAAAATGTTATTGCTGATGCATTGTCTCGTCGCTATACTATGCTTTCACAACTTGACTTCAAAATATTTGGTTTGGAGACCATCAAAGATCAATATGTACATGATGCTGATTTTAAAGATGTATTGCAGAATTGTAAAGAAGGAAGAACATGGAACAAGTTTGTCGTTAATGATGGATTTGTGTTCGTGCTAACAAGCTATGCATTCCAGCTAGCTCCGTTCGTCTTTTGTTGTTGCAGGAGGCGCATGGAGGAGGACTAATGGGACACTTTGGCGTGAAGAAGGCGGAGGACGTACTTGCTACACATTTCTTTTGGCCAAAGATGAGACGGATGTTGAGCGTTTTATTGCTCTTTGCACTACATGTCAAAAAGCTAAGTCACGACTCAATCCTCATGGTTTATATATGCCTTTGCCTGTACCTAGTGTTCCTTGGGAGGATATATCTATGGACTTTGTTTTAGGTTTACATAGAACAAAGAAGGGGAAGGATAGCATATTTGTTGTCGTGGATAGATTCTCGAAAATGGCACACTTTATACCATGTCATAAAAGCGATGATCTTTGTCAATGTTGCTGATTTGTTCTTTCGTGAAATTATTCACTTGCATGGTGTGCCAAATACTATTGTTTCAGATCGTGATACTAAATTTCTTAGCCACTTTTGGAGATGTTTATGGGCTAAGTTGGGGACTAAACTGCTTTTTAGTACTACTTGTCACCCCCAAACTGATGGACAAACTGAAGTAGTCAATAGAACATTGTCTACTATGCTTAGGGCTGTTCTAAAAAAAATAAGAAAATGTGGGAGGAATGCTTGCCTCATATTGAATTTGCTTATAATCGTTCATTGCATTCTACTACTAAGATGTGCCCTTTTGAAGTTGTGTATGGTTTCCTACCTCGTGCACCTATTGATTTGTTGCCTCTTCCATCTTTGGAGAAGGTTAATTTTGATGCTAAAGAACGTGCTGAATTGATTTTAAAAATGCATGAGTTAACTAAGGAAAACATTGAGCGTATGAATGCTAAATATAAACTTGCTGGAGATAAGGGTAGAAAACATGTTGTGTTTGCACCGGAGATCTTGTTTGGTTACATTTGCGTAAGGATAGATTTCTGATTTGCGCAAATCAAAGCTAATGCCACGTGCTGCTCGTCCCTTTAAGGTGTTGGAGAAAGTAAATGATAATGCATATAAACTTGAGCTGCCTGCAGATTTTGGGGTTAGTCCCACTTTTAACATTGCAGATTTGAAGCCATATTTGGGTGAGGAAGATGAACTTCCGTCGAGGGCGACTTCATTTCAAGAAGGGAGGATGATGAGGATATCAATACCATTGTTACACCCACAGCCCTTGCTGCTATACATCTTGGACCAATTACTAGAGCTCACAAGACGCCAACTAAATTACTGGTACTTTCGTTTCTTGGTAATGATTCTAATGTTCATGAGAATATGATCTGCCTAAATTGGATACATTTGTTTTGCTTACAAATGAAGGGCCTAGCTTGGAGAAGGATGAACATTGGAGCAAGAACAAGCATGGAGATGATGGCATGCGCAAGGGGGACAAGAATGGAGTTAAAAGTGATGATTTCAGGACTTTGAAGCCACCATAATGAGTGCATGAAGCCTTGGACGAAATATACAAGATGCCACTTCATAAATTTCGTCCAGAGGCTATTCTAGGTGCTGCGTCACCTTATTATTGGGCCAGGCCCATGTAATTTCGAAATACATTAGTATAGGCTATTTTTAGAGTCCGTATGTGTGGGGAAACAAGAGATAGGGTTAGTTTCGGACCCCTCCACCAAGGGCCACGAAATTCTCCCCCTCTTCCTCCATATATACAGCCCTTAGGGCACCGTTTAGACTTTGGGTTTTGTTTAGATCAAAAGTTCGCCATAGCTGCAACCGCGTGCCGTTTGTGTTCAACGACCGGACAAAGCGCCACAGAACCCCACCTTGATCAATAAAGCTTTCATCTTATATTCGCAATATCCAGATTGCAATCTCAGTTTCTTGCTTGTTCTTCGCTTGCTCGCAGGAAATAGACCCTCGTGGTCGTTGATCGTGCTCGGCGTGGTCAATAACCTCTCGGAGTTGGTTTAGCAATTGCTAAGGCGCGGCGTCCTCGCCTTCGTAGTCGGATCGTCAAAGTCGACTTCCACCAAAGCGAAATCCACCATCTCATCGAAAGACGGGACACCTTTGCCTCTATCAGGCGGGGTCCGGATGATCCGGATGGTGGCCCAGATGATCCGGGTGTCGGGGGTCCGGATGATCCGGGCGACCATCCGGATGATCCGGCTTCATCGGGGGGCTTCTCTTGTCTTCAGCGTCTTTACCCGGATGATCCGGGGTAGGGTCCGGATGATCCGGCTGGGCCCGGATGATCCGGACGGCGGCCCGGACGTCCGGCCTGATTCCAGCAGCTGCTTCGTCTTCTTCTTCTCCTTTCTTCCGTCTTCTCTTCCATGCTTGGCCTTGGTCCTTGGATTCTCCTTGGTCATGTTGGTTGTACCTGAGTGTATGCAAGGTCCATGCATGAGGTAGTAGCCGTGTCTCATATGCGGAAAGTGACGGTTCGGAGAGGAGTGAATTCACCTTGTGTCCAATGGCGTATGTTCGAGGTCTCGTCATATGTCCTCTTGGGGCTTGGAGAGTAGTCGGAGTGTACATGGGGATGAACGAGGGATGCTCCGCATCACGTGTCCTCTTGTGTTTCGGCTATTTAGGCGCGGTGTGACATCAACAACAAACGCTCATTTTGGTCGGCTACTCATCTTCGCTACGGACGGTAACTTCGACGACATCTTTCTCATACCTTGCAATCGCATTGACAACCATCATATACCATCTTTCGCGTTGCTTACCCATCGAGACTAGCCATTGAGTATTGCCGGCAACGTGACTTGTGCACATTAGTTGCATACACCATATCCTACATACCATCGAGGTGCATATCTCGGAATTAACTTGTGTGTCACAAAGTTGTCATCGCATACACAATTGCTATCTTGGTTCCTCAAGTTTGCATAAGAAAAGAGCTCAAAAGAGAAAGAGCCACTCAAGCTTTTAAGCAAAGAGGAAAGATAAGCAAAGAGCTTATAAGCAACAAGCATAGCATCATACAACATTAAGTTTGTCATATAAGATCATCTTGGATCATTGCACCGATACACCATACATATAGCATACATGGGATAGAGATCGTTGCATTTTTGCCTAGTAGGTTGTGCACAAGCTCCGTATCTGCCTATTGTGCAATCGTGCTAGCATCTCTCTAGTATTGTGCAACAAGAGCATTTTCGTGGATTCCACATTTTGGCTCACTTTTGGTTTGCACAATCCCATTTATCTATTTGCGTGTGTGTTTCCGTGTACCACTACTTGCTTGGTCTACTTGTTGCATATGCGAATTTGCGAATCTTCTTCAACATTTTTGAGTCAAGCTAACGATTGCAATCAATTTTGTGCCACCATCCTAACCAAGCTCCACCAAAAGCTTTTACTTGTGTAGGTGTGAGAATCGACAAGGATCGGTACCAATAGTGCTATTTCATTGTGCGCATTTGAGTGAACTTGATTCATCTTCAACTTCGGTCAAAGGTACATTCGTATTCGTTCTTCTCCTTCTACCACTCACAATTTGCTTGAAATGATGGATATGCCAAGTTCTTCTACAAATCCACTCTTCTTCGAGCAAGACGACGACATGTCATCATACGTCACCAAGAGCCACCTCTTTGGCGCGCAACGAGCTCTCCATCAAGAGCAACAAGCAATGAGCGAGCGCATCGACAACCTCTCCACCGACTTGCGACTCTCCGATCAACGTACAAGAGACTACTTCGACAACAAACTCGACGCGCACAAGAAAGAGAACGATGCAAGAATGGACGAGATCCGCGCCTTGTTGGTGAACCGACGTACTTCAACTTCCTCACACTCAAGACAGAGCCACTCAAGTCGCCACTCCGACGACTCCTTCTCCGACACAAGTACACCATCATCGAACACTCTTCGACGAGCCGCGCGTCAAGACCGTCATGCATCTCGCAACCCGCTACATGACAAGCATCCCCAAGAGCAAGTTGATGAACAAGTTCCTCGCCCTCAATCGAACCAAGTGGCGTTTGCTCAAGCTCAAGAACGACAACGTCTTCGTCGCCAACAAGAACAAGAACGAGCGAGCCTACATCAAGAGCAACAAGACGCCGAGGCTCAACGTCTTCAACAACGACAACAAGAAGCACAAGCTCTTGAGGCGGAACGTGCCCTTCAAGCATCAACTCGAGCTATCACCAACCGCAACCGCGAAAGGTGCAATCAAGAGGAAGCCCTTAGAGAAGAAATACACGAGAGGAACTACCATCCGCGTGCGCAACGTCAAGCCCCACAAGCTCCTCCACAAGCTCCTCAAGCTCATCCCCAACCTCAAGGTAAACAAGAGCAAGTTGATCATGGACTTCCTCCTCGCCAAGAGCAACATGAGGATGATTACCCTCCACGTCAAGAACGTCATCATCAACATCGACCTCAACACAATGAAGAACAACGCTATGGCAAGCTCAAGTTCACAATGCCCAAGTTCAATGGAAGCAATGATCCCGAAGAGTACCTCTCATGGGCATTGAAGGTCGACAAAATCTTTCGTTTGCACAACTATGAGGAAGAGAAGAAGATCGCTATGGCATCACTTGAGTTCCAAGACTATGTGCTCATATGGTGGGAACAAGTCCTTGAACGACGACAAGCAAGAGGTGAACCTCCAATCACCACTTGGGCTCAAATGAAGGATGTCATGCGAGCACGCTTTGTGCCCACCAACTACAACCGTGATCTCTTCAAGAAGCTACAACTCCTCAAGCAAGGAACAAAGAGTGTTGAAGAATACTACAAGGAAATGGAGATTGCCATGATTCGAGCCAATGTCACGGAGGATGATGAGCAAACAATGGCACGATTCTTGAACGGCCTCAATCATCCCATCAAGAAGATCGCCGACTTCCAACCCTACTCCAACCTCATTGACCTCGTGCATCAAGCTACAAAGGCGGAACGACAAGTGCAAGATGACTTCAAGTACGCCAAGTACTCCTCCAAGACATATGGCTTCTACAACAACCAAGCTTCAACAACTACTCCAACTTCAACATCAACCAAGCCTTCTCCAAGCAACGACGACAAGTTAAGTTACAAGAAAACTTCTACAAGTTCAAGTTGTCCTCCTCCTACCACAAGCAACATCAAGCCGCGTGCTTCATCATCTACTCCAACCGATGAGACCGTCAAGACAAGCTCCTTCAAGTGTTTTACTTGCGGCGGCCGAGGCCACAAGTCCTATGAATGCACCAACAAGCGCACCATGATACTAAACGACGATGGCACATACGACTCAATGAGTGAAGATGAAATGGACGCTATTGAGCAAGTGGCCATGCACCGGCGCATCAACGAGGATGAAGATGATCAAGTCTTTTGTGATGAAGATCTGAGCCCGCTCTTGTTGTCTCCAAAGTCTTGACACTTCAACATCAACAAGAAGAAGACCAACGATGCCACATCTTCCACACAAAGGCGGCATCAATGGACGATCCGTCAAGGTCATCATCGATGGAGGTAGTTGCCACAACTTGGCAAGCGAAGAACTATGCTCCAAGCTCCAATTGGTCAAGAAGAAGCATCCACACCCCACAAGGTTCAATGGCTAAGTGACTCGGCACTATCTGAGTTGAGCATACGGTCCAAGTATCATTCAAAATAGGTGCATATGAGGACACTTTGGAGTGTGATGTGGTCCCAATGACCGTTTGCCACCTCCTCCTTGGTCGGCCATGGCAATTCGACCGTGTTGTCTACCACAATGGGCGTACAAACCACTATAGCTTCAAGATGAAAAGCAAAGAATATGTCCTACGACCCATGTCTCCTAGTCAAGTGATAGCCGACAAACAAGCCACCAACCAAAGAGAGAAGAGTGAGAAAGTGAGCCACCAAAAAGTGAGTGAGAGCCACAAGCCAAATTTGGCGCCTCTTAGCCTAGAGAGAAAAACCTCATACTATTCGCCACCAAACATGAGATGAGAGAAGTGTGTGAGAACCCATCGAGTGTGATGCACTTTGTCCTTGTGTGCAAGGATGGCGAACCAAAAACTAACACCACTCATGAGCTACCTTTGGTGTTTCAATCTCTTTTGCAGGAATTTCAAGATGTTTTCCCAGATGAGCTACCTCCGGGTCTACCTCCTCTACGAGGCATTGAGCATCGAATTGACCTCATTCCCGGAACACCACTTCCAAACAAAGCTCTATACCGTGTCAATCGCAAAGAAACCAAGGAGATTCAATGGCAAGTACAACAACTACTCGACAACGGTCATGTACGTGAAAGCTTAAGCCCTTGTGCCGTTCCCGTTATTCTTGTTGCTAAGCCCGATGGAAGTTTCCGTTGTGTTCCGATTTTAGACCCATAAATGCTATCACCGTGCGCTATAGGCATCCCATTCCTCGCTTAGATGATATGCTTGATGAACTTAGTGGAGCCAACTTTTTCTCAAAAATTGATCTTAAAAGTGGCTTTTATCAAATACACATTCATGAGGGTGATGAATGGAAAACTGCTTTCAAAACCAAATTTGGCTTATATGAATGGTTGGTTATGCCTATGGGTTTGTCGGAAGCTCCCGGAACTTTTGTGCGCCTCATGCATCATGTACTTCGTCCATACATTGGAATCTTTATTGTGGTTTACTTCGATGATATTCTTGTGTTTAGCAAAACCATGAAAGAGCATCTTGATCATATTAAGCTTGTTTTGCAAACACTTCGAAAGGAAAGTCTTTATGCCAACTTGAAAAAAATGCACTTTTGGAGTTGACAAAGTGGTTTTCTTGGGTTTCGTTGTCTCTTCCAAGGGTGCCCATGTTGATGAAACTAAGATCAAAGCAATTAAAACTTGGCCCCAACCCACCAGTTTGCAACAAGTGCGAAGTTTCCTTGGTCTTGCAGGTTTTTATAAATAAACCGTGAAAAACTTTAGCACTATTGCAGCTCCTTTGCATGCTTTGAGTAAGAAGAATACTCCTTTTGTTTGGGGACCTTTGCAATCCAACGCTTTTGATGAGCTCAAGTCTTTGCTTAGTCATGCTCCGATTCTTGCTTTGCCCAATTTTGACAAAACTTTTGAGGTCCATTGTGATGCAAGTGGTACCGGAATAGGCGGAGTTTTAATGCAAGAAAAATGAGTCATTGCTTATTTTAGTGAAAAACTCTCCGGTGCTCAACTTAACTATCCCGTATATGACAAAGAATTGTATGCTTTAGTGCGTGTCCTACATGTTTGGGAACATTATCTTAGACCTCATGAGTTTGTCATCCATACCGATCATGAAACGCTTAAGTACTTAAAAGGTCAAACTAAATTGAACAAGCGTCATGCCAAATGGAGTGAATTTATTGAATCTTTTCCGTATGTGATCAAGTACATTAAGGGCAAGGAAAATGTAGTTGCCGATGCGCTCTCACGCATATGCACGCTCGTCACCCAACTTGAGTTGAATGTTATTGGCTTTGAGCACATAAAGGATTTGTATGCTAGTGATCCATCTTTTGCACCTCATTATGCTAAATGTTTGACGCATACATCTTGGGAACAATATTACCTCAAGGATGGTTATCTTATGAGAGCTAACAAACTTTGCATACCCGAGTCTTCTCTTCGTTTGCTACTTTTACAAGAGGCTCATGGAGGTGGACTCATGGGACATTTTGGACGCGACAAGACCTTCGCCACGCTCTCCAAGAACTACTTTTGGCCCAAGATGTTTCAAGACGTTTCACGCTTCACCACCCGATGCTCAACATGCCGCAAAGCTAAGTCAAAAGCTCAATCTCATGGTCTTTACATGCCTCTTCCTATTCCTTATCAACCTTGGGAAGACATTAGCATGGACTTTGTGCTTGGTTTGCCTAGAACTCAAAATGGAAAGGATTCCGTATTTGTTGTTGTGGATAGATTTTCTAAAATGGCACATTTCATTCCTTGCAACAAGGTAGACGATGCTTCACATATTGCAAATCTCTTTTGTAGGGAAATCTTGTGCCTCCATGGAGTACCAAAGACAATCGTCTCCGACCGCGACGTCAAGTTCCTGAGTTACTTTTGGAAGACCCTATGCGCCAAGCTCGGAATCAAGCTCTTCTTCTCATCCGCATACCATCCTCAAACCGACGGCCAAACGGAGGTGACGAACCAAACGCTCTCCACTCTACTTCGCGTGTTGATCAAGAAGAACATCAAGGAGTGGGAGGCGTGTCTACCCATCGCCGAATACGCCTACAACCGCGCAAGACATTCGACGACCGGCAAGTCCCCTTCGAGGTCGCTTCACGGCTTCAACCCATTGTCCCCATTGGACATCCTACCTCTACCTCTACAAGAGCGCACCAACCTCGACGCAAGTGCCCGTGCAAGCTACATCAAGAAGATGCATGAAGAGACAAGACACACCATCGAGCGCCACGTACAACGACTCACTACCAAGCTCAACATCAACAAGCATCCCATGATCTTCAACATAGGCGATCTAGTGTGGCTACACCTTCGTAAGGAACGCTTCCCCAACTAACGCAAGTCCAAACTTCTACCTCGAGCCGATGGACCCTTCAAGGTGTTAGCACGCTACAACAACAACGCCTACAAGCTCGACCTAACAAGCGACAAGTACAACGTGAGCGACACCTTCAACGTCAAAGACCTCTCGCCTTTCCATGGTGATGAAGATCTAGATCCGAGGTCGGATCCTTTCGAAGGGAGGGGATATGATGCGGAGCATCCTTTCGTCATCCCCATGGACTCTACATCGACACATCCAACACCACAAGGACCGATGACTCGAGCACGTGCAAGAGCTCTTGAAACCGAGGTGACATCACTCCTCTCACAACTCTCCTTCGATTCACATGAGACATGGTTACTACCTCAAACGGAAACTCTATGCATACTCAGGCACCAAGGAGTCAACCATGAAGAGGCTAGGAAGCAACGAGAACCGGAAGTGGAAGACATGCATGAAGACGGAGAGAAGAAAGCAACAAGGACCAGAGAGGCCGGACGATCCGGACAGAGGCCCGGACGATCCGGAAAGAGCCCGGATGATCCGGACCCCGGTCCGGACGATCCGGGTACAACGACCGAAGGCAACAGAAGCTCTCCCCCGAAGCCGGACCATCCGGGTCTCGACCCGGATCATCCGGACCCCGCCCGGACGTCCGGACCACCAGCCGGACATCCGGCCCTGCGCGACCACCAGCCGACCCTCCGGCTCATCCGGGTCCCCGCCCGGATCATCCGGACCAGCCCGGATCATCCGGACCCCCGTCCGGATCATCCGGCCAGCGCCTGTGTGCGCGTGTTGGGCTGAGCCCATGTACCCCTTCGCCCCAAACTCTATATATAGAACCCCCTCTCCTCACATTGAGACTTAGCATTGGATTAGCTCATATTTGTGTGAGAGCCTTTGCTCATCCACTCGGTTACTTCTCCTCGGAGATCAGGACCTCCGTCTAGGAGAAGATCCCCCTGCGGATTCAAGACCCCTATCTAGGGAAGAACATCAAGGCCTCCTCTTGGAGATGAACGGTTCCTATGTATCCTTACCCTAGTTGACTATGTATCTTGTGGATCTCATGTGTGTATGTCGATCTAGCACTTGTGTGATCGATTCCTTGTTGGTTGAGTGTTTCTCTCTCGTTTTCCCCGTGTTTCCCCTCGTGCTTCCGCGTGTTCTTCGTGTTTCCTCCGCAGGATCCCCTCCAAACGTGAAAGATCGACGAATTAGGGTTCCACCCTACATCATTATGGGTCCGACACGGTCTCTTAATGACAAAATTATGACCGTCTTAGTGAGCATCTGTCCATTCTATGGTAGTCCTTGAAAGTACTTCATTTTCTCGTGCGCTTTTTGCCTGACTGCCCCAAAATTTCTTGTCCTCTATAGTGGAGATATCATTTCCACATATTTATTGACCGATGCCAGCAATGCCCTTTAGTTCTTGGCTTTCACGCGCATGAGTTACAGCATGCCATCCGGCGAAAACAAGGAGAATAAGGCATATAGCCGCAGGATTTTCTTCAATTTACGGCCAAATGAGTTTGCCCGGATCATAGAGCATCTGTAGAAAGGTACGTTTGTCCCTACCGGGGGGGCTAATGTCTATAAGCAACATATTCTCTCGAATTTCCTTCAAAAGGAAGTCCCAATGGGTTCAGAAACTTGTCTAAAAAACAGCGACGAATGATGTTCTTTGACTTTCAAGCCAAAAAGTCCTGCTTAAGGCTGAATTTGAGGGTACTCCGGGCCTCCTGGCGCAAGCGGGGAGTATTTTTTGATTGGCAGGCGCCATGAAAGCAGTTTGAGTACTTATCGGTCTTACACGGTCTCCTAATGACAAAATTATGACCGTCTTAGTGAGCATCTGTCCATTCTATGGTAGTCCTTGAAAGTACTTCATTTTCTCGTGCGCTTTCTGCCTGACCGCCCCAAAATTTCTTGTACTCTATAGTGGAGATATCGTTTCCACATATATATTGACTGATGCCAGGAATGCCCTTTAGTTCTTGACTTTCACGCGCATGAGTTACAACATGCCATCCGGCGAAAACAAGGAGAAGAAGGCATATAGCTGCTGGATTTTCTTCAATTTACGTCCAAATGAGATTGCCCGGATCATAGAGCATCTGCAGAAAGGTACGTTTTCCCTACCAGGGGGGCTAATGTCTATAAGCAACATAATCTCTCGAATTTCCATCAAAAGGAAGTGCCAATGGGTTCAGAAACTTGTCCTAAAAATAGCGGCAAATGATGTTCATTGACTTTCAGGGCCAAAAAGTCCTGCTTAAGGCTGAATTTGAGGGTACTCCGGGCCTCCAGGCGCAAGCGGGGAGTATTTTTTTGGATTCGCGCGTTCGCCGCGAGCAGTTTGAGTACTTATGGGTCCGACTCCTAATGACAAAATTATGACCGTCTTAGTGAGCATCTGTCCATTCTATGGCAGTCCTTGAAAGTACTTCATTTTCTCGTGCGCTTTTTGCCTGACTGCCCCAAAATTTCTTGTACTCTATAGTGGAGATATCATTTCCACATATATATTGACCGATGCTAGGAATGCCCTTTAGTTCTTGGCTTTCACGCGCATGAGTTACAGCATGCCATTCGGCGAAAACAGGGAGACTAAGGCATATAGCCGCTGGATTTTCTTAAATTTACGGCTAAATGAGATTGCCTGGATCATAGAGCATCTGCAGAAAGGTACGTTTGTCCCTACCGGGGGGGGGGGCTAATGTCTATAAGCAACATATTCTCTCGAATTTCCTTCAAAAGGAAGTCCCAATGGGTTCAGAAAATTGTCTGAAAAACAGCGACGAATGATGTTCTTTGACTTTCAGGCCAAAAGTCCTGCTTAAGGCTGAATTTGAGGGTACTCCGGGCCTCCTGGCACAAGCGGGCTGTATTTTTTTGGATTCGCGCGCTCGCCGCGAGCAGTTTGAGTACTTATCGGTCCGACATGGACTCCTAATGACAAAATTATGACCGTCTTAGTGGGCATCTGTCCATTCTATGGTATTCCTTCAAAGTACTTCATTTTCTCGTGCGCTTTTTTCCTGACTGCCCCATAATTTCTTGTCCTCTATAGTGGAGATATCGTTTCCACATATATATTGACTGATGCAAGGAATGCCCTTTAGTTCTTGGCTTTCACACGCATGAGTTACAGCATGCCATTCGGCGAAAACAGGGATACTAAGGCATATAGCCGCTGGATTTTCTTCAATTTACGACCAAATGAGATTGCCCGGATCATAGAGCATCTGCAGAAAGGTACGTTTTCCCTACCAGGGGGGCTAATATCTATAATCAACATAATCTCTCGAATTTCCGTCAAAAGGAAGTGCCAATGGGTTCAGAAACTTGTCTGAAAAATAGCGACGAATGATGTTCATTGACTTTCAGGGCCAAAAAGTCCTGCTTAAGGCTGAATTTGAGGGTACTCCAGGCCTCGTGGCGCATGCGGGGAGTATTTTTTTGGATTCACGCGCTCGCCACGAGCAGTTTGAGTACTTATGGGTCCGACAAGGTCTACAAATGACAAAATTATGGCCGTCTTAGTGAGCATCTGTCCATTCTATGGCAGTCCTTGAAAGTACTTCATTTTGTCGTGCGCTTTTCGCCTGACTGCCCTAAAATTTCTTGTCCTCTATAGTGGAGATATCATTTCCACATATATTGACTGATGCCAGCAATGCCCTTTAGTTCTTGGCTTTCACGCGCATGAGTTACAGCATGCCATCCAGCGAAAACAAGGAGAATAAGGCATATAGCCGCTGGATTTTCTTCAATTAACGGCCAAATGAGATTGCCCGGATCATAGAGCATCTGCAGAAATGTACATTTGTCCCTACCAGGGGGGCTAGTGTCTATAAGCAACATATTCTCTTGAATTTACTTCAAAAGGAAGGCCCAATGGGTTCAGAAACTTGTCTAAAAAACAGCGACGAATGATATTCTTTGACTTTCAGGCCAAAAAGTCCTGCTTAAGGCTGAATTTGAGGGTACTCCGGGCCTCCTGGCGCAAACGGGGAGTAGTTTTTTGGATTCGCACGCTCGCCGCGTGCAGTTTGAGTAGTTATCGGTCCGACGTGGACTCCTAATGACAAAATTATGACCGTCTTAGTGAGCATCTGTCCATTCTATGGTAGTCCTTGAAAGTACTTCATTTTCCCGTGCGCTTTTTGCCTGACTGCCCCATAATTTCTTGTCCTTTATAGTGGAGATATCGTTTCCACATATATATTGACTGATGGAAGGAATGCCCTTTAGTTCTTGGCTTTCACGCGCATGAGTTACAGCATGCCATCCGGCGAAAACAGGGAGACTAAGGCATATAGCCGCTGGATTTTCTTCAATTTACGACCAAATGAGATTGCCCGAATCATAGAGCATCTGCAAAAAGGTATGCTTTCCCTACCAGGGGGCTAATGTCTATAAGCAACATAATCTCTCGAATTTCCTTCAAAAGGAAGTGCCAATGGGTTCATAAACTTGTCCGAAAAATAGCGACGAATGATGTTCTTTGACTTTCAGGGCAAAAAGTCCTGCTTAAGGCTGAATTTGAGGGTACTCTGGGCCTCCTGGCGCAAGCGGGGAGTATTTTTGGATTCGCGCGCTCGCCGCGAGTAGTTTGAGTACTTATCGGTCCGACACGGACTCCTAATGACAAAATTATGACCGTCTTAGTGAGCATCTGTCCATTCTATGGCAGTCCTTGAAAGTACTTCATTTTCTCGTGCGCTTTTTGCCTGACTGCCCCAAAATTTCTGGTCCTCTATAGTGGACATATCATTTCCACATATATATTGACCGATGCCAGGAATGCCCTTTAGTTCTTGGCTTTCACGTGCATGAGTTACAGCATGCCATCCGGCGAAAACAAGGAGAATAAGGCATATAGCCGCTGGATTTTCTTCAATTTACGACCAAATGAGATTGCCTAGATCATAGAGCATCTGCAGAAAGGTACGTTTGTCCCTACCAGGGGGGCTAATGTCTATAAGCAACATAATCTCTCGAATTTCCTTCAAAAGGAAGTGCCAATGGGTTCAGAAACTTGTCTGAAAAATAGCGACGAATGATGTTCTTTGACTTTCAGGGCCAAAAAGTCCTGCTTAAAGCTGAATTTGAGGGTACTCCGGGCCTCTTGGCGCAATCGGGGAGTATTGTTTTGGATTCGCGCGCTCGCCGCTAGCAGTTTGAGTACTTATTGGTCAGACACGGACTCCTAATGACATAATCATGACGGTCTTAGTGAGCATCTGTCCATTCTGTGACAGTCCTTGAAAGTACTTCATTTTCTAGTGCGCTTTTTGCCTGACTGCCCCAAAATTTCTTGTCCTCTATAGTGGAGATATCGTTTCCACATATATATTGACCGATGCCAGGAATGCCCTTTAGTTCTTGGCTTTCACGTGCATGAGTTACAGCATGCCATCCGGTGAAAACAAGGAGAATAAGGCATATAGCCGCTGGATTTTCTTCAATTTACGGCCAAATGAGATTGCCTACATCATAGAGCATCTGCAGAAAGGTACGTTTGTCCCTACCAGGGGGGCTAATGTCTATAAGCAACATAATCTCTCGAATTTCCTTCAAAAGGAAGTGCCAATGGGTTCAGAAACCTGTGTGAAAAACAGCGACGAATGATGTTCTTTGACTTTCAGGCCAAAAAGTCCTGCTTAAGGCTGAACTTGAGGGTACTCCGGGCCTCCAGGCACAAGCGGTCCGACACGGTCTCCTAATGACAAAATTATGACCGTCTTAGTGAGCATATGTCCATTCTATGGCAGTCCTTGAAAGTACTTCATTTTCTCGTGCGCTTTTTGCCTGACTGCCCCAAAATTTCTTGTCCTGTATAGTGGAGATATCGTTTCCACATACATATTGACCGATGCCAGTAATGCCCTTTAGTTCTTGGCTTTCATGTGCATGAGTTACAGCATGCCATCCGGCGAAAACAAGGAGAACAAGTGATGCGGAGCATCCTATGGACATCACCATGTCAAGAGTCCGTTCGGCGAGTGACACGTGCGACATGTACTTCACATACACAAAGGTGAATCATCTCCTTTACACGTGCTCACTTGACCCCTTCGAGGATGGTATACTACTTGACACTCCACTCGTGTGCATGCATAGGTATTGTCGGAACACTAAGGACGACGAGGAGGAGTGCAAGCGCCAAAGAACAACTACGCCATCCGCGAGGGAAGCCTAGAAGCGGCGACGGAAGAAGACCGGGACGAGCGGTACTACCGCCCCGTAAGCGGTTCTACGCTGACCAGCGGTACTACCGCCCCATGCGCTTCGCCACTACCGCTCAACCCGGCAAGTACTAGTGTTCGACGATCCGGGCCAGTACTACCGCTCAGCCTAAGCGGCAGAGCAGCTTGAGCGGTACTACCGCCCTTTGGCGGTACTACCGCCCTGCTTGCCGCAGAGTCGGGCCAGAGGCCCATGTATCCCTCCTCACTTACCTCTTCGTGGACATATGCTATATAAACTCCCCCACCTCCTCCTAGCTAGGGTTAGCATTGGATTAGCTCATATTTGTGTGAGAGCCTTTGCTCATCCACTTGGATACTTCTCCTCGGAGATCACGACCTCTTCGGAGAAGATCCCCCAAGCGGATTCAAGACCCCTTCTAGGGAAGAACATCAAGGCCTCCTTTTGGAGAAGAACGGTTCCTTTGTATCCTTACCTTTGTTGACTTTGGATCTCGTGTATCTCTTATGTGTGTGGTGATCTAGCACTTGTGTGATCGATTCCCTTGTTGGTTGAGTGATTCTCTCTCGTTTTCCCCGTGTTTTCCCTTGTGCTTCCGCGTGTTCTTCGTGATTCCCCGTAGGATCCACTCCAAACATGAAAGATCGACGCTATAGGGTTCCACCCTACATCATATGGTATCATGAGCCACGTTGATCACGTTTTTGGAGCCCCTACCCCTCTTTTTCTAGCTTGATTTTGTGTGTTATTGCCTAAATCCGAAAATCTCCACAAAAAATAGCCCCAAATTTTTTTGTGATTTGTTGGTTTGATGATGTTTTGTTGATTTTGATCCATGGATTTGCTTGGTTTCAAGTGGATCTAGCATTCCCCCAAGTTTCCCCTCTTTCCATCCACGAAATCCATCAAATTTTGCCCCCGAAATCATCCATTTCCGCCCCAAAATCGCGCCCCGATTCGATCTGCGAAAAATCCCGACAGGAGCGGTACTACCGCCCTACAGAGCGGTACTACCGCTGAGAACCTCAAGTGGTACTACCGCCCCGCTAACGGTACTACCGCTAGGCCCTGTTTCAGCCGAAACAGTCGAAAAATCCCGACACGAGCGGTACTACCGCCCTGGCCAGTTTCAGCTTTTCGAGTTTCACCGTTTTGCCCATAACTAATTCATCCGGAGTCCGTTTTTGACGTTCTTTAGCTCGTTTTGAAGCTATTGACATCCCCCATCCCACAAAAATACTACCAACATCATTTGACTCCATCACATTTGGTGAATTTTAGCATCTTTGCCTAGGGCTTCCACCACAACATCCGCATAACCACCACCGACTTCCGCAACCTAACCCATTTTGTTCCTTATAGCATTAGTGGTTGTTTGAGTTGTGATTTGAGTCTCCTAAGGTGTTTAGGCTACTTAGGGACGGTTGCTTCTTCATCAACCACCACCACCGCCACCACTTCCACATAACCTTGCCCACCATACACTTTCGACAACACAACTTAACCCAATTGTTGTTTGAGCTTTTTCGAGTTGTGGCTTGTGTCTCCTAAGGTGATTCGGCTACTTAGGGACCGTGTGCTTACAACTCTTACACCGTGTATAGCCCATCATCCCACTTCCGCATTGCCAAGTGCATACCACCACCGTTTTCCGCTACCACCATTTTGACATTTGACGTGTGAGATTTTGAGTTTGCGGTTTTTCCGTTTACTAAGGTGTTTCGGCTACTTAGGGACGAGTCTCCATCATCTTGGTATCTACACCAAGAACACCACCACTCATCATCGCAAAGGACGGTAACCTCGACGACACCTTTGTATACCCCCTTGCAAATTGCATTGTTAACCCCTAGCCCATTTTGCGTCACTTACCTATCGGGACTAGCCATTTGAGTATTGCCGGCAACGTTACTTGTGCACATTAGTGGTCCATACCTCCCATTGCATACATACCATATCATATTGGTATCATATCATCCATTGTGCCTCAAGTTTGTTCCTGCATATACACAATTGCTATCTTGGTTTGTGCATTGTACAAAAGTGACCATAAAAAAAAGAGAAAAAGCTTTTAAGCAAAAAGAGAGCAAAGAGCTCGTGAGCAAGTGCCATAGCATCATACCCATTGCACATCAGATTGTCAAATCAACATCATATGATATCATGCTTGAGAGACACACCGGGAACCATACATACATAGCATACTTGGGATAGAAAGAATATCCATTTTGCATCTTATAGGTTGTGCACAAGTGTCGTATCCGCCTACTGAGCAATCGTGCTAGCGTCTCTCTTGAGTTGTGCAACACGAGCGTTTTGGTGGATTCCACATTTTGAGCTCATTCCTTGGTTGCACGACCCCATTTATCTATCCGTGTGTGTGTTTCCGTGTGCCATTCTTTGCTATTGGTCCATTTGTCTCACTTGCGAATTTGTGAATCTTTTTCAACATTCTTGACTCTTGCTAACATTTTGCATTAAATTTTTGTGCCACTATCCTCACCGAGCTCCACTATAACCTTACTTGTGTAGGTGTGAGAATCGACAAGGATCGGTACCAATAGTGCTATTTCATTGTCCACATTTGAGTGAACTTGATTCATCTTCAACTTTGGTCAAAGGTACATTGGTATTAGTTCTTCTCTTTCTCCCACTCATATTTGCTCGAGTCTTGTGATGGATAGGCAAGGCATTTCCTCTCCGGTCTACGACAACAACGACGGCATGAACAACTACATCACCAAAGCGTCTATCTCCGATCTACAACGACAAATACAAGGCACATAATCAAGATTGCGAGAGCGCATCGAGAACATCTCCATCGACATTCGTCACTCTGAAGCAAGGAAAAGGGACTACATCGACAACAAGCTTGCCGCACAAAAGGAGGAGCAAGATGCGAGAATGGAAGAGATTCGGGCCTTGATCAAGTCTTCTTCCACTTCATCATCCTCAAGACGACGACGGTCAAGCCACAAGTCTTCGGAGCGCAAAAAAGATGCAAGTGCAAATCGTCCTCGTCCACATCTACATGGCGATCAACATCACGTTCGTGATCAAAATCGTCATGAAGGGCAAGTCACCTCCAAGCATCATGTGCACGACGACGACGAACGACATCTACTACGAGCTCAAGAACAACAACGACATCATCATCATGAAGATGCTCCACAAGCGCAAATGCACAAGTCACAACAAGCCCTACATCATGCCAAGTCCAAGCTTCAAGAGCACAAAAGAAGACCGCGAGACGACCACCACCAAGACGGCGCTACGGCTACATCAACCTCTTCGGCATCTTCGCCAAGTGTTCTCAAGGCATCTTCGCCTTTGGACGTACGGCATCTTCGCCTACTTCCCACGTGTACGCCTACACCGACTTCATCAAGTCCAAGGCGACCACCTACGAGCGAGGGTGACACTTCCATCTTCGGAAGCCCCTCAAGGAATATGGCCGAGCATGGGAAACTCCCTTCGGTCATGGAGATGAGCTACGAGGTGCCACATCATATGGGCCTCCAACACCAAGACGGTGACAAGACGGTCGAGCAAGGGCCATCCCCTTTGACCACGGCGACGAACGCGAACCTCTTCAACGACACGAAGACGGCGCCTGATGAGGACATCAATACCATTGTTACATCCACAGCCCCTCTTTGTTACATATCGGGACCAATTACTAGAGCTCACAAGACGCCAATTAAATTACCTGTACTTTCGTTTCTTGGTAATGATTCTAATGTTCATGAGAATATGATGCTGCCTAAATTGGATACATTTGTTTTGCTTACAAATGAAGGGCCTAGCTTGGAGAAGGGTGAACATTGGAGCAAGAACACGCATGGAGTTGATGGCATGCGCAAGGGATCAAGAACGGAGTTACAAGTGATGATTTCAGGACTTTGAAGCCACCATAAGGAGTGCATGAAGCCTTGGACGAAATATACAAGATGCCACTTCATAATATTCGTCCATAGGCTATTCTAGGTGCTCGTCACCTTATTATTGGGCCAGGCCCATGTAATTTCGAAATACATTATTATAGGCTATTTTAGAGTCCGTATGTGTGGGGAAACAAGAGATAGGGTTAGTTTGGACCCCTCCACCAAGGGCCACGAAATTCACCCCTCTTCCTCCATATATACAGCCCTTAGGGCACCGTTTAGACTTGGGTTTTGTTTAGATTAAAAGTTCGCCATAGCTGCAACCGGCGTGCCGTTTGTGTTCCACGACCGGACAAAGGCGCCACAGAACCCCACCTTGATCAATAAAGCTTTCCTCTTATATTCGCAATATCCAGATTGCAATCTTAGTTTCTTGCTTGTTCTTCGTTTGCTGCGCAGGAAAGCAGACCTTCGTGGTCGAGTTGATCGTGCTCGGCGTGGTCAATAACCTCTCGGAGTTGGTTTAGCGATTGCTAAGGCGCGGCGTCCTCATGACGTTCAGTAGTCGGATCGTCAAAGTCGACTTCATCCAAAACGATAGCCACCATCTCATCGAAAGCAGGACACCTCGCCTCTATCAAGTGGTATCGGTTTTCAGGTTGCTCGGTGAGATTTTACAGTTTTTCGTAGTTTAGATCGAGTCATTCTTCATACCTATAGTCCACGAAAAAGCCACAAAAAATTAGGGTTAGTTCATCCCATCCGAACCAATCTCGAGCCTTTGCATAATCTTTTTCGTATTTGCTTTGTTGAATTTGCGGTTGCATCGTCGTGTCAAGTTGCTGGTCTTAGCGTCTAGTCTTTTAGAGTTTCGAGTTACATTCACAGGTTGTCACGTCGCCGCTGCCATATACCACCACCACATATTCACCGCCAATCCGAATCCATATACGCCACCACATATCCGCCGCCATCACGCCCATCCGAGTCCACCTGCAACATATATCCGCCACCAGTCCGAGTTCCACCAGATTCATCTACGCCACCAGTCCGAGTTCCACCAGATTCATCTTCGCCACCAGTCCGAGTTCCACCAGATTCATCTCCGCCACCAGTCCTAGTCCGAGTCTAGTAATTATTGCATTGTTCTCGATTTCCAGATCACGCGATACTCCGAGTCGTGACAGCAGAGGACTCCCCAACTTCCGAGCCATCCGCAGAAGAAAAATAGTTCCAGTTTCAAAAAAAAACTAAGTCTGGAAAATTCTGGCTAGGCAGTTTTTAGACCATTTGTAGACTTTTTCGAAAAAAAATTGTTGCAGAGCAAAAAAAAAAAAGAGGAAAAAAAGTGCAAAAAAAGGAAAAAAAGAGAAAAAATTCAGAGTGTGCTCCTCCCTTGTTTACGTGCCGCGCCGTGATTTTGTTGGTGTTCTAGGCTCGCGTCTCTAGCACAGTCTAGCCTAGGACCAGCCTGATCACCGTCGTTGAGCGTTTATTCAACTTTGCATCTCTCGAATTGATTATTCTTGACCCTTTTGCTACCATATTATAAGCCTTCCCAGCTCCACATACATCTACGTCGTGCGTTGGACTCTCCCCGTAATCGCTCTATCCAAGCTTTGAGAGTTTTGACTACAACGGTTGCCGATCACCACCGCTGGGTAAGAACTGGTAAGAATTTGAGATTTGCTTGACGGATTTGTGACTGTCCACCACACCACCACCACCACTTCCTAGTAGTCAGAGGATCATATTCTTGTTTTTTCTCTTCTTGCTAACAATGGCAGGATCACAAGCCGATGAGACTGATTGGGAGAACTCGACGAACAAACAGCTACATGATAAGTTTCAACAAATGATGATTGGACAGGTGCAAGATGTGCTAAACAGATTTGACGAGGCCATGGAGAAGATAGATGGCATTGAGAAGACGTTTGAAACAAAGCTTGATAGCAAGTTTGATGAATTGCTCGCGTTTTCCACAACCATCGCCGGCTGCACCTATCGCACCTCTGCAACGACAACAACCTCGCCCCTTCCGAATCAGTATGGACGAGCTCAGCGTGTTCCTATTGAGCTAGGACAAAATTCTGGTGCCGCTGCCATCGCTGTTGGTGCTTCGTGGCTCTGCCACTCGCTGCTGCTGGTACCGAGGAGGATGATGAGTATGCGGACGATTATGAGGATGAGGTTGATCAACATCGAACTACGTGCAACCACCAGCACCACAACCACCAGGTCGTCCACATGCAAATAATGGCAATGTTAGGGCTCCCCTCAGTACGAGATCATGACCATCTCCCTAAACTGAAATTGAATATTCCACCATTTGAGGGTCGATATGTTCACGATATATATCTTACTTGGGAGTTAGAAACTGAACAACTATTTACATGTTTACAATATCCCGAGGAGAGGCGTGTTCTGCTGCTTTGTTTGTGCTTTCACTAGCTTTGCATGTGTTTGGTAGTCTGAACATTGTAGATTATATCCTGTTCCAGCTACTTGGGCTGCTTTGAAAACTGCTATGCGTACTCGTTGGGTTCCACCATACTATCAACGTGAATTACTTCAAAAATTGCAGCGCTTAAGACAAGGAAAAATTCTGTAGAAGAATATTATCGGGAATTACAAACCGGCTTGATTAGATGTGGTATTGTTGAGGAGAATGAAGCTATGCTTGCACGTTTTCGGGTGGATTAAATAGAGTGATTCAGACCATTCTAGACTATAAGGATTATAATAATATCACTCGTTTATTCCATCTTGCTTGTAAAGCTGAACGTGAAGTGCAGGATCGACGTGCATTGGCGCACTAACTTTTCTTTTCGCAGGTCGACCTTCATCATGGACACCACGTGCATCATCTACTTCCACCGCACCATCACCTCCTTGGTGCCACCTCCAACCGTGATACAAGAGCAGGCACAACCACCACTATCCGCCAAGAGCACACACTGCCGGGCCTGCACAGAGTTCTTCTTCTTCCATGGCGTCAACGGGCACACAAGTGATATTATTTGTCGTCGTTGTAAGGGAAGAGGACATTTTTTGAGAGAATGCAAATCTCAGCGTGTGATGATTGCTACGAGGATGGTGGGTATGAGTCGCTAGTGACTATGATGAGGAGACTTTGGCTCTTATTACACATGAGGAACACGGTGGAGATGATTCGATCATGAGACACAATACATGGCTCTGAAGATCTTGTGGTATGAATGTTTAGTTGCTCAACGTGTTTTGAGTGTGCAGTTACACAAGCTGAGCAAAATCAGAGGCATAATTTGTTCCATACAAAGGAGTTGTGAAGGAACGTTCTGTGTGCGTTATCATAGACGGAGGGAGCTGCAACAACTTGGCTAGCATGGAGATGGTGGAGAAGCTATCTCTCACCACAAGACCACATCCACATCCTTACTACATCCAATGGTTCAACAACAATGGCAAGGTTAAGGTAACACGCACTGTTCGTGTGCATTTTAGTATCTCTACATATGCTGATTATGTTGATTGTGATGTGGTACCTATGCAAGCATGTTCCTTATTACTTGGTCGACCATGGCAATTTGATAAAATTCTGTCCACCATGGTAGAAACAATCAAGATACTCTTGTTCATAAGGATAAAATATTACTTTGCTTCCTATGACTCCTGAGTCCATTTTGAAAGATGATATTAATAGAGCTAATAAAGCAAAATAGCAGAAAAATAAGAGCGAAAATCAGATTGTGGCAAAAGAATTTGAGCAACAAATGAAGCCTAATAATAAACCATCTAGTGTTGCTTCTGAAATTAAATTGAAAAGTGCATGTTTACTTGCCACCAAATCTGATATTGATGAGCTAGATTTTAGCAAATCTGTTTGCCCCCTGCAAAGAGGCATTATTTTCATTCGAGGACGTGCCTTCCTCTTTGCCCCCTGCTGTCACTAACATTTTGCAGGAGTTCGCCGACGTCTTTCCACAAGACGTGCCACCGGATTACCACCTATTCGAGGATTGAGCATCAAATTGACTTAATTCCGGTGCATCATTACCAACCGTGCACCATACCGTACCAATCCGGAGGAGACGAAGGAGATTATCGTCAAAGCACAGGAGCTGCTCGACAAAGGTTATATACGCGAATCCCTTAGTCCTTGTGCTGTTCCTATTATTCTAGTGCCGAAAAAGGATGGTACGTCACGTATGTGTGTTGATTGTAGAGGCATTAATAATATTACTATTCGTTATCGTCACCCTATTCCTAGGCTAGATGATATGCTTGATGAATTGAGTGGCTCAACAATATTCTCCAAAGTTGATTTGCGTAGTGGATACCATCAAATTCGTATGAAATTGGGAGATGAATGGAAAACAGCATTTAAAACTAAGTTTGGATTATATGAGTGGTTAGTCATGCCTTTTGGGTTAACTAATGCACCTAGTACTTTCATGAGATTAATGAACGAAGTTTTACGTGCTTTCATTGGACGATTTGTGGTAGTCTATTTTGATGATATACTGATTTATAGCGAATCTTTGGAAGAACATTTGAAACATTTACGTGTTGTTTTTAATGCTCTACGTGATGCACGTTTGTTTGGTAACCTTGGGAAGTGCACCTTTTGCACCGACCGAGTATCTTTTCTTGGCTATGTTGTTACTCCACAGGGAATTGAAGTTGATAAAGCCAAGATTGAAGCTATTGAGAGTTGGCCGCAGCCCAAAACGGTCACACAAGTGAGGAGTTTTCTTGGACTCGCTGGTTTCTATAGGCGTTTTGTGAGAGATTTCAGCACCATTGCTGCACCTCTCAATGAGCTTACAAAGAAGGATGTGCCTTTTATTTGGGGTACCGCATATGGGAAGAAGCCTTCACGGTATTGAAAGATAAGTTGACACATGCTCCTTTACTCCAACTTCCTGATTTTAATAAGACTTTTGAGCTTGAATGTGATGCTAGTGGAATTGGATTAGGAGGTGTGTTATTACAAGATGGCAAACCTGTTGCATACTTTTACGAAAAATTGAGTGGGCCTAGTCTGAATTACTCTACTTATGATAAAGAATTATATGCTCTTGTTCGGACTTTAGAAACATGGCAACATTATTTATGGCCCAAAGAATTTGTTATACATTACGATCATGAATCTTTGAAACATATTAAAAGTCAAGCTAAACTGAATCGTAGACATGCTAAATGGGTTGAATTCATTGAGACTTTCCCTTATGTCATTAAACACAAGAAGGGTAAAGAAAATGTTATTGTCGATGCATTGTCTCGTCGCTATACTATGCTTTCACAACTTGACTTTAAAATATTTGGTTTGGAGACCATCAAAGATCAATATGTGCATGATGTTGATTTTAAAGATGTATTGCAGAATTGTAAAGAAGGAAGAACATGGAACAAGTTTGTCGTTAATGATGGATTCGTGTTCGTGCTAACAAGCTATGCATTCCAGCTAGCTCCGTTCGTCTTTTGTTGTTGCAGGAGGCGATGGAGGAGGACTAATGGGACACTTTGGCGTGAAGAAGACGGAGGACGTACTTGCTACACATTTTCTTTTGGCCAAAGATGAGACGGGATGTTGAGCGTTTTATTGCTCGCTGCACTACATGTCAAAAAGCTAAGTCACGACTCAATCCTCATGGTTTATATATGCCTTTACTGTACCTAGTGTTCCTTGGGAGGATATATCTATGGACTTTGTTTTAGGTTTACCTAGAACAAAGAAGGGAGGATAGCATATTTGTTGTCGTGGATAGATTCTCGAAAATGGCACACTTTATACCATGTCATAAAAGCGATGATGCTGTCAATGTTGCTGATTTGTTCTTTCGTGAAATTATTCGCTTGCATGGTGTGCCAAATACTATTGTTTCAGATCGTGATACTAAATTTCTTAGCCACTTTTGGAGATGTTTATGGGCTAAGTTGGGGACTAAACTGCTTTTTAGTACTACTTGTCACCCCCAAACTGATGGACAAACTGAAGTAGTCAATAGAACATTGTCTACTATGCTTAGGGCTGTTCTTGATGAGGACATCAATACCATTGTTACACCCACAGCCCCTGCTGCTATACATACTGGACCAATTACTAGAGCTCACAAGACGCCAACTAAATTACCGTGTACTTTCGTTTCTTGGTAATGATTCTAATGTTCATGATAATATGATGTTGCCTAAAATGGATACATTTGTTTTGCTTACAAATGAAGGGCCTAGCTTGGAGAAGGATGAACATTGGAGCAAGAACCCACATGGAGTTGATGGCATGCATAGGGATCAAGAACGGAGTTACAAGTGATGATTTCAGGACTTTGAAGCCACCATAAGGAGTGCATGAAGCCTTGGACGAAATATACAAGATGCCACTTCATAATATTAGTCCATAGGCTATTCTAGGTCTTCGTCACCTTATTATTGGGCCAGGCCCATGTAATTTCGAAATACATTAGTATAGGCTATTTTAGAGTCCGTATGTGTGGGGAAACAAGAGATAGGGTTAGTTTGGACCCCTCCACCAAGGGCCACGAAATTCACCCCTCTTCCTCCATATATACAGCCCTTAGGGCACCGTTTAGACTTGGGTTTTGTTTAGATCAAAAGTTCGCCATAGCTGCAACTTCGCGCGTGCCGTTTGTGTTCAACGACCGGACAAAGCGCCACAGAACCCCACCTTGATCAATAAAGCTTTCATCTTAAATTCGCAATATCCAGATTGCAATCTCAGTTTCTTGCTTGTTCTTCGTTTGCTCGCAGGAAAGCAGACCTTCGTGGTCGGAGTTGATCGTGCTCGGCGTGGTCAATAACCTCTCGGAGTTGGTTTAGCGATTGCTAAAGCGCGGCGTCCTCGCACGTTAAGTAGTCGGATCGTCAAAGTCGACTTCCACCAAAGCGAAATCCACCATCTCATCGAAAGACGGGACACCTTTGCCTCTATCAGTTCTAAAGAATAATAAGAAAATGTGGGAGGAATGCTTGCCTCATATTGAATTTGCTTATAATCGTTCATTGCATTCTACTACTAAGATGTGCCCTTTTGAAGTTGTGTATAGTTTCCTACCTCGTGCACCTATTGATTTGTTGCCTCTTCCATCTTCGGAGAAGGTTAATTTTGATGCTAAAGAACGTGCTGAATTGATTTTAAAAATGCATGAGTTAACTAAGGAAAACATTGAGCGTATGAATGCTAAATATAAACATCTTTGGAGATAAGGGTAGAAAACATGTTGTGTTTGCACTGGAGATCTTGTTTGGTTACATTTGCGTAAGGATAGATTTCTGATTTGCATAAATCAAAACTAATGCCACGTCTGCTGGTCCCTTTAAGGTGTTGGAGAAAATAAATGATAATGCATATAAACTTGAGCTGCTGCAGATTTTGGGGTTAGTCCCACTTTTAACATTGCAGATTTGAAGTCTTATTTGGGTGAGGAAGATGAGCTTCCGTCGAGGGCGACTTCATTTCAAGAAGGGAGGATGATGAGGACATCAATACCATTGTTACATCCACAGCCCCTCTTTGTTACATATCTGGGACCAATTACTAGAGCTCGCATGACGCCAATTAAATTACCGGTACTTTCGTTTCTTGGTAATGATTCTAATGTTCATGAGAATATGATGCTGCCTAAATTGGATACATTTGTTTTGCTTACAAATGAAGGGCCTAGCTTGGAGAAGGGTGAACATTGAAGCAAGAACACGCATGGAGTTGATGGCATGCGCAAGGGATCAAACGGAGTTACAAGTGATGATTTCGGGACTTTGAAGCCACCATAAGGAGTGCATGAAGCCTTGGACGAAATATACAAGATGCCACTTCATAATATTCGTCCATAGGCTATTCTAGGTCTTCGTCACCTTATTATTGGGCCAGGCCCATGTAATTTCGAAATACATTAGTATAGGCTATTTTTAGAGTCCGTATGTGTGGGGAAACAAGAGATAGGGTTAGTTTCGGACCCCTCCACCAAGGGCCACGAAATTCACCCCCTCTTCCTCCATATATACAGCCCTTAGGGCACCGTTTAGACTTGGGTTTTGTTTAGATTAAAAGTTCGCCATAGCTGCAACTTGGCGTACTTCGTTTGTGTTCCACGACCAGACAAAGGCGTCATAGAACCCCACCTTGATCAATAAAGCTTTCCTCTTATATTCGCAATATCCAGATTGCAATCTTAGTTTCTTGCTTGTTCTTCGTTTGCTGCAGGAAGCAGACCTTCGTGGTCGAGTTGATCATGCTCGGCGTGGTCAATAACCTCTCGGAGTTGGTTTAGCGATTGCTAAGGCGCGACGTCCTCGCACGTTCGTAGTCGGATCGTCAAAGTCGACTTCATCCAAAACGATAGCCACCATCTCATCGAAAGACAGGACACCCTCGCCTCTATCAGCGCCCATATTGGACTCATACTCCGAGTCAAGCTACACGACCGCACATGGAGACAATTGCACCTACACCTCTCCGACACCCACATATGTCGAGATGCCCAATTTGCCATGTGAGGAGAGCCACCACCCCATGAGTGACATGAGTGACTCCACCATACGTGACATTGAGAGCATTTCCTATGAGAGGATGAGTGTGACCACCACTAGCCCCACACATGAGAGCATGCCAAACATCCTATGTGAGGTTGAGCGCCATTTGAGTAACTCCACCAACCATATGAGTGAGAGCATCCTTGAGGGAGTGAGTGAGCCACAACACTTAGTGAGTGAGGTAGTTGACACGGCATGTGAGGCCACTATGATTTCTAACGACCTAACCTCTACTCCTAGTGTGTTTTCTTCTTTGGTGCTAGGTCTCCTACATGACGACATGCCTATCCTCGACGAGTCCATCCCTCCAATGGAGCGCGATGGCCATGGTGGACGATGATGCACCCCACATGGTTCCATCAAGATGAAGATGACAACGAGTTGATCTTCAACACCTCACCTACAACACATGAGCGATGCTCCAAAGGTAACATAGGTGATGGTGCTTCTCTTGTCCCACTAGTGGACTCTCTTGACATTGATTGCTCCCATGATGTTGACCCACCTATGCCCATGCTTCATGCTAGTGAAACTTCTTCATGCCTTGACTTACCTATTTATGATGAATATGATGATGAGCATGTTGAGCTGCCTAGTTGTGATGCTATGCTCCATAGGATATCATGTGAAAATTCTTTTGGTCACATCATGTTTGACAACCCATTGAACTTGTCATATGCTATGAGTGAGATCTCCCATATTGCCTCATTTCAATCTCAACATAGTAACTATGCATGCCCCATTAAGATCAATCCCATTTGCACTTATGGCATTGATAGAGGCAAAGGTGTCCCGTCTTTCGATGAGATGGTGGAATTCGCTTTGGTGGAAGTCGACTTTGACGATCCGACTACGAACGTGCGAGGACGTCGCGCCTTAGCAATCGCTAAACCAACTCCGAGAGGTTATTGACCACGCGAGCACGATCAACGACCACGAGGGTCTATTTCCTGCGAGCAAACGAAGAACAAGCAAGAAACTGAGATTGCAATCTGGATATTGCGAATATAAGATGAAAACTTTATTGATCAAGGTGGGGTTCTGTGGCGCCTTTGTGCAGTCGTTGAACACAAGCGGCACGCGAAGTTGCAGCTATGGCGAACTTTTGATCTAAACAAAACCCAAGTCTAAACGGTGCCCTAAGGGCTGTATATATGGAGGAAGAGGGGTGAATTTCGTGGCCCTTGGTGGAGGGTCGAAACTAACCCTATCTCTTGTTCCCCACACATACGGACTCTAAAAATAGCCTATACTAATGTATTTCGAAATTACATGGGCCTGGCCCAATAATAAGGTGACGCAGCACCTAGAATAGCCTATGGACGAATATTATGAAGTGGCATCTTGTATATTTCGTCCAAGGCTTCATGCACTCCTTATGGTGGCTTCAAAGTCCTGAAATCATCACTTGTAACTCCGTTCTTGATCCCCTTAGCATGCCATCAACTCCATGTGTGTTCTTGCTCCAATGTTCATCCTTCTCTAAGCTAGGCCCTTCATTTGTAAGCAAAACAAATGTATCCAATTTAGGCAGCATCATATTCTCATGAACATTAGAATCATTACCAAGAAACGAAAGTACAGTAATTTAGTTGGCGTCTTGTGAGCTCTAGTAATTGGTCCAGTATGTATAGCAGCAGGGGCTGTGGGTGTAACAATGGTATTGATGTCCTCATCAGGCATAGATGACGAGATGATGGTCATTGGCTTTTGCTTCTCTTGTGATGATATTGCCATGCTTCCTTTACATGATTTGCGCAATTCATTTACTATGCCATGCCATGATCACATTGTTCCAAATATGCATTGTTTTGGATGTTGTCAATATTCTCCATCTGATGTTTCCATTAATGCTCATGAGGAGACCCCCATAGTTTCCTCATACATATTAGGAGATCTTGATGCATTTCATACTTTGCATGATTCACATAATTGCTTGCACCATATGCATTCCATGAATAACAATGCTCTAGATATTACTCGTGATGCATTACACAATTTGAGTCTCCATTATGACATACATAACAACAAACCTATCATGATGGATGACATGTTTCTATATCACGCATCTCATTTATTTGAGGGTTGGATATTTTGTGCTAACAAACACATGCACATGCGCATCATGATGGATGATGTGTACATATACCACGCACACACAATTCTTCCTTTGTCTTTGTTTTGTGTAGGTACTCATGTATACTCGTCAACCTCTCAATCCCAAGAGTTGTTAAACGAGCTCTTGAGAGCAACGATGCTTTGGGATCCCGTGGACTATCCTTACCACCGTTCCCTTCGCGCAAGGACTACACGCATCTCTTATACTTGGCTCTCACACGGCTATGGGCCATTTACCACTTGTCACCTTATGCTCATTTTACCGTGTTCACTTTGCATGCTATGCTTGCTTCTATGCCTTTGCCATGCAATTGTGACCCTTGCTTGCATCTACCCATGATTCACCATTATGCTACTTCTATGTGTATTTGCATGCTTGGTGGAGATCCTTGTTGCTTTTGCCATGTTTATCATATGCCCCATGCTATTGATGCTTGTTGTGTTGGGAGAGTCATGATGCCCCATTGCTATTTGCATATGGCCTCTCGCCAATACATTGATGACATTTTACTCATATCTTGCCTTCATGCTTGTGCTATGACATGTGAATTATTCATGCTCACTATTTGCACACATGACATGCTTGCCATTATTCCTTCTAGTATGTTGCATCTTCGCACTACTAGCTTGCTTGACATGATCGCTATGATTGCTTGCTATGTTGCATCACCCATGTTCCACTATTATTTGCTTTCTTGGGTTGATGACATATGTGCTCATGCCTCTCACATGATATATCTTGATCATTGTCTCTTGTGTCCATTAGTTGCCTCTTTCATATCCACTTGTATTGAGTGCAACCATCCTATGCTTATTGATCTTGGAGACTTTGACACCTTACTTGTGATGCATGCTTGTTTGATTGAGCCTATTGCACTTGGTTGTTCTTGCATCATATGCCTCCATACTATGGCACGCTCCCTTGTACTTTCTTATGATGAGCATGAGGCATACACTTGTTGGGTATCTTACCACTCGAATGATAGGTTTTGCATTTCCGCTAACCTCATTTGTTTTTTCGAGTGTTTGTCATGTTCTTTCATTTTGGAGGATTCCCAAGGCGGTGGCGTTGTGCGACAACTTGGTTATGTGAAGGCATACGATGTGCAACTCCAACATCTTGGGAACATTGATAAGGTGAACTCTTTCCTTTGAGCCATCCTCAAATCGCATATTGGATGGGTCACTCTTTCATTGTTGTTTCCTTCTTGTTGTCTACATGATACATCTCGTGAATGGAGGAGCGACATTGGAGATTGGCTACATGGACCTTCACATTGAGGAGCGCTCGCACTTATTGGATGCACCTTCGGAACTCCACTCATGCCTCGACATCGAGCTTGGGTACACTACCACCTTCATATTTGTTGATTGTGCTCATACATGTCAAGCTCGATGGACGTATCGTACTTACCACAAGTTTGCACCTCATGCATGGATTGACTCACATTATGATTGCCTTGTTGCATCTAGTATTCCCATGTCATCCATGATATATGAGCTTGTGCATTTCTTTAGAAAATTTGTTGTGATCTTTCTTGATGGCATATTAATACATAATGATAACATTGCCTACCATCAATTGCATGATAACATAATCATATTGAGCATCCATTGCCATATTCATGCTATTGATAAACCGCCTCACTATGACATCATTTTGCACCGTGGTTGTCTTGATCATATTCACAACACATTTGTGTGCACAATGAATGCTTTTACTCCCATGAATGCTTTGCATCTCATTCTAGATCATCTTGATAAGCTTCATGCGCTTTGTCACGACCAATCTTACCGCACGGACTCATTCTTACATGATGGACACTTTGTGTGCGCTAACCATTGTATTTCCGAGTGTTGCTTGTGTTTGCTCTTTTTGCATGTGTATCACTCCGGCGACACCTTGGACTACTTGGATTGCGCCATGTCTTCAACTTATTCCAACTACAAGTCCGTCTATGACAACCGTTTCCATGGTGATGAGGATCACGATCCGAGGTCGGATCCTTCCCAAGGGAGGGGAGATGATGCGGAGCATCCTATGGACATCACCCTGTCAAGAGTCCGTTCGGCGAGTGACATGTGCGACATGTACTTCACATACACAAAGGTGAATCATCTCCTTTACACGTGCTCACTTGACCCCTTCGAGGATGGTATACTACTTGACACTCCACTCGTGTGCATGCATAGGTATTGTCGGAACACTAAGGACGACGAGGAGGAGTGCAAGCGCCAAGGAACAACTACACCATCCGCGAGGGAAGCACGAAGCGACGACGGAAGAAGACCGGGACGAGCGGTACTATCGCCCCGTAAGCGGTACTATCACGACCAGCGGTACTACCGCCCCCACTGCCTTCGCCACTACCGCTCAACCCGGCAAGTACTAGTGTTCACACGATCCGGCCCGATTACTCTTGCTCAGCCCAAGCGGCACTACCGCTTGAGCGGTACTACCGCCCTTTGGCCGGTACTACCGCCTTGCTTGCACGCAGAGTCGGGCTAGAGGCCCATGTATCCCCTCCTCACTTACCCCTTCGTGGACATATGCTATATAAACTCCCCCACCTCCTCCTAGCTAGGGTTAGCATTGGATTAGCTCATATTTGTGTGAGAGCCTTTGCTCATCCACTTGGATACTTCTCCTCGGAGATCACGACCTCTTCGGAGAAGATCCCCCAAGCGGATTCAAGACCCCTTCTAGGGAAGAACATCAAGGCCTCCTTTTGGAGAAGAACGGTTCCTTTGTATCCTTACCTTTGTTGACTTTGGATCTCGTGTATCTCTTATGTGTGTGGTGATCTAGCACTTGTGTGATCGATTCCCTTGTTGGTTGAGTGATTCTCTCTCGTTTTCCCCGTGTTTTCCCTTGTGCTTCCGCGTGTTCTTCGTGATTCCCCGTAGGATCCACTCCAAACGTGAAAGATCGACGCTATAGGGTTCCACCCTGCATCAATAAGGCATATACCCGCTGGATTTTCTTCAATTTACGGCCAAACGAGATTGCCCGGATCATAGAGCATCTGCAGAAAGGTACGTTTGTCCCTACCAGGGGGGCTAATGTCTATAAGCTACATAATCTCTCGAGTTTCCTTCAAAAGGAAGTGCCAATGGGTTCAGAAAATTGTGTGAAAAACAACAACGAATGATTTTCTTTGACTTTCAGGCCATAAAGTCCTGCTTAAGGCTGAATTTGAGGGTACTCCGGGCCTCCTGGCGCAAGCGGGGAGTATTTTTTTGGATTCACGCGCTCACCACGAGCAGTTTGAGTACTTATCGATCTGACACGGACTCCTAATGACAAAATTATGACCGTCTTAGTGAGCATCTGTCCATTCTATGGCAGTCCTTCAAAGTACTTCATTTTCTCATGCGCTTTTTGCCTGACTGCCCCAAAATTTCTTGTCCTGTATAGTGGAGATATCGTTTCCACATATATATTGACTGATGCCAGGAATGCCCTTTAGTTCTTGGCTTTCACGCGCATGAGTTACAGCATGCCATCCGGCGAAAACAAGGAGAATAAGGCATATAGCCGCTGGATTTTCTTCAATTTACGACCAAATTGGATTGCCCAGATCATCTGCAGAAAGGTATGTTTTCCCTACCAGGGGGGCTAATGTCTATAAGCAACATAATCTCTCGAATTTCCTTCAAAGGAAGTGCCAATTGGTTCAGAAACTTGTTTGAAAAATAGCGACGAATGATGTTCTTTGACTTTCAGGGCCAAAAAGTCCTGCTTAAGGCTGAATTTGAGGGTACTCCGGGCCTCCTGGTGCAAGCGGGGAGTATTTTTTTGGATTCGTGCGCTCGCCGCGAGCAGTTTGAGTACTTATCGGTACGACACGGACTCCTAATGACAAAATTATGACCGTCTTAGTGAGCATCTGTCCATTCTATGGCAGTCCTTGAAAGTACTTCATTTTCTCGTGCGCTTTTTGCCTCACTGCCCCAAAATTTCTTGTACTCTATAGTGGAGATATCGTTTCCACATATATATTGACCGATGCCAGGAATGCCCTTTAGTTCTTGGCTTTCACGTGCATGAGTTACAGCATGCCATCCGGCAAAAACAAGGAGAATAAGGCATATAGCCGTTGGATTTTCTTCAATTTACGGCCAAATGAGATTGCCCGGATCATAGAGCATCTGCAGAAAGGTAGGTTTCACCCTACCAGAGGGGCTAATGTCTATAAGCAACATAATCTCTCGAATTTCCTTCAAAAGGAAGTACCAATGGGTTCAGAAACTTGTGTGAAAAACAGCGACGAATGATGTTCTTTGACTTTCATGCCAAAAAGTCCTGCTTAAGGCTGAATTTGAGGGTACTCCGGGCCTCCTGGCACAAGCGGGGAGTATTTTTTTGGATTCGCGTGCTCGCCGCGAGCAGTTTGAGTACTTATGGGTCCGACACGGTCTCCTAATGACAAAATTATGACCGTCTTAGTGAGCATCTGTCCATTCTATGGCAGTCCTTGAAAGTACTTCATTTTCTCGTGCACTTTTTCCTGACTGCACCAAAATTTCTTGTCCTCTATAGTGGAGATATTGTTTCCACATACATATTGGCCGATGCCAGGAATGCCCTTTAGTTCTTGGCTTTCACGCGCATGAGTTACAGCATGCCATCCTGCGAAAACAAGGAGAATAAGTCATGTAGCCGCTAGATTTTCTTCAATTTACGCCCAAATGAGATTGCCCGGATCATAGAGCATCTGCAGAAAGGTACGTTTTCCCTACCAGGGGGGCTAATGTCTATAAGCAACATAATCTCTCGAATTTCTTTCAAAAGGAAGTGCCAATGGGTTCAGAAACTTGTTTGAAAAACAGCGACGAATGATGTTCTTGACTTTCAGGCCAAAAAGTCCTGCTTAATTCTGAATTTGAGGGTACTCTGGTGCGGAGCATCCTTCCATCATCCCCATGGACTCTACATCGACACATCCAACCCCACAAGGACCTATGACTCGAGCACGTGCAAGAGCTCTCGAAACCGAGGTGACATCACTCCTATCACAACTCTCCTTCGATTCACATGAGACATGGTTGCTACCTCAAACGGAAACTCTATGCATACTCAGGTACCAAGGAGTCAACCATGAAGAGGCTAGGAAGCAAGGAGAACCGGAAGCGGAAGACATGCATGAAGACGGAGAGGAGAAAGCAACAAGGACCAGAGAGGCCGGACGATCCGGATGGAGGCCCGGACGATCGGGACAGAGCCCGGATGATCCGGACCCCGGTCCGGACGATCCGGCTAACTCCACCGAAGGCAACAGAAGCTCCCTCCCGAAGCCGGACCATCTGGACCCCGTCCCGGATCATCCGGACCCCGCTCGTACGTCCGGACCACCAGCCGGACATCCGGCCCTGCGCGACCACCAGCCGACCCTCCGGCTCATCCGAGCCTCCACCCGGATCATCCGGACCGGCCCGGATCATCCGGACCCCCGTCCGGATCATCCGGCCAGCGCCTATGTGCGCGTGTTGGGCTGAGCCCATGTACCCCTTCGCCCGAAACTCTATAAATAGGACCCCCTCTCCTTACTTTGAGACTTAGCATTGGATTAGCTCATATTTGTGTGTGAGAGCCTTTGCTCATCCACTCGGTTACTTCTCCTCGGAGATCAGGACCTCCTTAGGAGAAGATCCCCTTGCGGATTCAAGACCCCTATCTAGGGAAGAACATCAAGGCCTCCTCTTGGAGATGAACGGTTCCTTTGTATCCTTACCCTAGTTGACTATGTATCTTGTGGATCCCATGTGTGTATGTTGATCTAGCACTTATGTGATCGATTCCTTGTTGGTTGAGTGATTCTCTCTCGTTTTCCCCGTGTTTCCCCTCGTGCTTCCGCGTGTTCTTCGTGTTTCCTCCGTAGGATCCCCTCCAAACGTGAAAGATCGACGAATGAGGGTTCCAGCCTACATCATATGGTATCATGAGCCACGTTGATCACGTTTTTGGAGCCCCTACCCCGTGATTTCTAGCTTGATTTTGTTATTTTCGTCCTAAAATCCGAAAATCCCCACAAAAATACCCCCCAAATTTTTTTGTGATTTGTTGGTTTTGATGATTTTTTGTTGTTTTTGATCCGTGGATTCGGTGTGTAACTCGTGGATCTTGCTTTTCCCCACCTTCTCCCCCTCGAAATCCACCCAAAATCCCCGAAATCGTCAAATTTCTCCCCGTTTTCGTGTTCTTCCCGAGCAGTTCCCGTGCGTGGTTGACCTGCCCGGATCATCCGGACCAAGTCCCGGATCATCCGGACGTGCCCGGATCATCCGGCTCCTGGCCCGGATCATCCGGCTTCCTCTGCCGAAACTGCACTTGTGCAGTCCCCCCTCCACCACCACCACCATCTACACCTATGTACCTCCTCCTCACCCCATCCACCACCTCTTCCACTTGCCAAACCCGAACAACACAACCTCCGTACCACCATTCGAATTTGAGTGAGATTTCTGTGTCCTTTTGTGTCTCGACTATCTACAACAAGTGCTCATTTTGGTCGACTACTCATCTTCGCTACGGACGGTAACATCGACGACATCTTTGTCATACCTTGCAATTGCATTGATAACCATCATAGACCATCTTTTGCGTTCCTTACCCATCGAGACTAGCCATTGAGTATTGCCGGCAACGTGACTTGTGCACATTAGTTGCATACACCATATCATACATACCTTCGTGGTGCATATCTCGGAATCAACTTGTGTGTCACAAAGTTGTCATCGCATACACAATTGCTATCTTGGTTCGTCAAGTTTGCATAAGAAAAGAGCTCAAAAGAGAAAGAGCCACTCAAGCTTTTAAGCAAAGAGGAAAGATAAGCAAAGAGCTTATAAGCAACAAGCATAGCATCATACAATATTAAGATTGTCATATAAGATCATCTTGGATCATTGCACGGATACACCATACATATAGAATACTTGGGATAGAGATCGTTGCATTTTTGCCTAGTAGGTTGTGCACAAGCTCCGTATCCGCCTATTGTGCAATCGTGCTAGCGTCTCTCTAGTATTGTGCAACAAGAGCATTTTCGTGGATTCCACATTTTGGCTCACTTTTGGTTTGCACAATCCCATTTATCTATTTGCGTGTGTGTTTCCGTGTATCAATACTTGCTTGGTCTACTTGTTGCATATGCGAAATTGCGAATCTTCTTCAACATTTTTGAGTCAAGCTAACAATTGCAATCAATTTTGTGCCACCATCCTAACCAAGCTCCACCAAAAGCTTTTACTTGTGTAGGTGTGAGAATCGACAAGGATCGGTACCAACAGTGCTATTTCATTGTCCGCATTTGAGTGAACTTGATTCATCTTCAACTTCGGTAAAAGGTACATTGGTATTCGTTCTTCTCATTCTACCACTCACAATTTGCTTGAAATGATGGATAGGCCAAGTTCGTCTACAAATCCACTCTTCATCGAGCAAGACGACGACATGTCATCATACGTCACCAAGAACCACCTTTTGCCGCACAACGAGCTCTCCATCAAGAGCAACAAGCAACGAGCGAACGCATCGACAACAAACTCGACGCGCACAAGAAAGAAAACGATGCAAGAATGGACGAGCTCCGCGCCTTGTTGATGAACCGGCGTACTTCTACTTCCTCACACTCAAGACGGAGCCACTCAAGTCACCACTCGGACGACTCCTTCTCCAACACAAGTACACCGTCATCGAACACTCTTCGACGAGCCGCGCGTCAAGACCGTCATGCATCTCGCAACCCACTACACGACAAGCATCTCCAAGAGCAAGTTGATGAAGAAGTTCCTCGTCCTCAATCGAACCAAGTGGCGTTTGCTCAAGCTCAAGAACGACAACGTCTTCGTCGCCAACAAGAACAAGAACGAGCGCACCTACATCAAGAGCAACAAGACGCCGAGGCTCAATGTCTTCAACAACAACAACGAGAAGCACAAGCTCTTGAGGCGGAACGTGCCTTTCAAGCATCAAGTCGAGCTATCACCAACCGCAATCGCGAAAGGCGCAATCAAGAGGAAGCCCTTCGAGAAGAAATACAAGAGAGGAACTACCATCCGCGTGCGCAACGTCAAGCTCCACAAGCTCCTCCACAAGATCCTCAAACTCAACCTCAACCTCAAGGTCAACAAGAGCAAGTTGATCATGGACTTCCTCCCCGCCAAGAACAATATGAGGATGATTACCCTCCACGACAAGAACTTCATCATCCACATCGACCTCAACACAATGAAGAGCAACGCTATGGCAAGCTCAGGTTCACAATGCCCAAGTTCAATGGAACCAATGATCCCGAAGAGTACCTCTCATGGGCATTGAAGGTTGACAAAATCTTTCGCTTGCACAACTATGAGGAAGAGAAGAAGATCGCTATGGCATCACTTGAGTTCCAAGACTATGTGCTCATATGGTGGGAACAAGTCCTTGAGCGCCGACAAGCAAGAGGTGAACCGCCAATCACCACTTGGGCTCAAATGAAGGATGTCATGCGAGCACGCTTTGTGCCCACCTACAACAACCGTGATCTCTTCAAGAAGCTACAACTCCTCAAGCAAGGAACAAAGAGTGTTGAAGAATACTACAAAGAAATGGAGATTGCCATGATTCGAGCCAATGTCACGGAGGATGATGAGCAAACAATGGCACGATTCTTGAATGGACTCAACCATCCCATCAAGAAGATCGCCGACTTCCAACCCTACTCCAACCTCACTGAGCTCGTGCATCAAGCTACAAAGGTGGAACGTCAAGTACAAGATGACTTCAAGTACGCCAAGTACTCATCCAAGACATATGGCTTCTCCAACAACCAAGCTTCAACAACTACTCCAACTTCGACATCAACCAAGCCTTCTCCAAGCAACGACGACAAGTCAAGTTACAAGAAAGCTTCTACAAGTTCAAGTCGTCCTCCTCCTACTACAAGCAACTCCAAGCCGCGTGCTTCATCATCTACTCCAACCGATGAGACCGTCAAGACAAGCTCCTTCAAGTGTTTTACTTGCGGCGGCCGAGGCCACAAGTCATATGAATGCACCAACAAGCGCACCATGATACTCAACGACGATGGCACCTATGACTCAATGAGTGAAGATGAAATGGACGCTATTGAGCAAGTGGCCATGCACCGGTGCATCAACGAGGATGAAGATGATCAAGCCTTTTGTGATGAAGATACAAGTCCCGCTCTTGTTGTCTCCAAAGTCTTGACACTTCAACATCAACAAGAAGAAGACCAACAATGCCACATCTTCCACACAAAGGCCGGCATCAATGGGAGATCCGTCAAGGTCGTCATCGATGGAGGTAGTTGCCACAACTTGGCAAGCGAAGAACTATGCTCCAAGCTCCAATTGGTCAAGAAGAAACATCCGCAACCTTACAAGGTTCAATGGCTAAGTGACTCTGGCACTATACGAGTTGAGCATACGGTCCAAGTATCCTTCAAAATCGGTGCATATGAGGACACTTTGGAGTGTGATGTGGTCCCAATGACCGTTTGCCACCTCCTCCTTGGTCGGCCATGGCAATTTGACCGTGGTGTCTACCACAATGGGCGTACAAACCACTATAGCTTCAAGATGAAAGGCAAAGAATATGTCCTACGACCCATGTCTCCTAGTCAAGTAATAGCCGACAAACAAGCCACCAACCAAAGAGAGAAGAGTGAGAAAGTGAGCCACCAAAAAGTGAGTGAGAGCCACAAGCCACATTTGCGCCTCTTAGCCTAGAGAAAAACCTCACACTATTCGCCACCAAACATGAGATGAGAGAAGTGTGTGAGAACCCATCGAGTGTGATGCACTTTGTCCTTGTGTGCAAGGATGGAGAACCAAAAACTAACACCAATCATGAACTTCCTTTGGTGTTTCAATCTCTTTTGCAGGAATTTCAAGATGTTTTCCCCGATGAGCTACCTCCGGGTCTACCTCCTCTATGAGGCATTGAGCATCGAATTGACCTCATTCCCGGAGCACCACTTCCAAACAAAGCTCCATACCGTGTCAATCCCGAAGAAACCAAGGAGATTCAACGGCAAGTACAACAACTAATCGACAACGGTCATGTACGTGAAAGCTTAAGCCCTTGTGCCGTTCCCGTTATTCTTGTGCCTAAGCCCGATGGAAGTTTCCGCTTGTGTTCCGATTGTAGACCCATAAATGCTATCACCGTGCGCTATAGGCATCCCATTCCTCGCTTAGATGATATGCTTAATGAACTTAGTGGAGCCAACTTTTTCTCAAAAATTGATCTTAAAAGTGGCTATTATCAAATACGCATTCATGAGGGTGATGAATGGAAAACTGCTTTCAAAACCAAATTTGGATTATATGAATGGTTGGTTATGCCTATGGGTTTGTCGGAAGCACCCGGAACTTTTGTGCGCCTCATGCATCATGTACTTCGTCCATACATTGGAATCTTTGTTGTGGTTTACTTCGATGATATTCTTGTGTTTAGCAAAACCATGAAAGAGCATCTTGATGATGTTAAGCTTGTTTTGCAAACACTTCGAAAGGAAAGTCTTTATGCCAACTTGACAAAATGCACTTTTGGAGTTGACAAAGTGGTTTTCTTGGGTTTCGTTGTCTCTTCCAAGGGTGTCCATGTTGATGAAACTAAGATCAAAGCAATTAAAACTTGGCCCCAACCCACAAATTTGCAACAAGTGCGAAGTTTCCTTGGTCTTGCAGGGTTTTATCGCCGCTTTGTGAAAAACTTTAACACTATCGCAGCTCCTTTGCATGCTTTGAGTAAGAAGAATACTCCTTTTGTTTGGGGACCTTTGCAATCAAACGCTTTCGATGAGCTCAAGTCTTTGCTTACCCATGCTCCGATTCTAGCTTTGCCCAATTTTGACAAAACTTTTGAGGTTCATTGTGATGCAAGTGGTACCGGAATTGGCGGAGTTTTAATGCAAGAAAAACGAGTCATTGCTTATTTTAGTGAAAAACTCTCCGGTGCTCAACTTAACTATCCCGTGTATGACAAGGAATTGTATGCTTTAGTGCGTGTACTACATGTTTGGGAACATTATCTTCGACCTCATGAGTTTGTCATCCATACCGATCATGAAACGCTTAAGTACTTGAAAGGTCAAACTAAATTGAACAAGCATCATGCCAAATGGAGTGAATTTATTGAATCTTTCCCATATGTGATCAAGTACATTAAGGGCAAGGAAAATGTAGTTGCCGATGCGCTTTCACGCATATGCACACTTGTCACCCAACTTGAGTTCAATGTTATTGGTTTTGAGCACATCAAAGATTTGTATGCTAGTGATCCATCTTTTGCACCTCATTATGCTAAATGTTTGACGCATACATCTTGGGAACAATATTACCTCAAGGATGGTTATCTTATGAGAGCTAACAAACTATGCATACCCGAATCTTCTCTTCGTTTGCTCCTTTTGCAAGAGGCTCATGGCGGTGGACTCATGGGACACTTTGGACGCGACAAGACATTCGCCACGCTCTCCAAGAACTACTTTTGGCCAAAGATGTTTTGAGACGTCTCACGCTTCACCACAAGATGCTCAACATGCCACAAAGCTAAGTCAAAAGCTCAATCTCATGGTCTTTAGATGCCTCTTCCTATTCCTTATCAACCTTGGGAAGACATTAGCATGGACTTTGTACTTGGTTTGCCTAGAACTCAAAATGGAAAGGACTCCGTATTTATTGTTGTGGACCGATTTTCTAAAATGGCACATTTCATTCCTTGCAACAAGGTAGACGATGCTTCACATATTGCAAATCTCTTTTGTAGGGAAATCTTGCGCCTCCATGGAGTACCAAAGTCAATCATCTCCGACCGCGACGTCAAGTTCTTGAGTTACTTTTGGAAAACTCTTTGCGCCAAGCTCGGAATCAAGCTCTTGTTCTCCTCCGCATACCATCCTCAGACCGACGGCCAAACGGAGGTGACGAACCGGACGCTCTCTACTCTACTTCGCGTGTTGATCAAGAAAAACATCAAGGAGTGGGAGGCGTGTCTACCCATCGCCGAGCACGCCTACAACCGCAAGAAGACATTCGACGACCGCAAGTCCCCTTCGAGGTCGTCATCGCTTCAACCCATTGTCCCCATTGGACATTCTACCTCTACCTCTACAAGAGCGCACCAACCTCTACGCAAGTGCCGTGCAAGCTACATCAAGAAGATGCATGAAGATACAAGAAACACCATCGAGCGCCAAGTACAACGACTAGCGACCAAGCTCAACATCAACAAGCAACCCATGATCTTCAACATAGGCGATCTCGTGTGGCTACACCTTCGCAAGGAACGCTTCCCCAACGAACGCAAGTCCAAACTACTGCCCCGAGCCGACGGGCCCTTCAAGGTGTTAGCGCGCTACAACAACAACGCCTACAAGCTCGACCTACCAAGCGACAAGTACAACGTGAGCGACACCTTCAACGTCAAAGACCTCTCGCCTTTCCATGGTGGTGAAGAACTAGATCCGAGGTCGGATCCTTTCGAAGGGAGGGGATATGAGGCGGAGCATCCTTCCATCATCCCCATGGACCATCGACACATCCAACCCCACAAGGACCTATGACTCGAGCACGTGCAAGAGCTCTCGAAACTGAGGTGACATCACTCCTATCACAACTCTCCTTTGATTCACATGAGACATGGTTGCTACCTCAAACGGAAACTCTATGCATACTCAGGTACCAAGGAGTCAACCATGAAGAGGCTAGGAAGCAAGGAGAACCGGAAGCGGAAGACATGCATGAAGACGGAGAGGAGAAAGCAACAAGGACCAGAGAGGCCGGACGATCCGGACGGAGGCTCGGACGATCCGGACAGAGCCCGGATGATCCGGACCCCGGTCCGGATGATCCGGCTAACTCCACCGAAGGCAACAGAAGCTCCCTCCCGAAGCTGGATCATCCGGACCCCGCCCGGACGTCCGGACCACCAGCCGAACATCCGGCCCTGCGCGACCACCAGCCGACCCTCCGGCTCATCCGGGCCTCCACCCGGATCATCCGGACCGGCCCGGATCATCCGGACCCCCGTCCGGATCATCCGGCCAGCGCCTGTGTGCACGTGTTGGGCTGAGCCCATGTACCCCTTCGCCCCAAACTCTATAAATAGGACCCCCTCTCCTCACTTTGAGACTTAGCATTGGATTAGCTCATATTTGTGTGAGAGCCTTTGCTCATCCACTCGGTTACTTCTCCTCGGAGATCAGGACCTCCTTGGAGAAGATCCTCATGGATTCAAGACCCCTATCTAGGGAAGAACATCAAGGCCTCCTCTTGCAGATGAACGGTTCCTTTGTATCCTTACCCTAGTTGACTATGTATCTTGTGGATCTCATGTGTGTATGTTGATCTAGCACTTGTGTGATCGATTAATTGTTGGTTGAGTGATTCTCTCTCGTTTTCCCCGTGTTTCCCCTCATGCTTCCGCGTGTTCTTCGTGTTTCCTCCGTAGGATCCCCTCCAAACGTGAAAGATCGACGAATGAGGGTTCCACCCTACATCATACTCCGGGCCTCCTGGGTCAAGCAGGGAGTATTTTTTTGGATTCGTGCGCTCGCCGCGAGCAGTTTGAGTACTTATCGGTCCGACACGGACTCTGATGACAAAATTATGACCGTCTTAGTGAGCATCTATCCATTCTATGGCAGTCCTTGAAAGTACTTCATTTTCTCGTGCGCTTTTTGCCTGACTGTCCCAAAATTTCTTGTCCTCTATAGTGGAGATATCGTTTCCACATATATATTGACCGATGCTAGGAATGCCCTTTAGTTCTTGGCTTTCACGCGCATCAGTTACAGCATGCCATCCTGCGAAAACAAGGAGAATAAGGCATATAGCCGCTGGATTTTCTTCAATTTACGGCCAAATGAGATTGCTCGGATCATAGAGCATCTGCAGAAAGGTACGTTTTCCCTACCAGGAGGGCTAATGTCTATAAGCAACATAATCTCTCGAATTTCCTTCAAAAGGAAGTGCCAATGGGTTCAGAACTTGTCTGAAAAACAACGACGAATGATGTTCTTTGACTTTCAGGCCAAAAAGTCCTGCTTAAGGCTGAATTTGAGGGTACTCCGGGCCTCCTGGCGCAAGCAAGGTGTATTTTTTTGGATTCGCGCGCTCGCCGCGAGCAGTTTGAGTACTTATTGGTCCGACACGGACTCCTATTGACAAAATTATGACCGTCTTAATGAGCATCTGTCCATTCTATGGTAGTCCTTGAATGTACTTCATTTTCTCGTGCGCTTTTTGATGTAGGGTGGAACCCTAATTCGTCGATCTTTCACGTTTGGAGGGGATCCTACGGAGGAAACACGAAGAACACGTGGAAGCACGAGGGGAAACACGGGGAAAACGAGAGAGAAACACTCAACCAACAAGGAATCGATCACACAAGTGCTAGATCAACATACACACATGAGATCCACAAGATACATAGTCAACTAGGGTAAGGATACATAGGAACCGTTCATCTCCAAGAGGAGGCCTTGATGTTCTTCCCTAGATAGGGGTCTTGAATCCGCAGGGGGATCTTCTCCTAGACGGAGGTCCTGATCTCCGAGGAGAAGTAACTGAGTGGATGAGCAAAGGCTCTCACACAAATATGAGCTAATCCAATGCTAACCCTCAAAGTGGGGAGAAGGAGGTCTATTTATAGTGCTAAGCCACGAAGGGGTAAGTGAGGGGCGAAGGGGTACACGGGCCTCGGCCCAAGTCATGCGCGCAGGCAAGGCCGGATGATCCGGACGGGGTCCCGGATGATCCGGGCGTCGGGGTCCGGATGATCCGGCTGGAGTTCCGGATGATCCGGCTTCAGCAGAAGCCTTCGGGTGCCTTCGGTGCATTTATCCGGACGATCCGGGGGAGGGTCCGGATGATCCGGCTGGGCCCGGATGATCCGGACGGCGGTCCGGACGTCCGGCCTGGTTCCAGCAGCCGCTCCGTCTTCTTCTTCTCCTTTCTTCCGTCTTCTCTTCCATGCTTGGCCTTGGTCCTTGGATTATCCATGGTCATCTTGGTTGTACCTGAGTGTATGCAAGGTCCATGCATGAGGTAGTAGCCGTGTCTCATATTCGGAAAGTGACGGTTCGAAGAGGAGTGAATTCACCTTGTGTCCAATGGCGTATGTTCGAGGTCTCGTCATATGTCCTCTTGGGGCTTGGAGAGTAGTCGGAGTGTACATGGGGATGAACGTGGGATGCTCCGCATCATACCCCCCCCCTTGGGAAAGATCCGACCTCGGATCGTGATCCTCATCACCATGGAAACGGGTGGCGTGGACGGACTTGTAGTGGGACGTAGGTGAAGATCTTGCGCAATCCAAGTACTCCAAGGTGTCTCCGGTATGTGGTACATGCAAAATGAGCAAACACAAAGTACACTTGGAAATACAATGGTTAGCGCACACAAAGTGTCCATCAATTAATCGTGAGTCCGTGCTTAGGGATAGTGCATGATAAAGCGCATGAAGCTTTCAAGATGATATAGAACGATATGCAAAGAATTCATGGGATAATTAGCATGGTGCACAAAGCGACAAATTCTACCATTGTGCAAAATGATGTCATAATGGGATGGTGCATCAAAAGCATGAACATGGCAATGGATGCTCAATATGTATATGTTATCATGCAATTGGTGGTGGGCAATATGATCATGATGTATGAATATGCCATCAAGGAATATCACAACAAATTTGCTAAGGAAGTGAACAAGCTCATATATCATGGATGACATGGGAATACAAGATGCAACAAGGCAATCACAATGTGAGTCAATCCATGCATAGGGTGCAAACTTGTGGTGAGTATGATATGTCCATCGAGCATGACATGTGTGAGCACAATCAACAAATATGAAGGTGTTGGTGTACCAAAGCTCGATGTCGAGGCATGAGTGGAATGTCGAAGGTGCATCCAATAAGTGCAAGCGCTCCTCAATGTGAAGGTCCATGTAGCCAATCTCTAATGTCGCTCCTCCGTTCACGAGATGTATCATGTAGACAACAAGAAGGAAACAACAATGAAAGAGTGACCCATCCAATATGCATATTTGTGGATTGCTCAAAGAGAAGGAGTTCACCTTTATGAGAATGTCGAAAATGTTGGTGTCGCACATCATGTATGCCTTCACATAACCAATATGTCGCATAACGGCATCGCCTTGTGAAACCTCCAAAATGAAAGAACATGACAAACACTCGGAAAAACAAATGATGTTAGCGGAAATGCAAAACCTATCATTCGTGTGGTAAGATAACGAACAAGTGTATGCATCATGCTCATCATAAGAAAGTACAAGGGAGCATTTCAAAGTATGGAGGCATATGATGTAAGAACATCCAAATACAAGAGGCTCAATTAAACAAGCATGCATCACAAGTATAGTGTCCAAGTCTCCGAGATCAATAAGCATAGCAAGTTGGCACTTAATACAAGGTGATATGAGAGATGCGACTAATGGAGACAAAAGACAATGATCATGACAAATCAAGTGAGAGGCATGAACATATATGTCATCAACCCAAGAAAGCAAGTAATAGTGGAACATGGGTGATGCAACATAGCAAGCAATCATAGTGATCAAGTCAAGCAAGCTAGTAGTGCGAAGATGCAACATACTAGAAGGAATGATGGCAAGCATGTCATGTGTGCAAATAGTGGGCATGAATAATTCACATGTCATAGCGCAAGCGTGAAAGCAAGATATGAGTAAAATGTCATCAATGTATTGGCGAGAGACCATATGTAAATAGCAATGGGGCATCCTGACTCTCCCAACACAACAAGCATCAATAGCATGGGGCACATGATAAACATGGCAAAAGCAACAAGGATCTTGATGTAGGGTGGAACCCTATAGCGATGATCTTTCACGTTTGGAGTGGGATCCCTCGAAGAACACGATGAACACGGGGAAGAACGGGGAGAAATCACAAAGGGAAACACTCAAGAACAAGTCCAAATCACACGTCCACTAGACAATCAAACACACAAGATCACAAGGTACATGAACAACAAAGGGAAAGATACAAGGTAAGGTTCATCTCCAAGAGGAGGTCTTGATGATATCCTAGATGGATCTTCCCACAAGGGGGGTCTTGATGATATCCCGCGGGATCTTCTCCTAGATGGAGGTCTTGGCCTCCAATGGAGTAGTGGTCTCTCTCTCTCAAGAGTAGAGATAGGTAGGAGCAAAGCTCACCTAAGAATGAGCTATCACTTTTCTTACCCTAGAAAGGAGGTGGAGGAGGTCTATTCATAGTCTAGTGGGCGAAGGGGTAAGTGAGGGGGCGAATGAGTACATGGGCCTCGGCCCAAAGCGTTGCACGCAGGCAAGGCCCGGATGATCCGGATGGGGGTCCGGATGATCCGGCCGTCGTCCGGATGATCTGGGAGGTGGCCCGGATGATCCGGCTTCAGGAGAAACATTCGGGTGTCCGTAGCGCGGTTATCCGGATGATCCGGAGGGGGACCCGGATGATCCGGCTGGGTCCGGATGATCCGGACGGCGGTCCGGATGTCCGGCCTAGCTTATGCCGCTGCTCCGTCTTCTTCTCCTTTCTTCCGTCTTCTCTTCCATGCTTCCCTCGCGGATGGTGTAGACATACACTTGCGCTCGCACTCCTCCTCGACATCCGTGATGTTCCGACAATACCTATGCATGCACACGTAAGGAGTGTCAAGTAGTATACCATCCTCGAGAGTGTCAAGTGAGCACGTGATGAGGACATCAATACCATTGTTACACCCACAGCCCCTGCTGCTATACATACTGGATCAATTACTAGAGCTCGCGCACGCCAACTAAATTACCAGGTACTTTCGTTTCTTGGTAATGATTCTAATGTTCATGAGAATATGATGCTGCCTAAATTGGATACATTTGTTTTGCTTACAAATGAAGGGCCTAGCTTGGAGAAGGACGAACATTGGAGCAAGAACAAGCATGGAGATGATGGCATGCGCAAGGGGGACAAGAATGGAGTTACAAGTGATGATTTCAGGACTTTGAAGCCACCATAATGAGTGCATGAAGCCTTGGACGAAATATACAAGATGCCACTTCATAAATTTCGTCCGGAGGCTATTCTAGGTGTTGCGTCACCTTATTATTGGGCCAGGCCCATGTAATTTCGAAATACATTAGTATAGGCTATTTTTAGAGTCCGTATGTGTGGGGAAACAAGAGATAGGGTTAGTTTCGGACCCCTCCACCAAGGGCCACGAAATTCACCCCCTCTTCCTCCATATATACAGCCCTTAGGGCACCGTTTAGACTTTGGGTTTTGTTTAGATTAAAAGTTCTCCATAGCTGCAACTTCGCGTACTTCGTTTGTGTTCATCCACCAGACAAAGGCGTCACAGAACCCCACCTTGATCAATAAAGCTTTCATCTTATATTCGCAATATCCAGATTGCAATCTCAGTTTCTTGCTTGTTCTTCGTTTGCTCGCAGGAAATAGACCCTCGTGGTCAGGTTGATCGTGCTCCGGCGTGGTCAATAACCTCTCGGAGTTGGTTTAGCGATTGCTAAGGCGCGACGTCCTCGCACGCTCGTAGTCGGATCGTCAAAGTCGACTTCCACCAAAGCGAAATCCACCATCTCATCGAAAGACGGGACACCTCTGCCTCTATCAAAGTTCAATATTTGACACCTCAAAATCGGCTTCTAAATAGGTCTTTTTGCCCTCTGAAGTTCGTGGACACAACTTGTTCCAATTTTTCAGGCCAGTTTTAGAATTCTTTGACTCCTCATATCAACTCGGAATTGAGTGATTCTTTTTGCATTGGAAAGCTTGAGTTAGTAGCATTATTTGAAAGAATTTATCAGAAAATTGGCTCAAACTTTTCAAGAGGAAAGTTGGAGAGAGAGTTGTTGTATGTCCTGCTTGGTAGTTGTTTTTCATCGTTATCTTCACTACCGTTGTGATCTTCACTTCTATCTTGCTGTCAAGAGCTACTTAGTATCCTTCATTGATGCTAGTTGTGCTACGCCGTGACCTCATTAGTGTTCTAGGCTCGCGTCTCTAGTCCGGTCTAGCCTAGGACCAGCCTGACAGTACCGTCGTTGAGCGTTTATTCAATATTGCATCTTTGAATTGATTATTGCTAATCTTTTGCTACCATATATAGCCAACCCAGCTCCACATATTTCTACACCGTGTATCGTCGCTCCCCGCAATCGCTTTACTCAATATTCGAGTTACTTGACACGCTGGTTGCCGATCACCTTTGCCGCATGGTAAGAACTGGTAAGATATTGCTATTTGCTTTACTGTGAGCACTTTACAACCACATCCTAGTAGTTCATAGGAACATTATTCTCGAATTTTGTTTCTTGTTTCTACTAATCATGACAGGTTTCGGAGATAGAAGTTCTTGGACGATGAACACATCTTCACCATCACGAGAGTTGGAACAACACACACAAGCACATGGCCAGGTTAGCTCTTTACCGTCATTTGAGGGTAGATTTAATCCTGCTATTTATCTAGCTTGGGAGCTTGAAGTAGAACAAGTTTTTAGTCACCATGGCTTTTCGAACTTGAGCGAGTACGAGCTGCCACTAGAGCATTTACTGGTTTTGCTTCATTTGGTGGAGTGTGCATTGTAAGAAAAACATTGATAACCAACCCACAACTTGGAAAGATTTGAAAGATGTAATGAGAAAACAATTTTTCCCTCCTTACTATCGTCGTGAATTGCTTCGCAAATTTGAACAATTTAAACAAGGCAATAACACTGTTCATGCTTACTACCAAGAGTTCAAATCTTATATACATCGTTGTGACATAGAAGAATCTGAGGATGATACAATGAATAGATTTTTTGGTGGTTTGAACCATGATATTCAGGCAAGATTTCAGTATATTCCTCGTTGCATTACTGGTATGTATGTTCGTGCTTGTACCTTTGAGAGACAGTTACAGGAGGATGCATTGGGTGACTACAACAACTACAATTCCAGTTCATGCTCACCACCGCTGGTTGGTTCCTCCCCCGTTGCACCTACTAGAGCAGCCCCACCTCGGAGCGCGACATCATCTCAAGAGTATGGTGCATTGTCTACGTCTGTAACTACATCAGCTATGTCTTTGCGACAAGGTAACAGTAAAGGTATTGATGATATAACTTCACATGAGAATGATGCATTCCTAGTTAACTTGAATGCATCATGTGTTGAGTTACCTGGTGATTTGAGCACATCACCTATTTTAGAGAATCTTGAAACTGTCATGAATGTGTCATGTGATCAAACAACTGAAATACCAACAATTTTGAGTGCACCCATTGAATTAACTGTTGATGCAAAAGAATCAATGTTTAATCATTTTGATATGACCTCTAATCTTGGTGATGATTCTGTGTCGAATGACTCATTGCATGTTTGCTTATCTCAGCATGTTGTAGCATGTAAATTTGATTCAAATAAGGTTTATTCACCAATGTTGGGATGGTTTAATGATGAACATTGTCAATCTTTTGAAATAAATAAGAGCTTCACTTATATGTGCAAACTGATTTGCAATATTTTCATGCCTTCTAGTTCTTGTGCTAATTTGTTGGCTTTAGATTTTATGAACTATGCAAGTTACTCATCTATTCATGTGTCATATATGCAAAAATCAAGGGAAGTAAAAATGGATGACGTATACATATACAACATGTACACCTTGTCTCTTTTGTTAGCCACATTTCAGATTAAGCAACGCCGAGGACGGCTTTATTTTCAAAAAGGGGAGGATGATGAGGACATGAGTACCTTGTATATGACCAAAATATTGCATACATGCATATTTGTCGGTGATTTCTAGTGCAAACTATTCAATAATCTATTTATGTTATCCAGAACAAAAATACTTCACACACTTTTGTGTTTTGTCTAATTGCAGGTGTATGGGACATTTGTACAATCCACATATGAAGATAAGGAAGAAAGAGATGTTTATTTGCTGTTCAAAAAGTCCTCTCACGTCACTTTTGGCCCAAGAGAAGATAAAGTCCAAGTCTCTCACGTTCTGGATTCAGATTCGGACTGCACAGACATACCTGACTCAAAACGCCAACAACTTTTTCATACGGACTCCGAATTGGGTGATTCTTTTTTTGTTGGAAAGTAGATTTCATGCTTTTTCCAGCACAATTGGAATCACCTTAAAATCCGTCCGGAGCGTTGAGTTGTGGACAAAACAATCTGACGTTGCACCAGAATCCGAGTCAAACTACAAGTCCAAAGGTGTTACGTCACCTCCACTTGGGCCCATTGGCCTTGTACGACCTAGGGTTAGTTTTAGGCTGCCTTGGGACGTCCTCCCACCTCCTTGGCCACCACCCCTTGCTCCTATATAAGTAGATCCATCTAGTAGCTTTTCCCTTGGGATTTGTTTAGTTAAAAGTTAGCCATTGCAACTTTGTGTACTTCGTTTGTGTCCAACGACCAGACCAAGACCGCTTACGGATCCCCACCTTTATCAATACTTCATATATACTCGCAATATTCAGATTGCTTTTATCATATTCTTGCTTGTTCTTCGATTGCTTGCAGGAATAGACCTTCATGGTCAGGTTGATTGTGCTCCGGCGTGGTCAATAACCTCTCGAAGTTGGTTTAGCGATTGCTAAGGCGCAACGTCGTGCACGTTTGTAGTCGGATCGTCAAAGTCATCTTCACCAAATCGATAGTTATCATCTCATCGAAAGATCGGGACACCCCGCCTCTATCACGTCTCTAGCACGGTCTAGCCTAGGACCAGCATAGTACCGTCGTTGAGCGTTTATTCAACTTTGCATCTCTGAATTGATTATTGCTGACCTTTTTTGCTACCATATTATAAGCCTTCCCAGCTCCACATACATCTACGTCGTGCGTTTGATTCTCCCTGGTAATCGCTATATCCAAGCTTTGAGAGTTTTGACTACAACGGTTGCCGATCACCGCCTGCTGCTGGGTAAGAACTGGTAAGAATTTGAGATTTGCTTGACGGATTTGTGACTGTCCACCACACCACCACCACCACTTCCTAGTAGTCTGTAGGATAATATTCTTGTGTGTTTCTATTGCTGCTAATCATGGCAGGATCACAAGCCGACGAGACTGATTGGGAGAACCTGACGAACAAACAGCTACATGATAAGTTTCAACAAATGGTGATTGGACAGGTGCAAGTTCTGCTAAACAGATTTGACGAGGCCATGGAGAAGATAGGTGGCATTGAGAAGACGTTTGAAACAAAGCTTGATAGCAAGTTTGATGAATTGCTCGCGCGTTTTCCACAACCACCGCCGGCTGCACCTATCACACCTCTGCAACGACAACAACTACGCCCCCTTCCGAATCAGTATGGACGAGCTCAGCGTGTTCCTATTGAGCCAGACAACATTCAGTGCCGCTGCTCTGCTGTTGGTGCTTCTTTGGCTCCTGCTACTGCTGCTGCTGGTACCGAGGAGGATGATTATGTGGGAGATTACGAGGATGAGGTTGATCAACATCAGAACTACGTGCAACCACCAGCACCACAACCACCAGGTTGTCCACATGCAAATAATGGCAATGTTAGGGCTCCCCTCAGTGCGAGATCATGACCATCTCCCTAAACTGAAATTGAATATTCCACCATTTGAGGGTAGATATGTTCTGATATATATCTTACTTGGGAGTTAGAAACTGAACAACGATTTACATGTTTACAATATCCACGAGGAGAGGCGTGTTCCTGCTGCTGTTTGTGCTTTCACTAGCTTTGCATGTGTTTGGTGGTCGAACATTGTAGATTATATCCTGTTCCAGCTACTTGGGCTGCTTTGAAAACTGCTATGCGTACTCGTTGGGTTCCACCATATTATCAACGTGAATTACTTCAAAAATTGCAGTGCTTAAGACAAGGTAAAAATTCTGTAGAAGAATATTATCAGGAATTACAAACTGGCTTGATTAGATGTGGTATTGTTGAGGAGAATGAAGCTATGCTTGCACGTTTTACGGGTGGATTAAATAGAGATATTCAGACCATTCTAGACTATAAGGATTATAATAATATCACTCGTTTATTCCATCTTGCTTGTAAAGCTGAACGTGAAGTGCAGGATCGATAGGCATTGGCGCCGCACTAACTTTTCTCGCAGGTCGACCTTCATCATGGACACCACGTGCATCATCTACTTCCTTTGCACCATCACCTCCTTGGTGCCACCTCCAACCGTGATACAAGAAAGCAGGCACAACCACCACTATCTACCAAGAGCACACCTGCGGGCCTGCACAGAGCTCTTCTTCTTCCATGGCGTCAACAGGGCACACAAGTGATATTATTTGTCGTCGTTGTAAGGGAAGAGGACATTTTCTTGAGAGAATGCAAATCTCAGCGTGTGATGATTGCTCTTGAGGATGGTGGGTATGAGTCCGCTAGTGACTATGATGAGGAGACTTTGGCTCTTATTACACATGACGAACACGGTGGAGATGATTATGATCATGAGACACAATACATGGCTCTGTGAAGATCCGACAGTATGAATGTTTAGTTGCTCAACGTGTTTTGAGTGTGCAGGTTACACAAGTGAGCAAAATCAGAGGCATAATTTGTTCCATACAAAGGAGTTGTGAAGGAGCGTTCTATTAGCGTCATCATAGATGGAGGAGCTGCAACAACTTGGCTAGCATGGAGATGGTGGAGAAGCTATCTCTCACAACAAGACCACATCCACATCCTTACTACATCCAATGGTTCAACAACAGCGGCAAGGTTAAGGTAACACGTCTTGTTCGTGTGCATTTTAGTATCTCTACATATGCTGATTATGTTGATTGTGATGTGGTACCTATGCAAGCATGTTCCTTGTTACTTGGTAGACCATGGCAATTTGATAAAAATTCATACACCATGGTAGAAACAATCAGTATACTCTTGTTCATAAGGATAAAAATATTACTTTGCTTCCTATGACTCCTGAGTCCATTTTGAAAGATGATATTAATAGAGCTAATAAAGCAAAACAGGAGAAAATAAGAGTGAAAATCAGATTGTGGCAAAAGAATTTGAGCAACACATGAAACCTAATAATAAACCATCTCTGTTGCTTCTGAAATTAAATTGAAAAGTGCATGTTTACTTGCCACCAAATCTGATATTGATGAGCTAGATTTTAGCAAATCTATTTGCTATGCTTTTGTGTGCAAAGAGGCATTATTTTCATTCGAGGCGTGCCTTCCTCTTTGCCCCTGCTGTCACTAACATTTTGCGGGAGTTCACGACGGCTTTCCACAAGGCGTGCCACCGGATTACCACCTATTCGAGGATTGAGCATCAAATTGACTTAATTCCGGTGCATCATTACCCAACCGTGCACCATACCGTACCAATCCGGAGGAGGCGAAGGAGATTATCGTCAAGTACAGGAGCTGCTCGACAAAGGTTATATCTTGCGAATCCCTTAGTCCTTGTGCTGTTCCTATTATTCTAGTGCCGAAAAAGGATGGTACGTCACGTATGTGTGTTGATTGTAGAGGCATTAATAATATTACTATTCGTTATCGTCACCCTATTCCTAGGCTAGATGATATGCTTGATGAATTGAGTGGCTCTACAATATTCTCCAAAGTTGATTTGCGTAGTGGATACCATCAAATTCGTATGAAATTGGGAGATGAATGGAAAACAGCATTTAAGACTAAGTTTGGATTATATGAGTGGTTAGTCATGCCTTTTGGGTTAACTAATGCACCTAGTACTTTCATGAGATTAATGAACGAAGTTTTACGTGCTTTCATTGGACGATTTGTGGTAGTCTATTTTGATGATATCTTGATTTATAGCAAATCTTTGGAAGAACATTTGGAACATTTACATGCTGTTTTTAATGCTCTGCGTGATGCACGTTTGTTTGGTAACCTTGGGAAGTGCACCTTTTGCACCGACCGAGTATCTTTTCTTGGCTATGTTGTTACTCCACAGGGAATTGAAGTTGATAAAGCCAAGATTGAAGCTATTGAGAGTTGGCCGCAGCCCAAAACGGTCACACAAGTGAGGAGTTTCCTTGGCCTCGCTGGTTTCTATAGGCGTTTTGTGAGAGATTTCAGCACCATTGCTGCACCTCTCAACGAGCTTACAAAGAAGGATGTGCCTTTTCTTTGGGGTACCGCACAGGAAGAAGCCTTCACGGTATTGAAAGCTAAGTTGACACATGCTCCTTTACTCCAACTTCCTGATTTTAATAAGACTTTTGAGCTTGAATGTGATGCTAGTGGGATTGGATTAGGAGGTGTGTTATTACAAGATGGCAAACCTGTTGCATACTTTTCTGAAAAATTGAGTGGGCCTAGTCTGAATTACTCTATTATGATAAAGAATTATATGCTCTTGTTCGGACTTTAGAAACATGGCAACATTTTTTATGGCCCAAAGAATTTGTTATACATTCTGATCATGAATCTTTGAAACATATTAAAAGTCAAGCTAAACTGAATCGTAGACATGCTAAATGGGTTCAATTCATTGAGACTTTCCCTTATGTCATTAAACACAAGAAGGGTAAAGAAAATGTTATTGCTGATGCATTGTCTCGTCGCTATACTATGCTTTCACAACTTGACTTCAAAATATTTGGTTTGGAGACCATCAAAGATCAATATGTGCATGATGTTGACTTTAAAGATGTATTGCAGAATTGTAAAGAAGGAAGAACATGGAACAAGTTTGTCGTTAATGATGGATTTGTGTTCCGTGCTAACAAGCTATGCATTCCAGCTAGCTCCGTTCGTCTTTTGTTGTTGCAGGAGGCGCATGGAGGAGGACTAATGGGACACTTTGGCGTGAAGAAGACGGAGGACGTACTTGCTACACATTTCTTTTGGCCAAAGATGAGGCGGGATGTTGAGCGTTTTATTGCTCGCTGCACTACATGTCAAAAAGCTAAGTCACGACTCAATCCTCATGGTTTATATATGCCTTTGCCTGTACCTAGTGTTCCTTGGGAGGATATATCTATGGACATTGTTTTAGGTTTACCTAGAACAAAGAAGGGGAGGGATAGCATATTTGTTGTCGTGGATAGATTCTCGAAAATGGCACACTTTATACCATGTCATAAAAGCGATGATCTTTGTCAATGTTGCTGATTTGTTCTTTCATAAATTATTCGCTTGCATGGTGTGCCAAATACTATTGTTTCAGATCGTGATACTAAATTTCTTAGCCACTTTTGGAGATGTTTATGGGCTAAGTTGGGGACTAAACTGCTTTTAGTACTACTTGTCACCCCCAAACCGATGGACAAACTGAAGTAGTCAATAGAACATTGTCTACTATGCTTAGGGCTGTTCTAAAGAATAATAAGAAAATGTGGGAGGAATGCTTGCCTCATATTGAATTTGCTTATAATCGTTCATTGCATTCTACTACTAAGATGTGCCCTTTTGAAGTTGTGTATGGTTTCTTACCTCGTGCACCTATTGATTTGTTGCCTCTTCCATCTTGGAGAAGGTTAATTTTGATGCTAAAGAACGTGCTGAATTGATTTTAAAATGCATGAGTTAACTAAGGAAAACATTGAGCGTATGAATGCTAAATATAAACTTGCTGGAGATAAGGGTAGAAAACATGTTGTGTTTGCACCGGAGATCTTGTTTGGTTACATTTGCGTAAGGATAGATTTCTGATTTGCAAATCAAAGCTAATGCCACGTCTGCTGGTCCCTTTAAGGTGTTGGAGAAAGTAAATGATAATGCATATAAACTTGAGCTGCCTGCAGATTTTGGGGTTAGTCCCACTTTTAACATTGCAGATTTGAAGCCATATTTGGGTGAGGAAGTCGAGGACGACTTCATTTCAAGAAGGGGAGGATGATGAGGACATCAATACCATTGTTACACCCACAGCTCCTGCTGCTATACATACTGGACCAATTACTAGAGCTCACAAGACGCCAACTAAATTACCGGTACTTTCGTTTCTTGGTAATGATTCTAATGTTCATGAGAATATGATGCTGCCTAAATTGGATACATTTGTTTTGCTTACAAATGAAGGGCCTAGCTTGGAGAAGGATGAACATTGGAGCAAGAACAAGCATGGAGATGATGGCATGCAAAGGGGACAAGAATGGAGTTACAAGTGATGATTTCAGGACTTTGAAGCCACCATAATGAGTGCATGAAGCCTTGGACGAAATATACAAGATGCCACTTCATAAATTTCGTCAAGAGGCTATTCTAGGTGCTGCGTCACCTTATTATTGGGCCAGGCCCATGTAATTTCGAAATACATTAGTATAGGCTTTTTTAGAGTCCGTATGTGTGGGGAAACAAGAGATAGGGTTAGTTTCGGACCCCTCCACCAAGGGCCACGAAATTCACCCCCTCTTCCTCCATATATACAGCCCTTAGGGCACCGTTTAGACTTTGGGTTTTGTTTAGATTAAAAGTTCGCCATAGCTGCAACTTCGCGTACTTCGTTTGTGTTCATCGACCAGACAAAGGCGTCACAGAACCCCACCTTGATCAATAAAGCTTTCATCTGATATTCACAATATCCAGATTGCAATCTTAGTTTCTTGCTTGTTCTTCGTTTGCTCGTAGGAAACAGACCCTCGTGGTCAGGTTGATCGTGCTCCGGCGTGGTCAACAACCTCTCGGAGTTGGTTTAGCAATTGCTAAGGCGCGACGTCCTCGCACGTTCGTAGTTGGATCGTCAAAGTCGACTTCCACCAAAGCGAAATCCACCATCTCATCGAAAGACGGGACACCTTTGCCTCTATCAGCACGTGTAAAGGAGATGATTCACCTTTGTGTATGTGAAGTAGATGTCGCACGTGTCACTTGCCAAATGGACTCTTGACATGGTGATGTCCATAGGATGCTCCGCATCATCCCCTCCCCCTTGGGAAAGATCCGACCTCGGATCGAAAACCAAATCACCATGGGAAAGAGATGGCGTTACCATGTAGAAGTGGTCGATCACCAAGTTGTCGTCATTTTGAAGCTCTAACTGGGCACTCTCCAATGCCGCACCGTCTTGTAATTCCTTCAAAAGTAGCAAAGATAACAAGCACTTGGAAAAACAAATGTGGTTGTCGTAAGAGCAAAACCAAGCATTCAAGAGGTGATTCACCCAACAAGTGTTGTCATCAAGCATAGCATATGGTTTGCCAAAGAAGTGTGTCATGACATTTGGACATATAAATTGAGCACAATCAAGTACATCATGGGAATAAGCATGTAAATGGGAGGTCAAGATGCAAATATATGTGATAAGTGAATAAGCATCTACCTCAAGGTCATAGCAAACATGCATAAAGAGTTCAATGAACGGTCTATGGTAGGCATAAGAGTCACTCACAACACCAAATATAGTGAAATGTCTAAACACATGGGGCAAGTGCAAGACAATCCAAGCATAACGTGCATAGGGTGTAGTGAAGATATCGTGGCACTCAACACAATGGAAAGAGCAATTGTTCATCATGTGTGAGGCAATCAAGTCAAGCATGTGATAAGCAAAGGGACATGGCATATGTGAAGAACTAGATGCAACACACAAGGCATATATGTCATGGGGCATGGCAATGTGGTAATGAGAAGTCGAAGCAACATCGCTAGCATGTGTGCAAAGTGTCGTGGAGCAAGCAACACATGGCGTATGATCCACAATATGCATGCTCATGGTTTGGGTGTTCTCGAGATAGAAGGATATCACCTCGAAAGCATGTCCTTGTGCGTTCTTCATAATGTCAAAGTGGTAGGAAGTATGGTGTAGAAGCGTGTCACTATCGATTGTATGAGGCTCGCTCTCAAGAGCTCGAATGGTCAACTCACGTGAAGTGGAAGTCGACACGAAGTCCAAGTATCCTACACATGCACACAACAAAACAAAGAACGTATGCACATGGTAGACAAACACATCATCCAGCATGATGGTTCTCATCTTTTGCACATAACCATTAGAAGCACAAGTGCATGAATAATATGATGCAACAATGGCTAAATTCATGGCACTAGGTATATGGTGCAAAGAAGTAAGGCAAGCATGCTTCACGAGGAATATGTCAAAATCTCCAATCATATGCGAGAATGCTATGGGGGTAATCTCATGAGCAATACGAGAATCATAGTTGCACTCAATACATGGAAGATCATTTAGCATGAGAGAGGCAATACATGGAGATATATGACAAGAAGCAATATGACTCATGTGCAAAGCATATAGATGGTTGTCATCAACCGCATGAAATGAGCAAGTATGAATCATGGGTGATGCAACATGAGCAAGCATTGAGATCAAGTCGTGCAAACTAGTGGAGCGAAGATGCAACACACTAGAGTAAATCATGGCAATCATGTCATGTGAACAAATAATAGGAATAGACAATGCACATGACATATCCCAAGCACGAACACAAAGCAAGATGAAAGTATCATCATAGGAATGGTGCACGAAGCAAACATGGCAATAACAAGAGATATCTCCACCAAGTTTGCAAATACACATAAAAGTACTAGAATGAATCATCATGTGTAATGCAAAGCATGGGTCACAAATGCATGTCAAAGGCATAGGAATGAGTATATCATGCCAAGTGAACATGGCAAGATGGGAATATGATATGTAATGAACAATAAGCCATAACCAAGTGAGGGCCATGTAGAAGAAATGTGCAAAGTGTTTGCGTGAAGATAGCGGCGGTAAAGACAATCCACGTGATCCCAATTCATCGTTGCTCTCTAGAGCTCGTTTTGTCAACTCGTGGGATTGCGAGGTTGACAAGTATTCATGGGTACCTACACAAAAGAGACACAATCCAAAGAAATTGTGCGGCGTGGTAAATGTACACATCATCCATCATGATGTGTATGCATACGCGTGAGTTAGCACAAGATAAGCATCGCTCAAAGAAATTTGATGCATGGTATAAGAACATGTCATCCATCATGAAAGAATAGTTATTGTGTATGACACGATGGGGACACAAATTGAGAATGCAAGTATATGGCACATCAATAGTATGTTTATTCGTGGGTAGCATATGGTGCACACAAGTATGGGGATCATGCAATGAATGGGATGGATCAAATTCCCTAACATGTATGAGGAAACTATGGGGCCTCCTCATGAGCAATATCGAAAACATCATATGGAGAAAATGGACAACATCCAAAACAATGCATATCCGAAGCTAGGTGGTCATGGCATGGCATATGAGATAAATGATTCAAAGGGAGCATATCAATATCATCACAAGAAAAACAAATGCCAATAACCATGGGCTTGTCATCTATGCCATATGTGCAAATTGGGTTTATTTTAATGGCATATGCATAGTCACTATGGAGAGATTGCAAGTAAGACATATGGTTGATCCCATGCATAGCATATGACAAGTCAAGTGGATTATCAAACATGATGTGACCTAAAGAATTGTCACAAGAAATCCTATGTAACATGGCATCACAACTAATAGACTCCACAATAGAATCATCATACTCATCATAAATGGGAAAATCATCGCATGAGGAAATCATACTAGCATGAAGCATGCAATAGGTGGATCAACATCATGCAAGCAATCAATGTCAAGAATGTCCACTAGTGGGACTAGAGCATCACCTTCACCTATGTTACCTTTGTCATTCCACTCAAGTGGTGTAGGTGAGGTGGGAAAGACCAAATGGTGGTCATCTTCATCTTGATGGAACCATGTGGGGGTGCATCATATTCCACCATGGCCATCGTCTTGTCCAAAGGGAGGACAAAGTAAATCGAGGATCGGCGTCATCATAAATGGGACCTAGCACCAAATGAGAAGACACAATAGAGGTAGAGGTCAATTTGTTAGAAATGCAAATGGCCTCACGAGACCTATCAACTATCTCACTCTCTCTATGTGGTGGTTCACTCACTCCCTCAAAATAGGTGCACTCAAACTCACGTATGGTGGAGTCACTCATCTCACTCAAGCGGTGGGGGTTGTGGCTCTCCTCACATGGGAATTGTGGCAACTCATCATATATGGGGCTAGTGGTGAAGTCACTCTCACTCTCAATATGGTGGCACAAGTCACTCAAGTCATCATACGTCGCCGTGGTGAAGGAAGATCCCATGCTCAACCATCTCGTCGTAAATGCGCGCCGTGGATGAAGGCCGAAGATGGCACATCATCACTCTCCTCTATGACCGAAGGGAAAATCCCATGCTCGATCATCTCGTCACCGTCGCCATAGATGAAGGCCGAAGATGGCACATCATCACTCTCGCCTCCAAAGATGGAAGCATCATCCTTGCTCGCCACCTTCTCGCTCGCCTCGAAAGCTTGGTCCTTGAGGGTCTCCGTGATGTAGGGTGGAACCCTAATTCGTCGATCTTTCACGTTTGGAGGGGCTCCTACGGGGGAAACACAAAGAACACACGGAAGCACGAGGGGAAACACGGGGAAAACGAGAGGAAATCACTCAACCAACAAGGAATCGATCACACAAGTGCTAGATCAACATACACACATGAGATCCACAAGATACATAGTCAACTAGGGTAAGGATACAAAGGAACCGTTCATCTCCAAGAGGAGGCCTTGATGTTCTTCCCTAGGTAGGGGTCTTGAATCCGCAAGGGGATCTTCTCCGAGGAGGTCCTGATCTCCGAGGAGAAGTAACCGAGTGGATGAGCAAAGGTTCTCACACAAATATGAGCTAATCCAATGCTAAGTCTCAAAGTGAGGAGATGGGGTCCTATATATAGAGTTGGGGCGAAGGGGTACATGGGCTCAGCCCAACACACGCGCGCAGGCGCTGGCCGGCTGATCCGGACGAGGGTCCGGATGATCCGGTGATGCGGAGCATCCTACGGACATCACCATGTCAAGAGTCCATTTGGCAAGTGACACGTGCGACATCTACTTCACATACACAAAGGTGAATCATCTCCTTTACACATGCTCACTTGACACTCTCGAGGATGGTATACTACTTGACACTTCTCCCGTGTGCATGCATAGGTATTGTCGGAACTTCACGGACGACGAGGAGGAGTGCAAGCGCCAAGGAACGACTACACCATCCGCGAGGGAAGCGTGGAAGAGAAGACGGAAGAAAGAAGAAGAGGATGGAGCAACGGCTGAAGCTAGCCCGGACGTCCGGACCACCGTCCGGATCATCCGGACACAGCCGGATCATCCGGGTCCCCCTCCGGATCATCCGGATAACCGCGCTGGGGATACCCGAAGGGTCCTCCTGAAGCCGGATCGTCCGGGCCACCTCCCGGATCATCCGGACGCGGCCGGATCATCCGGACCCCCGTCCGGATCATCCGGGTTTCGCCTGCGTGCGACGTTTCGGGCCGAGGCCCATGTACCCATTCGCCCCCTCACTTACCCCTTCGCCCACTAGACTATAAATAGACCTCCTCCTCCCCATTTTTAGGGTTAGCAAAGTGATAGCTCATTCTTAAGTGAGCTTTGCTCCTACTTATCTCTACTCTTGAGAGAGAGAGACCACTACTCCATTGGAGGCCAAGACCTCCATCTAGGAGAAGATCCCCCTGCGGATGCAAGACCCCTCTTTAGGGAAGATCTATCTAGGATATCATCAAGACCTCCTCTTGGAGATGAACCTTACCTTGTATCTTTCCCTTTGTTGTGCATGCACCTTGTGACCTTGTGTGTTTGATTGTCTAGTGGATGTGTGATTTGGACTTGTTCTTGAGTGTTCCCCCTTGTGATTTCTCCCCTTTCTTCCCCGTGTTCATCGTCTTCTTCGAGGGATCCCGCTCCAAACGTGAAAGATTGACGAATTAGGGTTCCACCCTACATCATATGGTATCAGAGCCAGGTTGATCACGTTTTTGGAGCCCCTACCCCGTGTTTTCTAGCTTGATTTTGTTGTTTTCGTCCTAAATCCGAAAATCCCCACCAAAAATAGCCCCAAATTTTTTTGTGATTTGTTGGTTTGATGATCTTTTGTTGATTTTGATCCATGGATTTGCTTGGTTTCAAGTGGATCTAGCATTTCCCCAAGTTTCCCCACCTTCCATCCACGAAATCCCTCAAATTTTGCCCCCAAAATCCCCAAATTCCGCCCAAAATTTCGTCTCCACGAGCAAATCCCGAGCGGATTGACTTGCCCGGATCATCCGGACATTCTGCCGGATCATCCGGACCTCACCCGGATCAGCTGGACGCCCCCCCGGACGTCCGGATAAATCGCGCACCCAAAAAACAGAACCGGCCGACGAACCCGGATCATCCGGATTTCCTCCCGGATCATCCGGACCTAGCCCGGATCATCCGGACCTTCTCCCGGATCATCCGGTTAACCCTGAAACTGACACGGCTGAAATCTTGTTTCGGTCATAACTAATTCATCCGGAGTCCGTTTTCGACGTTCTTTAGCTCGTTTTGAAGCTACTGACATCCCCCATCCAACAAAAATTCCACCAGCACCAGTTGACACCATCAAATTTTCTGAAATTTGGCAAGTTTGCCTAGGCCCTCCACCATATCATCCGCATTACCACCACCGACTTCCGCAACCTAACCCATTTTGTTCCCCATAGCATTTGAGGTTGTTTGAGTAGTGACTTGAGTCTCCTAAGGTGTTTCGGATACTTAGGCACGGTTGCTTCTTCATCAACCACCACCACCACCACTTCCACATAACCTTGCCCACCATACATTTCCAACCCAACTTAACCCAATTTTGTTTGAGTTGTGGCTTGTGTCTCCTAAGGTGTTTCGGCTACTTAGGGACGGCAAATTCAACTCCGACTTGTGTATTGCCTAGTGCAACACCACCACCGCTTTCCGCTACCACCATTTGACATTTGTCACTTGAGATTTTGAGTTTGCGGTTTTTCCATTTCCTAAGGTGTTTCGGCTACTTAGGGACGAGTCTCCATCATCTTGGTATCCACACCAAGAACACCGCCTCTCATCATTGCCAAGGACGGTAACCTCGACGACACCTTTGTATATTCCCTTGCAAATTGCATTGTTAACCCCTAGCCCATTTTGCGTCACTTGCCTATTGAGACTAGCCATTTGAGTATTGCCGGCAACGTTACTTGTGCACATTAGTGATCCACCATCCATTGCATACATACCATATCATCTTGGTATCATATCATCCATTGTGCCTCAAGTTTGTTCCCGCATATACACAATTGCTATCTTGGTTTGTGCATTGTACAAAAGTGGCCAAAAAAAAGCTTTTAAGCAAAAAGAGAGCAAAGAGCTCGTGAGCAAGTGCCATAGCATCATACCCCATTGCACATAAGATTGTCAAATCTATATCATATGATATCATGCTTGAGAGAAACACCGGGAACCATACATACATAGCATACTTGGGATAGAAGAATATCCATTTTGCATCTTATAGGTTGTGCACAAGTGTCGTATCCGCCTATTGAGCAATCGTGCTAGCGTCTCTCTTGAGTTGTGCAACACGAGCGTTTTGGTGGATTCCACATTTTGAGCTCATTCCTTGGTTGCACGACCCCATTTATCTATCCGTGTGTGTGTTTCCGTGTGCCATTCTTTGCTATTGGTCCATTTGTCTCACTTGCGAATTTGTGAATCTTTTTCAACATTATTGACTCTTGCTAACATTTTGCATCAAATTTTTGTGCCACTATCCTCACCGAGCTCTACCATAAGCCTTTACTTGTAGGTGTGAGTGAACAAGTCCGGTACCAATTCCACTATTCTTTCATCTCACATTGAGTGACACGAGATACATCCTCAACATTGGGAAAAGGTAACTTGGTATTGTTTATCTCATTTCCTACTCACCTCTACTCGAGTCTTGTGATGGATAGTGATAGAGGCAGAGGTGTCCCGTCTTTCGATGAGATGGTGATTTCGCTTTTGTGGAAGTCGACTTTGACGATCCGACTACGAACGTGCGAGGACGTCGCGCCTTAGCAATCGCTAAACCAACTCCGAGAGGTTATTGACCACGCCGGAGCACGATCAACCTGACCACGAGGGTCTATTTCCTGCGAGCAAACGAAGAACAAGCAAGAAACTGAGATTGCAATCTGGATATTGCGAATATAAGATGAAAGCTTTATTGATCAAAGGTGGGGTTCTGTGACGCCTTTGTGTGGTCGTTGAACACAAACGAAGTACGCGAAGTTGCAGCTATGGCGAACTTTTAATCTAAACAAAACCCAAGTCTAAACGGTGCCCTAAGGGCTGTATATATGGAGGAAGAGGGGGTGAATTTCGTGGCCCTTGGTGGAGGGTCCCGAAACTAACCCTATCTCTTGTTTCCCCACACATACGGACTCTAAAATAGCCTATACTAATGTATTTCGAAATTACATGGGCCTGGCCCAATAATAAAGTGACGAGCACCTAGAATAGCCTATGGACGAATATTATGAAGTGGCATCTTGTATATTTCGTCCAAGGCTTCATGCACTCCTTATGGTGGCTTCAAAGTCTTGAAATCATCACTTGTAACTCCGTTCTTTATCCCCTTGCATGCCATCAACTCCATGTGTGTTCTTGCTCCAATGTTCATCCTTCTCCAAGCTAGGCCCTTCATTTGTAAGCAAAACAAATGTATCCAATTTAGGCAGCATCATATTCTCATGAACATTAGAATCATTACCAAGAAGCGAAAGTACGGTAATTTAGTTGGCGTCTTGTGAGCTCTAGTAATTGGTCCAAGATGTATAGCAGCAGGGGCTGTGGGTGTAACAATGGTATTGATGTCCTCATCATCCTCCCCTTCTTGAAATGAAGTCGTCCTCGACGGCAGCTCATCTTCCTCACCCAAATATGGCTTCAAATCTGCAATGTTAAAAGTGGGACTGACCCCAAAATCTGCAGGCAGCTCAAGTTTATATGCATTATCATTTACTTTCTCCAATACTTTAAAGGGACCAGCAGCACGTGGCATTAGCTTTGATTTGCGCAAATCAGAAATCTATCCTTACGCAAATGTAACCAAACAAGATCTCCGGTGCAAACACAACATGTTTTCTACCCTTATCTCCAGCAAGTTTATATTTAGCATTCATCGCTCAATGTTTTCCTTAGTTAACTCATGCATTTTAAAATCAATTCAGCACGTTCTTTAGCATCAAAATTGACCTTCTCCGAAGATGGAAGAGGCAATAAATCAATAGGTGCGAGGTAGGAAACCATACACAATTTCAAAAGGGCACATCTTAGTAGTAGAATGCAATGAATGATTATAAGCAAATTCAATATGAGGCAAGCATTCTTCCCACATTTTCTTATTATTCTTCAAAACAGCCCTAAGCATAGTAGACAATGTTCTATTGACTACTTCAGTTTGTCCATCAGTTTGGGGGTGACAAGTAGTACTAAAAAGTAGTTTAGTCCCCAACTTAGCCCATAAACATCTCCAAAAGTGGCTAAGAAATTTAGTATCACGATCTGAAACAATAGTAGTTGGCACACCATGCAAGCGAATAATTTCACGAAAGAACAAATCAGCAACATTAACAAACATCATCGCTTTTATGACATGGTATAAAGTGTGCCATTTTCGAGAATCTATCCACGACAACAAATATGCTATCCTCCCTTCTTTGTTCGAGGTAAACCTAAAACAATGTCCATAGATATATCCTCCCAAGGAACACTAGGTACAGGCAAAGGCATATATAAACCATGAGGATTGAGTCGTGACTTAGCTTTTTGACATGTAGTGCAGCGAGCAACAAAACGCTCAACATCCGTCTCATCTTTGGCCAAAAGAAATGTGTAGCTAGTATATCCTCGTCTTCTTCACGCCAAAGTGTCCCATTAGTCCTCCTCCATCGCCTCCTGCAACAACAAAAGACGAACGGAGCTAGCTGGAATGCATAGCTTGTTAGAACGAAAACAAATCCATCATTAATGACGAACTTGTTCCATGTTCTACCTTCTTTACAATTCTGCAATACATCTTTAAAATCAGCATCATGCACATATTGATCTTTGATGGTCTCCAAACCAAATATTTTGAAGTCAAGTTGTGAAAGCATAGTATAGCGACGAGACAATGCATCAGCAATAACATTTTCTTTACCCTTCTTGTGTTTAATGACATAAGGAAAGTCTCAATGAATTCAACCCATTTAGCATGTCTACGATTCAGTTTAGCTTGACTTTTAATATGTTTCAAAGATTCATGATCGAATGTATAACAAATTCTTTGGGCCCTAAATAATGTTGCCATGTTTCTAAAGTCCGAACAAGAGCATATAATTCTTTATCATAAGTAGAGTAATTCAGACTAGGCCCACTCAATTTTTGAGAAAAGTATGCAACAGGTTTGCCATCTTGTAATAACACACCTCCTAATCCAATTCCACTAGCATCACATTCAAGCTCAAAAGTCTTATTAAAATCAGGAAGTTGGAGTAAAGGGCATGTGTCAACTTAGCTTTCAATACCGTGAAGGCTTCTTCTGTGCGGTACCCCAAACAAAAGGCACATCCTTCTTTGTAAGCTCGTTGAGAGGTGCAGCAATGGTGCTGAAATCTCTCACAAAACGCCTATAGAAACCAGCGAGGCCAAGGAAACTCCTCACTTGTGTGACCGTTTTGGGCTGCGGCCAACTCTCAATAGCTTCAATCTTGGCTTTATCAACTTCAATTCCCTGTGGAGTAACAACATAGCCAAGAAAAGATACTCGGTCGGTGCAAAAGGTGCACTTCCCAAGGTTACCAAACAAACGTGCATCACGTAGAGCATTAAAAACAACACGTAAATGTTCCAAATGTTCTTCCAAATATTTGCTATAAATCAGTATATCATCAAAATAGACTACCACAAATCGTCCAATGAAAGCACGTAAAACTTCGTTCATTAATCTCATGAAAGTACTAGGTGCATTAGTTAACCCAAAAGGCATGACTAACCACTCATATAATCCAAACTTAGTTTTAAATGCTGTTTTCCATTCATCTCCCAATTTCATACGAATTTGATGGTATCCACTATAAATCAACTTTGGAGAATATTGTAGAGCCACTCAATTCATCAAGCATATCATCTAGCCTAGGAATAGGGTGGCGATAACGAATAGTAATATTATTGATGCCTCTACAATCAACACACATCGTGACGTACCATCCTTTTTCGGCACTAGAATAATAGGAACAGCACAAGGACTAAGGGATTCGCGTATATAACCTTTGTCGAGCAGCTCTGTACTTGACGCATAATCTCCTTCGTCTCCTCTGGATTGGTGCGGTATGGTGCACGGTTGGGAAATGATGCACGGGAATTAAGTCAATTTGATGCTCAATCCCTCGAATAGGTGGTAATCCGGTGGCACGTCTTGTGGAAAGACGTCGGTGAACTCTGCAAAATGTTAGTGACAGCAGGGGCAAAGAGGAAGGCACGTCCTCGAATGAAAATAATGCCTCTTTGCACACAAAAGCATAGCAAACAGATTTGCTAAAATCTAGCTCATCAATATCAGATTTAGTGGCAAGTAAACATGCACTTTTCAATTTAATTTCGAAGCAACACTAGACGGTTTACTATTAGGCTTCATATGTTGCTCAAATTCTTTTGCCACAATCTGATTTTCACTCTTATTTTTCTCTGTTTTGCTTTATTAGCTCTATTAATATCATCTTTCAAAATGGACTCAGGAGTCATAGGAAGCAAAGTAATATTTTTATCCTTATGAACAAGAGTATCTGATTGTTTCTACCATGGTGTACAGAATTTTTATCAAATTGCCATGGTCGACCAAGTAATAAGGAACATGCTTGCATAGGTACCACATCACAATCAACATAATCAGCATATGTAGAGATACTAAAATGCACACGAACAAGACGTGTTACCTTAACCTTGCCGCTGTTGTTGAACCATTGGATGTAGTAAGGATGTGGATGTGGTCTTGTGGTGAGAGATAGCTTCTCCACCATCTCCATGCTAGCCAAGTTGTTGCAGCTCCTCCATCTATGATGGCGCTGAATAGAACGTTCCTTCACAACTCCTTTGTATGGAACAAATTATGCCTCTGATTTTGCTCAGCTTGTGTAACCTGCACACTCAAAACACGTTGAGCAACTAAACATTCATACTGTCGGCATCTTGACAGCCATGTATTGTGTCTCATGATCGAATCATCTCCACCGTGTTCCTCATGTGTAATAAGAGCCAAAGTCTCCTCATCATAGTCACTAGCGGACTCATACCCACCATCCTCGGTAGCAATCATCACACGCTGAGATTTGCATTCTCTCGCAAAATGTCCTCTTCCCTTACAACGACGACAAATAATATCACTTGTGTGCCTGTTGACGCCATGGAAGAAGAAGAGCTCTGTGCAGGCCCGGCGGTGTGCTCTTGGCGAGATAGTGGTGGTTGTGCCTGCTTTCTTGTATCACGGTTGGAGGTGGCACTGAAGGAGGTGATGGTGCGGTGGAAGTAGATGATGCACGTGGTGTCCATGATGAAGGTCGACCTGCAGAAAAGTTAGTGCGCGCCAATGCATCGATCCTGCACTTCACGTTCAGCTTTACAAGCAAGATGGAATAAACGAGTGATATTATTATAATCCTTATAGTCTAGAATGGTCTGAATCTCTCTATTTAATCCACCGAGAAAACGTGCAAGCATAGCTTCATTCTCCTCAACAATACCACATCTAATCAAGCCAGTTTGCAATTCCTGATAATATTCTTCTACAGAATTTTTTCCTTTTCTTAAACGCTGCAATTTTTGAAGTAATTCACGTTGATAATATGGTGGAACCCAACGAGTACGCATAGCAGTTTTCAAAGCAGCCCAAGTAGCTGGAACAGGATATAATCTACAATGTTCAGACCACCAAACACATGCAAAGCTAGTGAAAGCACAAACAGCAGCAGGAACACGTCTCTCCTTAGGATATTGTAAACATGTAAATCGTTGTTCAGTTTCTAACTCCCAAGTAAGATATATATCAGGAACATATCTACCCTCAAATGGTGGAATATTCAATTTCAGTTTAGGGAGATGGTCATGATCGCGTACCTGAGGGGGAGCCCTAACATTGCCATTATTTGCATGTGGACGACCTGGTGGTTGTGGTGCTGGTGGTTGCACGTAGTTCTGATGTTGATCAACCTCATCCTCGTAATCTTCCACATAATCATCCTCGTCGGTACCAGCAGCAGCGAGCAGGAGCCAAAGAAGCACCAACAGCAGTAGCAGCGGCACCAGAATTTTGTCTGGCTCAATAGGAACACGCTGAGCTCGTCCATACTGATTCGGAAGGGGCGTAGTTGTTGTCGTTGCAGAGGTGCGATAGGTGCAGCCGGCGGTGGTTGTGGAAAAGCAGCGAGCAATTCATCAAACTTGCTATCAAGCTTTGTTTCAAACGTCTTCTCAATGCCATCTATCTTCTCCATGGCCTCGTCAAATCTGTTTACCACATCTTGCACTGTCCAATCATCATTTGCTGAAACTTATCATGTAGCTGTTTGTTTGTCGGGTTCTCCCAATCAGTCTCATCGGCCTGTGTTCCTGCCATGGTTAGCAGCAATAGAAACACACAAGAATATGATCCACAGACTACTAGGAAGTGGTGGTGGTGGTGTGGTGGACAGTCACAAATCCGTGAAGCAAATCTCAAATTCTTACCAGTTCTTACCCAGCAGCGGTGGTGATCGGCAACCGTTGTAGTCAAAACTCTCAAAGTTTGGCTATAGCGATTACGAGGAGAATCAAGCATACGGCGTAGATGTATGTGGAGCTGGGAAGGCTTATAATATGGTAGCAAAAGGGTCAGCAATAATCAAATCAGAGATGCAAAGTTGAATAAACGCTCAACGATGTCTTGTGCTGGTCCTAGGCTGAACCGTGCTAGAGACGCGAGCCTAGAACACTAATAAAATCACGGCGCTGCACGTAAACAAAGGAAAAGCACACTCTGAATTTTTTTTTCGCTCTTTTGTTTTGCGCTGTTTTTTTTTTGCGAAAAAATCACTATAATGGCGAGTGTCTCAAAAACTCTTCCAGGTCAAACTGACAGGATGGGCACGAAATTTTTCGACCAAATTTTTTTTTTTGATGCCGGACCCAAAAATCTGAAGCGGGTCAAAAACTTTCTATAACGGCGATGGCTCAATACGCTTAGAAACACCTAAAAATAGGATAGCGGAAATTTTTTATCCCGTGTGTTTTGGAAAATTTTGGGCCTAAGCGGAGGGTGGTTTCGGACTCTTTTTTGAAACCAACCTCTTCTACGGACGACAAAAGATTGCTGGAATCGAAACCTACTCGAGACAAGGAAACACGAATCGGAAATTAGATGGATCCGAAAACAAATCTAATATGCAAGGAACTCGGATTGGTGGTGGATATATGGTGGTGGTATATGGCAGCGGTGGTGGTATATGGATACGGATTCGAAGCGGTGGCGGATAAGCGGTGGTGGTAGATGGCAGGGGCGATGATGATGGTGCGGCGGCGGCGTGACAACTTATGACCAGAAGTCGAAACTCTAAAAGACTAGACTCTAAGACCAGCAACTCGACACGACGATGCAACCGCAAATTTGATGAGGACATGACTACCTTGGATAAGACCAAAAATATTGCATACATGCATATTTGTCAGGTGATTTCTAGTGCAAACTATTCAATAATATATTTATGTTATCCAGAACAAAAATACTTCACATACTTTTGTGTTTTGTCTAATTGCAGGTGTGTGGGACATTTGTACAATCCACATATGAAGATAAGGGAAAAGGAGAAGTTTAGGTGCTGTTCAAAAAGTCTTCTCACGTCACTTTTGGGCCAAGAGAAGATAGAGTCCAAGTCTCTCACGTTCTGAATTCAGATTCGGACTGCACAGACATACCTGACTCAAAACGTCAACAACTTTTTCATACGGACTCCGAATTGGGTGATTCTTTTTTTGTTGGAAAGTAGATTTCATGCTCTTTCCAGCACAATTGGAATCACCTTAAAAGAATTCCGGAGCGTTGAGTTGTGGACGAAACAATCTGACGCTGCACCAGAATCCGAGTCAAACTACAAGTCCAAAGGTGTTACGTCACCTCCACTTGGGCCCATTGGCCTTGTACGACCTAGGGTTAGTTTTAGGCTGCCTTGGGACGTTCTCCCACCTCCTTGGCCGTCACCCTTGCTCCTATATAAGTAGATCCATCTAGTAGCTTTTTGCTTGGGATTTGTTTAGTTAAAAGTTAGCCATTGCAACCGTACTTCGTTTGTGTCCAACGACCAGACCAAGACCGCTTACGGATCCCCACCTTTATCAATACTTCATACATACTCGCAATATTCAGATTGCTTTTATCATATTCTTGCTTGTTCTTCGATTGCTTGCAGGAATAGACCTTCGTGGTCAGGTTGATTGTGCTCCGGCGTGGTCAATAACCTCTCGGAGTTGGTTTAGCGATTGCTAAGGCGCAACGTCGTGCACGTTTGTAGTCGGATCGTCAAGTCGTCTCCACCAAATCGATAGTTATCATCTCATCGAAAGATCGGGACACCCCCGCCTCTATCAAGTGGTATCAGTTTTCAGGTTGCTCGGTGAGAATTTCCAGTTTTCCCTAGATTAGATTTATTTTCTTACCTATTGTCCAAGAAAAAGCCACAAAAAATAGTTAGATCTATTCACCCTTTGTCCAAGCCACTCTGAGCCTTTGCAATTTTCTTTTCATTGGTTGCATTATTGAATTATCGGTTGCATCGTCGTGTTGAGTTGCTGGTCTTAGTGTCTAGTTCCTTTAGAGTTTCGAGTTCTGTTCACATTAGTCACGCCGCCGCTGCATCATTATGCCTTCCGTTGTCCACCATCCCATCTATTAATTTCCACCACGTGCTATGCGCTGTTCATTGTCATAATCATAGTTGAGGTCATTCACATCTTCGCCAGATCCAATCTGCATCTTATCTAGTTTGTCTTGGAAAGAGGGAGAAAAAAAAGAGAGAAAAAAAAGAGAGAAAAAAGGAAAAAAAGGAAAGAAAAAAAAAGAAAAAGAGAGAGAAAAAAAAGAAAAAAAAAAGTGTGAGGAAAAAAAGAGAGAAGAAAAAAAATCAGATCTATCTAGAATCAATCTCGTACCTGAATTCGGATTGGAATCTGTTTTGCGCACTGTTCAGTAAAACAGGTGTATCTTCCTCATACGAAGTCCGTTTTGACTCCGTTTGTACTCAAATTAAAGCTAGCGACGAGCCGCATCTAAATAGTTGCAGAAGCTAGTTCAATATTTGACACCTCAAAATCGGCTTCTAAATAGGTCTTTTTGCCCTCTGAAGTTCGTGAACACAGCTTGTTCCAATTTTTCAGGCCAGTTTTAGAATTCTTTGACTCCTCATATCAACTCGGAATTGAGTGATTCTTTTTGCATTGGAAAGCTTGAGTTAGTAACATTCTTTGAAAGAATTTATTAGAAAATTGGCTCAAACTTTTCAAGAGGAAAGTTGGAGAGAGAGTTGTTGTATGTCCTGCTTGGTAGTTGTTTTTCATCATTATCTTCACTACCGTTGTGATCTTCACTTATACCTTGCTGTCAAGAGCTACTTAGTAACATTCATTGATGCTAGTTGTGCTACGCCGTGACCTCATTAGTGTTCTAGGCTCGCGTCTCTAGTCCGGTCTAGCCTAGGACCAGCACAGTACCGTCGTTGAGCGTTTATTCAACATTGCATCTTTGAATTGATTATTGCTAATCTTTTGCTACCATATATAGCCAACCCAGCTCCAAATATTTCTACACCGTGTATACGTACGCTCCCCTGGCAATCGCTTTACTCAATATTCGGAGTTACTTGACACCGCTGGTTGCCTGTCACCACCTGCCGCATGGTAAGAACTTGTAAGATATTGATATTTGCTTTACTGTGAGCACTTTACAACCACATCCTAGTAGTTCATAGGAACATTATTTTGGAATTTTGTTTCTTGTTTCTACTAATCATGACAGGTTCCGGAGATAGAAGTTCTTGGACGACGGACACATCTTCACCATCACGAGAGTTGGGACAACACACACAAGCACATGACCAGGTTAGCTCTTTACCGTCATTTGAGGGTAGATTTAATCCTGCTATTTATCTAGCTTGGGAGCTTGAAGTAGAACAAGTTTTTAGTCAACATGTTTTTTCTGAACTTGAGCGAGTACGAGCTGCCACTAGAGCATTTACTTGTTTTGCTTCTGTTTGGTGGAGTGTGCATTGTAAGAAAAACATTGATAACCAACCCACAACTTGGAAACATTTGAAAGATGTAATGAGACAACAATTTTTCCCTCCTTACTATAAATGAATTGCTTCGCAAATTTGAACAATTTAAACAAGGCAACAACACTGTTCATGCTTACTACCAAGAGTTCAAATCTTATATGCATCATTGTGACATAGAAGAATCTGAGGATGATACAATGAATAGATTTTTTGGTGGTTTGAACCATGATATTCAGGCAAGATTTCAGTATATTCCTCGTTGCATTACCGGTATGTATGTTCGTGCTTGTACCTTTGAGAGACAATTACAGGAGGATGCATTGGGTGACTACAACAACTACTATTCCAGTTCATGCTCACCACCGTCGGTTGGTTCCTCCACCGTTGCACCTACTAGAGAAGCCCCACCTCGGATTGTGAGCGACATCATCTCAAGAGTATGGTGCATTGTCTACGTGTGTACCTACATCAGCTACGTCTTTGCGACAAGGTAACAGTAAAGGTATTGATGATATAACTTCACATGAGAATGATGCATCCCTAGTTAACTTGAATGCATCATGTGTTGAGTTACCTGGTGATTTGAGCACAACACCTATTTTAGAGAATCTTGATACTGTCATGAATGCGTCATGTGATCAAACAACTGAAATACCAACAATTTTGAGTGCACCCATTGAATTAACTGTTGATGCAAAAGAATCAATGTTTAATCATTTTGATATGACCTCTAATCTTGGTGATGATTCTGTGTCGAATGACTCATTGCATGTTTGCTTATCTCGGCATGTTGTAGCATGTAAATTTGATTCAAATAAGGTTTATTCACCAATGTTGGGATGGTTTAATGATGAACATTGTCAATCTTTTGAAATAAATAAGAGCTTCACTTATATGTGCAAACTGAGTTGCAATATTTTCATGCCTTCTAGATCTTGTGCTAATTTGTTGGCTTTAGATTTTATGAACTATGCAAGTTACTCATCTATTCATGTCTCATATATGCAAAAATCAAGGGAAGTAAAAATGGATGACGTATACGTATACAACATGTACACCTTGTCTCTTTTGTTAGCCACATTTCAGATTAAGCAACGCCGAGGACGGCTTTGTTTTCAAGAAGGGGAGGATGATGAGGACATGACTACCTTGGATAAGACCAAAAATATTGCATACATGCATATTTGTCAGGTGATTTCTAGTGCAAACTATTCAATAATATATTTATGTTATCCGAACAAAATACTTCACATACTTTTGTGTTTTGTCTAATTGCAGGTGTGTGGGACATTTGTACAATCCACATATGAAGATAAGGGAAAAGGAGAAGTTTAGGTGCTGTTCAAAAGTCTTCTCACGTCACTTTTGGGCCAAGAGAAGATAGAGTCCAAGTCTCTCACGTTCTGAATTCAGATTCGGACTGCACAGACATACCTGACTCAAAACGTCAACAACTTTTTCATACGGACTCGAATTGGGTGATTCTTTTTTGTTGGAAAGTAGATTTCATGCTCTTTCCAGCACAATTGGAATCACCTTAAAAAATTCCGGAGCGTTGAGTTGTGGACGAAACAATCTGACGCTGCACCAGAATCCGAGTCAAACTACAAGTCCAAAGGTGTTACGTCACCTCCACTTGGGCCCATTGGCCTTGTACGACCTAGGGTTAGTTTTAGGCTGCCTTGGGACGTTCTCCCACCTCCTTGGCCGTCACCCTTGCTCCTATATAAGTAGATCCATCTAGTAGCTTTTTGCTTGGGATTTGTTTAGTTAAAGTTAGCCATTGCAACCGTGTATTGCCGTTTGTGTCCAACGACCAGACCAAGACCGCTTACGGATCCCCACCTTTATCAATACTTCATACATACTCGCAATATTCAGATTGCTTTTATCATATTCTTGCTTGTTCTTCGATTGCTTGCAGGAATAGACCTTCGTGGTCAGGTTGATTGTGCTCCGGCGTGGTCAATAACCTCTCGGAGTTGGTTTAGCGATTGCTAAGGCGCAACGTCGTGCACGTTTGTAGTCGGATCGTCAAGTCGTCTCCACCAAATCGATAGTTATCATCTCATCGAAAGATCGGGACACCCCCGCCTCTATCAAAATTCAACAACGCAAATACAAAAAAGATTATGCAAAGGCTCAGATTGGTTCGGATATGATGACCTAACCCTAATTTTTTTTTGGCTTTTTCGTGGACTGTAGGTATGAAGAACAGACTCGATCTAAACTACGAAAAACTGTAAAATCTCACCGAGCAACCTGGAAATCTGATACCACTTGATAGAGGCAGAGGTGTCCCGTCTTTCGATGAGATGGTGATTTCGCTTTTGTGGAAGTCGACTTTGACGATCCGACTACGAACGTGCGAGGACGTCGCGCCTTAGCAATCGCTAAACCAACTCCGAGAGGTTATTGACCACGCCGGAGCACGATCAACCTGACCACGAGGGTCTATTTCCTGTGAGCAAATGAAGAACAAGCAAGAAACTGAGATTGCAATCTGGATATTGCGAATATAAGATGAAAGCTTTATTGATCAAAGGTGGGGTTCTGTGGACGCCTTTGTGCAGTCGTTGAACACAAGCGGCACGCGAAGTTGCAGCTATGGCGAACTTTTAATCTAAACAAAACCCAAGTCTAAACGGTGCCCTAAGGGCTGTATATATGGAGGAAGAGGGGTGAATTTCGTGGCCCTTGGTGGAGGGTCCAAACTAACCCTATCTCTTGTTTCCCACACATACGGACTCTAAAATAGCCTATACTAATGTATTTCGAAATTACATGGGCCTGGCCCAATAATAAAGTGACGCAGCACCTAGAATAGCCTATGGACGAATATTATGAAGTGGCATCTTGTATATTTCGTCCAAGGCTTCATGCACTCCTTATGGTGGCTTCAAAGTCTTGAAATCATCACTTGTAACTCCGTTCTTGATCCTGCGCATGCCATCAACTCCATGTGTGTTCTTGCTCCAATGTTCATCCTTCTCCAAGCTAGGCCCTTCATTTGTAAGCAAAACAAATGTATCCAATTTAGGCAGCATCATATTCTCATGAACATTAGAATCATTACCAAGAAACGAAAGTACCTGGTAATTTAGTTGGCGTGCGCGAGCTCTAGTAATTGGTCCAGTATGTATAGCAGCAGGGGCTGTGGGTGTAACAATGGTATTGATGTCCTCATCAGATAGGCAAGGCATTTCACCTTCGGTCTACAACAACGACGAGTTCGATGCCATGAACAACAACTACGACGCCAAGATGGACAAGCGCATGGAGGAGATCAAGGCCCTCATCAAGTCCTACAAGCGATCTTCCTCATCTTCGAGAAGACGCTCAAGAGCACATCCTTCCGAGCTACCATCTCCGGCAAGATCACATCGGCATCGACACCATCACCAACAAGAACGTGAAGGTCAAGAGCTCAACAACAACAACCGCTCAACGACTTCACCATCTCCCTTGGCATCTTCGCCAAGCGACTTCAAGGCATCTTCGCCACGGACATATGGCATCTTCGCCAACAAGAACCTCAAGACTACACTCAAGAGAAGCTACCCAAGCTCAAGTCCGCGACTTCCACGAGCTACTACGACCTCGACACCGACCACAAGATTCCTTTCTATGGGACTCAAGAACCCGAGGAGTACCTCGAGTGGGAGCGTTTGATGGACGACTACCTCAAGCTACATCAAGTTCGTCCCGAAGATCAAGTGAAGTGCGCCACAAGAAACTTCCACGACTACGCATTAGCATGGTGGCATCACACACCTTCGGAGAGCTATGAGATGACTTGGCCCAAGACGAATGGAGCTTTACGGCGAGAGTTTGTGCCCCAACCTACACGGAACAACTTCGACGCCAATTGGAGAACACCACCCAAGGATCCAAGTCCATCGACAAGCACTTCAAGGAGATGATGATTGCCTTGCGACGAGCCGGCGTGGACGACCCCACTTCGATGAAGTTCCACTTCATGATGGGATTGCACAACGACATCTCCAAGACCATCTTCCTCGAGAACTACAAGTCCATCGACGACTACTACATTGGTGCTCTCAAGGCAGAACAAGAACTCATGAAGGCCAAGGCTTCTCCACCCCAAGCAAACTTCGCAGCAACCAAGCTCTACGACAAGCATGAGGCTAGTACCACCATGATGCGCAGCATCCCACGTTCATCCCCATGTACACTGCGACTACTCTCCAAGCCCCAAGAGGACATATGATGAGACCTCGAACATACGCCATTGGACACAAGGTGAATTCACTCCTCTCCGAACCGTCACTTTCCGCATATGAGACACGGCTACTACCTCATGCATGGACATTGCATACACTCAGGTACAACCAACATGACCATGGAGAATCCAAGGACCAAGGCCAAGCATGGAAGAGAAGACGGAAGAAAGGAGAAGAAGAAGACGAAGCGGCTGCTGGAATCAGGCCGGACGTCCGGGCCGCCGTCCGGATCATCCGGGCCCAGCCGGATCATCCGGACCCTACCCCGGATCATCCGGGTAAAGACGCCGAAGACAACAGAAGCCCCCCCGACGAAGCCGGATCATCCGGACGGTCGCCCGGATCATCCGGACCCCGACACCGGATCATCGGGCCACCATCCGGATCATCCGGACCCTTTGTCTTGTGCGACTTGGGCCGAGGCCGTGTACCTCGCCCTCACTTACCCCTTCGTGGCTTAGCACTATAAATAGACCTCCTCCTCCCCACTTTGAGGGTTAGCATTGGATTAGCTCATATTTGTGTGTGAGAGCCTTTGCTCATCCACGGTACTTCTCCTCGGAGATCGGGACCTCCGTCTAGGAGAAGATCCATCGGATTCAAGACCCCTACCTAGGGAAGATCCCTCGTGGATTCAAGACCTCCTCCGGAGAAAAACGGCTACCTTTGTATCTTTCCTTTGTTGATTTTGGACCATGTATCACTCGTGCTTCGATGATCTAGACCTTGTGTGATTGATCTCTTGTCGGTTGAGCGTCTCTCTCGTTCTTCCCGTGATTTCCTCTCGTTCTTCCGCGTTCTTCGTGTTCCTCCGTAGGATCCCTCCAAACGTGAAAGATCGATTTAATTAGGGTTCCACCCTACATCATATGGTATCATGAGCCACGTTGATCACGTTTTTGGAGCCCCTACCCCTCTTTTTCTAGCTTGATTTTGTTGATTTCGTCCTAAATCCGAAAATCCCCACCAAAAATAGCCCCAAATTTTTTTTTGTGATTTGTTGGTTTTGATGATGTTTTGTTGATTTTGATCCATGGATTTGCTTGGTTTCAAGTGGATCTAGCTTTCCCCCAAGTTTCCCCACCTTCCATCCACGAAATCCCCAAATTTTGCCCGAAAATCATCCATTTCCGCCCAAATATTCGTCCCGAGAGCAAATCGGCGGGTTGACTTGGCGGATCATCCGGACCTTCTCCGGATCATCCGGACCAAGCCCGGATCAGCTGGGCGCCCCGGACGTCCGGATAAATCGCACCAAAAACAGAACCGGCGCCGACGAACCCGGATCATCCGGATGTCCTCCGGATCATCCGGACATAGCCCGGATGAGCTGGACCTCCTCCCGGATGTCCGGTTACACTGAAAACTAACACGGCTGAAATCTTGTTTTGTCCATAACTAATTCATCCGAACTCCGATTTTGACGTTCTTTAGCTCGTTTTGAAGCTATTGACACCCCCTATCCACAAAAATACCACCAACACCATTTGACACCATCAACTTTTCGGAATTTTGGCATCTTTGCCTAGGCCCTCCACCATTTCATCCGCATTACCTCCACCGACTTCCGAAACCTAACCCTTTTTGTTCCCCATAGCATTTGAGGTTGTTTGAGTAGTGACTTGAGTCTCCTAAGGCATTTCGGCTACTTAGGGACGGTTGCTTCTTCATCAACCACCACCACCACCACTTCCACATAACCTTACCACCATACACTTCCGACAACCCAACTTAACCAAATTGTTGTTTGATCTTGTTTGAGTTGTGGCTTGTGTCTCCTAAGGTGTTTCGGCTACTTAGGGACGGCAACTTCAACTCCGACACGTGTATATCCATCATTCCACTTCTGCATTTGCCTAGTGCAAAACTACCACCGCTTTCCGCTACCACCATTTGACATTTGTCATTTGAGATTTTGAGTTTGCAGTTTTTCCGTTTCCTAAGGTGTTTCGGCTACTTAGGGACGAGTCTCCATCATCTTGGTATCTACACCAAGAACACCGCCACTCATCATCGCAAAGGACGGTAACCTCGACGACACCTTTGTATATTACCTTGCAATTGCATTGTTAACCCCTTGCCCATTTTCCGTTACTTGCCTATCGAGACTAGCCATTTGAGTATTGCCGGCAACGTTACTTGTGCACATTAGTGGTCCATACCTTCCATAGCATACATACCATATCATATTGGTATCATATCATCCATTGTGCCTCAAGTTTGTTCCCGCATATACACAATTGCTATCTTGGTTTGTGCATTGTACAAAAGTGGCCATAGAAAAAAGGGAAAATTTTGTTTTTGCCACTCTAGATTTTGCCAATTTTCCTTATGCCACTCTAGATTTTGACATTTCACTTTTGCCACTCTTAGTTTTTGACAACTATCACAATTGCCATTCCCATGGCAAAAACAAAATTTTCAGAGTGGCAATTGTGATAATTGTCAAAAGCTAAGAGTGGCAAAAATGAAATAAAATGATTTTGCTTTTGCCACAGAATGGCGATTGTGATAATTGTCAAAAACTAAGAGTGGCAAAAGTGAAATGTCAAAATCTAGAGTGGCATAAGGAAAATTGGCAAAATCTAGAGTGGCAAAAACAAAATTTTCCCTAGAAAAAAAAGCTTTTAAGCAAAAAGAGAGCAAAGAGCTCGTGAGCAAGTGCCATAGCATCATACCCATTGCACATAAGATTGTCAAATCAACATCATATGATATCATGCTTGAGAGACACACCGGGAACCATACATACATAGCATACTTGGGATAGAAAGTCTATCCATTTTGCATCTTATAGGTTGTGCACAAGTGTCGTATCCGCCTATTGAGCAATCGTGCTAGCGTCTCTCTTGAGTTGTGCAACACGAGCGTTTTGGTGGATTCCACATTTTGAGCTCATTCCTTGGTTGCACGACCCCATTTATCTATCCGTGTGTGTTTCCGTGTGCCATTCTTTGCTATTGGTCCATTTGTTTCACTTGCGAATTTGTGAATCTTTTTCAACATTATTGACTCTTGCTAACATTTTGCATTAAATTTTTGTGCCACTATCCTCACCGAGCTCCACTATAAGCTTTACTTGTGTAGGTGTGAGAACCGACAAGGATTGGTACCAATAGTGCTATTTCATTGTCCACATTTGAGTGAACTTGATTCATCTTCAACTTTGGTCAAAGGTACATTGGTATACGTTCTTCTCTTTCTCCCACTCATATTTGCTCGAGTCTTGTGATGGATAGGCAAGGCATTCCCTATCCGGTCTACGACAACAACGACGGCGTGAACAACTACATCTCCAAAGCGTCTATCTTCGATCTACAACGACAAATGCAAGGCGCACAATCAAGATTGCGTGAGCGCATCGAGAACATCTCCATCGACATTCGTCACTCCGAAGCAAGGAAAAGGGACTACATCGACAAGAAGCTTGCCGCACAAAAGGAGGAGCAAGATGCAAGGATGGAAGAGATTCGGGCCTTGATCAAGTCTTCTTCCACTTCATCATCCTCAAGACGACGACGGTCAAGCCACAAGTCTTCGGAGCGCGAAAAAGATGCAAGTGCAAATCGTCCTCGTCCACATCTACATGGCGACCACCATCACATTCGTGATCCACATCGTCATGAAGGGCAAGTCACCTCCAAGCATCATGTGCACGGCGACGACGAACGACATCTACTACGAGCTCAAGCACGACAATGACATCATCATCATGAAGATGCTCCACAAGCGCAAGTGCACAAGTCCCAACAAGACCTACTTCACGTCAAGTCCAAGCTTCAAGAGCACAAAAGAAGACCGCGAGATGACCACCACCAAGACGGCGCTACGGCTACACCAACCACTTTGGCATCTTCGCCAAGTGCTATCAAGGCATCTTCGCCTTTGGATGTACGGCATCTTCGCCTACTTCCCACGAGTACGCCTACATCGACTTCATCAAGTCCAAGGCGACCAACTATGAGTGAGGGCGACACTTCCATCGTCGGAAGCCCCTCAAGGAAGATGGCTGAGCATGGGAAACTCCCTTCGGTCATGGAGACGAACTATGAGGTGCCACATCATATGGGCCTCCCACACCAAGACGGTGACAAGAAGGTCGAGCAAGGGCCATCCCTTCGACCCGCAGCGTCTGAGTTGAGCATGGAGACATTTGCACCTACAGCTCTCCGACACCCACATATGTCGAGATGCCCGAAGTGCCATGTGAGGAGAGCCACCACCCCATGATGAGTGACTCCACCATATGTGACATTGAGAGCATTTCCTATGAGAGGATGAGTGTGACCACCACTAGCCCCACACATGAGAGCATGCCACACATCCTATGTGAGGTTGAGCGCCACTTGAGTGACTCCACCAACCATATGAGTGAGTGCATCCTTGAGGGAGTGAGTGAACCACAACACTTAGAGAGTGAGGTAGTTGACACGGCATGTGAGGCCACTATGTTTTCTAACGACTTACCCTCTACTCCTTGTGTGTTTTCTCCTTTGGTGCTAGGTCTCCTACATGACGACACGCCTACCATTGATGAGTCCATACCTCCTATGGAAACGACGATGGCCATGATGGACGATGATGCACCCCCCACATGGTTCCATCAAGATGAAGATGGCAACGAGACGATCTTCAACACCTCACCTACAACACATGAGCGACGCTCCAAAGATAACATAGGTGATAGTGCTTCTCTTGTCTCACTAGTGGACTCTCTTGATAATGATTGCTCCCATGATGTTGACCCTCCTATTGCCATGCTTCATGCTAGTGAAACTTCTTCATGCCTTGACTTACCCATTTATGATGAATATGATGATGAGCATGTTGAGTTACCTAGTTGTGATGCTATGCTTCATAGGATATCATGTGAAAATTCTATTGGTCACTTCATGTTTGACAATCCATTGAACTTTTCATATGCTATGAGTGAGATCTCCCATATTGCATCATTTCAATATCAACATAGTAACTATGCATGCCCCATTAAAATCAATCCCATTTGCACTTATGGCATAGATGGCGAGATGATGGTCATTGGCTTTTGTTTTCATGTGATGATATTGCCATGCTTCCTTTACATGATTTGCTAATTCATCAACTATTCCATGCCATGATCACATTGTTCCGAATATGCATTGTTTTGGATGTTGTCAATATTCTCCACGTGATGTTGCTACTCATGCTCATGAGAAGACCCCCATAGTTTCCTCATACATATTAGGAGATCTTGATGCATTTCATACTTTGCATGATTCCCATGATAGTATGCACCATATGCATTCCATGAATAACAATGATTTAGATATTGCTCATGATGCATTACACAATTTGAGTCTCCATTATGCTATACATAATAACAAACCTACCATGATGGATGACATGTTTCTATATCACGCATCTCATTTATTTGAGCATTGGATATTTGGTGCTAACCAACACAAGCACGTATGCATCATGATGGATGATGTGTACATATACCACGCACACACAATTTTCCCTTTTGTCTTTGTTTTGTGTAGGTACTCATGTATACTCGTCAACCTCTCAATCCCAAGAGTTGACGAAACGAGCTCTTGAGAGCAACGATGCTTTGGGATCCCATGGACTATCCTCACCACCGTCCCCTTCGCGCAAGGACTACGCGCAACTCCTCTACTTGGCTCTCACACGGCTATGGGCTATTTACCACATGTCACCTTATGCCCATACTATCGTGTTCACTTTGCATGTTATGCTTGCTCCTATGCCTTTGCCATGCAATTGTGACCCTTGCTTGCATATACCCATGATGAACCATTATCCTACTTCTATGTGTATTTGCATGCTTGGTGGAGATCCTTGTTGCTTTTGCCATGTTTATCATGAGCCCCATGCTATTGATGCTTGTTTTGTTGGGAGAGTCATGATGCCTTATTGCTATTTACATATGGCTTCTCACCAAGATATTCATGCTATTTTTCTCACATCTTGCTTTCATGCTTGTGCTATGTCATGTGAATTATTCATGCCCACTATTTGCACACATGACATGCTTGCCATGATTCCTTCTAGTATGTTGCATCTTCGCACTACTAGCTTGCTTAACTTGATCGCTATGATTGCTTGCTATGTTGCATCACCCATGTTCCACTATTACTTGCTTTCTTGGGTTGATGACATAGATGTTGATGCCTCTCACTTGATTTGTCATGATCATTGCCTCTTGTCTCCATTAGTTGCATCTCTCATATCACCTTGTATTGAGTGCCAACTTGCTATGCTTATTGATCTTGGAGACTTGGACACTTTACTTGTGATGCATGTTTGTTTGATTGAGCCTATTGCATTTGGTTGTTCTCGCATCATATGCCTACATACTATGCAATACTCCTTGTCATTTCTTATGATGAGTATGATACATACACTTGTTGGGTATCTTACCACACGAATGATCGGTTTCGCCATTTTGGTACCCTCATTTGTTTTTCCAAGTGTTTGTCATGTTATTTCATTTTGAAGGATTTACAAGGCGGGACCACCACGAGACATATTGGTTATGTGAAGGCATACAAGATGCGTGACTCCATCATCCTTGAGACACTCCTAAAGGTGAACTCCTTCTCTTTCAGCCATCCTCAAATCGCTTATTGGATGGGTCACTCTTTCATTGTTGTTTCCTTCTTGTTGTCTACATGATACATCTCGTGATCGGAGGAGCGACATTGGAGATTGGCTACATGGACCTTCACATTGAGGAGCTCACACTTATTGAATGCACCGTCGAATTCCACTCATGCCTCGACAACGAGCTTTGGTACACCAACACCTCCATATTTGTTGATTGTGCTCATACATTTCATGCTCGATGGACATATCATACTCACCACAAGTTTGCACCCACACATGGATTGACTCACATTGTGCTTGCCTTGTTGCATCTATTTCCACGTCATCCATGATATATGAGCTATGCATTTCCTTAGCAAATTTGTTGTGATCTACCTTGAAGGCATATTCATACATCATGATCATATTGTCCATCATCAATTGCATGATAACATATACATATTGAGAATCCATTGCCATATTCATGCTATTGATAAACCTTCTCACTATGACATCATTTTACACCGTGGTTGCATTGATCACCTTTACAACATATTTGTGTGCACAATGATTGCATTTTCTCCCATGAATGCTTTGCATCTCATTCTAGATCATCTTAATAAGCTTCATGCGCTTTGTCACAACCAATCTTGCCGCACGGACTCATTCTTACATGATGGACACTTTGTGTGCGCTAACCATTGTATTTCGAGTGTTGCTTGTGTTTGCTCTTTTGCATGTCTATCACTACTGACGACACCTTGGACTACGCGGATTGCACCATGTCTTCAACTTCGTCCAACTACAAGTCCGTCTACAACAACCGTTTCCATGGTGATGAGGATCACGATCCAAGGTCGGATCTTTCCCAGGGGGGGGGGATATGATGCGGAGCATCCCACGTTCATCCCCATGTACACTCCGACTACTCTCCAAGCCCCAAGAGGACATATAATGAGACCTCGAACATACGCCATTGGACACAAGGTGAATTCACTCCTCTCCGAACCGTCACTTTCCGCATATGAGACACGGCTACTACCTCATGCATGGACCTTGCATACACTTAGGTACAACCAACATGACCATGGAGAATCCAAGGACCAAGGCCAAGCATGGAAGAGAAGACGGAAGAAAGGAGAAGAAGAAGCAAGCGGCTCTTTGGAATCAGGCCGACGTCCGGACGCCGTCCGGATCATCCGGGCCCGGCCGGATCATCCGAACCTACCGGATCATCCGGGTAAAGACGCCAAGACAAGAAGCCCCCGACGAAGCCGGATCATCCGGACGGTCGCCGGATCATCCGGACCCCGACACCGGATCATCCGGGCCACCATCCGGATCATCCGGACCCGCGCCAGGTGACTTGGGCGAGGCCCGTGTACCTCGCGCCTCACTTACCCCTTCGTGGCTTAGCACTATAAATAGACCTCCTCCTCGCCACTTTGAGGGTTAGCATTGGATTAGCTCATATTTGTGTGTGAGAGCCTTTCCTCATCCACCGGTACTTCTCCTCGGAGATCAGGACCTCCGTCTAGGAGAAGATCCATCGGATTCAAGACCCCTACCTAGGGAAGATCCCCTCGTGGATTCAAGACCTCCTCCGGGAGAAGAACGGCTACCTTTGTATCTTTCCTTTGTTGATTTTGGACCATGTATCACTCGTGCTTCGATGATCTAGACCTTGTGTGATTGATCTCTTGTCGGTTGAGTGTCTCTCTCGTTCTTCCCCGTGATTTCCTCTCGTTCTTCCGCGCGTTCTTCGTGTTCCCTCCGTAGGATCCCCTCCAAACGTGAAAGATCGACGAATTAGGGTTCCACCCTACATCACACCATGATGTCCAAGGCCGACAAGCTCCAAGACGATGCTCCCAAGTGTGACTTCACCGCCATCCCTCTTTGTGGCATTGATGATGCGGAGTCTACTTCGACTCTTTTTCAAGAGTGCGGCGACGAGTACGACTATGGAGACCCGCAAGGACCAAGCTTTGGAGGCGAGCGACAAGGTGGCGAGCAAGGATGATGCTTCCATCTTAGGAGGCGAGAGTGATGATGTGCCATCTTCGGCCTTCATCCACGACGAGAGTGATGATGTGCCATCTTCGGCCTTCATCCATGACGAGAGTGATGATGTGCCATCTTCGGCCTTCATCCACGACGACCACGACGAGATGGTTGAGCATGGGACTTTCCCTTCGACCACGGCGACGTATGATGACTTGAGTGACTTGTGCCACCATATTGAGAGTGAGAGTGACTTCACCACTAGCCCCATATATGATGAGTTGCCACAATTCCCATGTGAGGAGAGCCACAACCCCCACCACTTGAGTGAGATGAGTGACTCCACCATACGTGAGTTTGAGTGCACCTATTTTGAGGGAGTGAGTGAACCACCACATAGAGAGAGTGAGATAGTTGATAGGTCTCGTGAGGTCATTTGCATTTCTAACAACTTGACCTCTACCTCTATTGTGTCTTCTCGTTTGGTGCTAGGTCCCATTGATGATGACGCGCCGATCCTCGACGACTTCGTCCTCCCTTTGTACAAGACGATGGCCATGGTGGAATATGATGCACCCCCCACATGGTTCCATCAAGATGATGATGATGACCACCATTTGGTCTTTCCCATCTCACCTACACCACTTGAGTGGAATGACAAAGGTAACATAGGTGAAGGTCATGCTCTAGTCCCACTAGTGGACATTCTTGACATCGATTTCTTGCATGATGTTGATCCACCTATTGCCATGCTTCATGATAGTATGATTTCCCCATGCAATGATTTGCCCATTTATGATGAGTATGATGATTCTCTTGTGGAGTCTATTAGTTGTGATGCCATGTTACATAGGATTTCTTGTGACAATTCTTTAGGTCACATCATGTTTGATAATCCGCTTGACTTGTCATATGCTATGCATGATATCAACCATATGTCTTATTTGCAATCTCTTCATAGTGACCATGCATATGCCATTAAAATAAACCCAATTTGCACATATGGCATAGATGACAAGCCCATGGTTATTGGCATTTGTTTCTCTTGTGATGATATTGATATGCTCCCTTTGCATCATTTATCTCATATGCCATGCCATGACCACCTAGCTTCGGATATGCATTGTTTTGGATGTTGTCCATTCTCTCCATATGATGATTCTGATATTGCTCATGAGGAGACCCTCATAGTTTCCTCATACATGTTAGGAGAATTTGATCAATCCCATTCATTGCATGATCCCAATACTTGTGTGCACCATATGCTCCCCATGAATAAACATGCTTTTGATGTGCCATATACTTGTTTGCTCAATTTGTGCCCCCATCGTGTCATACATAATAACTATTCTTTCATGATGGATGACATGTTCTTATACCATGCATCAAATTTCTTTGAGCGATGCTTATCTTGTGCTAACTCACACGTGCACTTACACATCATGATGGATGATGTGTACATTTACCACGCGCACAATTTCTTTGGTTTGTGTCTCTTTTGTGTAGGTACCCATGAATACTTGTCAACCTCGCAATCCCACGAGTTGACAAAACGAGCTCTAGAGAGCAATGATGGTTTGGGATCCCAGGGATTGTCTTTCCCACCGCTCTCTTCGCGCAAATACTACGCGCATTCATTCTACATGGCCCTCACTTGGCTATGGGTTATTGTTCATTACATATCATATGTCCATCTTGCCATGTTCACTTTGCATGATATAATAATTCCTATGCCATTGACATGCATTTGTGACCCATGCTTTGCATTAAACATGATGATTGATTCTAGTACTTGTATGTGTATTTGCAAGCTTGGTGGAGATATGGCTTGTTATTTCCATGTTCATTTTGTGCACCATTCCTATGATGATACTTTCATCTTGCGTTGTGTTCGTGCTTGCGATATGTGATGAGGACATGACTACCTTGGATAAGACCAAAAATATTGCATACATGCATATTTGTGAGGTGATTTCTAGTGCAAACTATTCAATAATAAATTTATGTTATCCAGAACAAAAATACTTCACATACTTTTGTGTTTTGTCTAATTGCAGGTGTATGGGACATTTGTACAATCCACATATAAAGATAAGGAAAAAGGAGAAGTTTAGGTGCTGTTCAAAAAGTCTTCTCACGTCACTTTTGGGCCAAGAGAAGATAGAGTCCAAGTTTCTCACGTTCTGGATTCAGATTCGGACTACACAGACATACCTGACTCAAAACGCCAACAACTTTTTCATACGGACTCCGAATTGGGTGATTCTTTTTTTGTTGGAAAGTAGATTTCATGCTCTTTCCATCACAATTGGAATCACCTTAATATCCGTCCGGAGCGTTGAGTTATGGACGAAACAATCTGACGCTGCACCAGAATCCGAGTCAAACTACAAGTCCAAAGGTGTTACGTCAGCTCCACTTGGGCCCATTGGCCTTGTACGACCTAGGGTTAGTTTTAGGCTGCCTTGGGACGTCCTCCCACCTCCTTGGCCGCCACCCCTTGCTCCTATATAAGTAGATCCATCTAGTAGCTTTTCGCTTGGGATTTGTTTAGTTAAAAGTTAGCCATTGCAACCGTGTACTTCGTTTGTGTCCAACGACAAGACCAAGACCGCCACGGATCCCCACCTTTATCAATACTTCATATATACCGCAATATTCAGATTGCTTTTATCATATTCTTGCTTGTTCTTCGATTGCTTGCAGGAATAGACCTTCGTGGTCAGGTTGATTGTGCTCCGGCGTGGTCAATAACCTCTCGGAGTTGGTTTAGCGATTGCTAAGGCGCAACGTCGTGCACGTTTGTAGTCGGATCGTCAAAGTCGTCTCCACCAAATCGATAGTTATCATCTCATCGAAAGATCGGGACACTCCGCCTCTATCAATATGTCATGTGCATTCCCTATGCCTATTATTTGCTCACATGACATGATTGCCATGATTTACTCTAGTGTGTTGCATCTTCGCTCCACTAGTTTGCACGACTTGATTGCTATGATTGATTGCTATATTGCATCACCCATGTTCCACTACTTGCTTTCTTGGGTTGATGACATATATGCTCATGCCTCTCACATGATATATCTTGATCATTGCCTCTTGTGTTATACTACTTGTGTTGCTTACACCGTGAAACTTACTGGTCATCTTGGACCACTTGATTGCGCACTTGCTAGAGATCTTGCTTTGACTTGCCATTATCACATTCCCATGCATCATGATATATATGCCTTGTGTGTTGCATCCAATTCTTGGACTACTTGCTACTATCATATGGTTGGTTGCACCAATATCATTTCTTCACATATGTCATGTCCCTTTGCTTGTCACATGCTTGACTTGATTGCCTCACACATGATGAACAATTGCTCTTTCTATTGTGTTGAGTGCCATGATATCTTCACTACACCCTATGCACGTTATGCTTGGATTGTCTTGCACTTGCCCCATGTGTTTAGACATTTCACTATATTTGGTGTTGTGAATACTTCCTATGCCTACCATAGACCTTTCATTGAGCACTTTGCCCATAATTGCTATGAACTTGAGGTGGATGCTTATGCTCTTGTCACACATATTTACATCTCTACCTCACATTTACATGCTTGTACCCATGATATCTTTCCTTGTGCTCAATTTATGTGCTTACATGCCATGCCACAATCCTTTGTCAAACAATATGCTATCCTTGATGACAACACTTGTTTGGTGAGTCACCTCTTGAATGCTTGGTTTTGCACTAACGCTAACCACATTTGTTTTTCCAAGTGTTTGTTGTCCTTGATCATTTTGAAGGAATCCAAAGACGGTGCGACATTGGAGAGTGCCCATTGCGAGCTTGAAGATGACGAGTACTTGGTGAACGTCCACTTCCTCACGGCGAAGCATTCTCTTTCCCATGGTGATTTGGCTTTCGATCCGAGGTCGGATATTTTCCAAGGGGGAGGGGATGATGCGGAGCATCCTACGGACATCACCATGTCAAGAGTCCATTTGGCAAGTGACACGTGCGACATCTACTTCACATACACAATGGTGAATCATCTCCTTTACACATGCTCACTTGACACTCTCGAGGATGGTATACTACTTGACACTTCTCCCGTGTGCATGCATAGGTATTGTCGGAACTTCACGGACGACGAGGAGGAGTGCAAGCGCCAAGGAACGACTACACCATCTGCGAGGGAAGCGTGGAAGAGAAGACGGAAGAAAGAAGAAGAAGATGGAGCAACGGCTGAAGCTAGCCCGGACGTCCGGACCACCGTCCGGATCATCCGGACACAGCCGGATCATCCGGGTCCCCCTCCGGATCATCCGGATAACCGCGCTGGGGATACCCGAAGGGTCCTCCTGAAGCCGGATCATCCGGGCCACCTCCCGGATCATCCGGACGACGGCCGGATCATCCGGACCCCCGTCCGGATCATCCGGTTTCGCTGCGTCTGACGTTTGGGCGAGGCCCATGTACCCATTCGCCCCCTCACTGACCCCTTCGCCCACTAGACTATAAATATACCTCCTCCTCCCCATTTTTAGGGTTAGCAAAGTGATAGCTCATTCTTAAGTGAGCTTTGCTCCTACCTATCTCTACTCTTGAGAGAGAGAGACCACTACTCCATTGGAGGCCAAGACCTCCATCTAGGAGAAGATCCCGCCGGATATCATCAAGACCCCCCTTGTGGGAAGATCCATCTAGGATATCATCAAGACCTCCTCTTGGAGATGAACCTTACCTTGTATCTTTCCCTTTGTTGTTCATGAACCTTGTGACCTTGTGTGTTTGATTGTCTAGTGGATGTGTGATTTGGACTTGTTCTTGAGTGTTCCCCCTTGTGATTTCTCCCCGTTCTTCCCCGTGTTCATCGTGTTCTTCGAGGGATCCCGCTCCAAATGTGAAAGATCGACGAATTAGGGTTCCACCCTACATCATCCGGGCTGGTTCGGATGATCCGGGTGGAGTCCCGGATGAGCCGGAGGGTCGGCTGGTGGCGGCGATGGGCCGGATGTCCGGCTGGAGGTCCGGACGTCCGGGCGAGGTCCGGATGATCCAGGCCTGGGTCCGGATGATCCAGCTTCAGCGTGGAGGTTCTGTTGCCTTCGGTGGAGTTAGCCGGATTGTCCAGACCTGGGTCCGGATCATCCGGGCTCTGTCCGGATCGTCCGGGCCTCTGTCCGGATCATCCGGCCTCTCTGGTCCTTGTTGCTTTCTCCTCTCCGTCTTCACGTATGTCTTCCGCTTCCGATTCTCCTTGCTTCCTAGCCTCTTCATGGTCGACTCCTTGGTGCCTGAGTATGCATAGAGTTTCCGTTTGAGGTAGTAACCATGTCTCATGTGAATCGAAGGAGAGTTGTGAGAGGAGTGATGTCACCTCGGTTTCAAGAGCTCTTGCACGTGCTCGAGTCATCGGTCCTTGTGGTGTTGTAGGTGGTTATGTAGAGTCCATGGGGATGATGGAAGGATGCTCCGCATCATATCCCCTCCCTTCGAAAGGATCCGACCTCGGATCTAGATCTTCATCACCATGGAAAGGCGAGAGGTCTTTGACGTTGAAGGTGTCGCTCACGTTGTACTTGTCGCTTGGTAGGTCGAGCTTGTAGGCGTTGTTGTTGTAGCGCGCTAACACCTTGAAGGGTCCGTCGGCTCGGGGTAGTAGTTTGGACTTGCGTTCGTTGGGGAAGCGTTCCTTGCGAAGGTGTAGCCACACGAGATCGCCTATGTTGAAGATCATGGGTTTCTTGTTGATGTTGATCTTTGTCGCTAGTCGTTTTACTTGGCGCTCGATGGTGTTTCTTGTATCTTCATGCATCTTCTTGATGTAGCTTGCACGGGCACTTGCGTCGAGGTTGGTGCGCTCTTGTAGAGGTAGAGGTAGAATGTCTAATGGGGACAATGGGTTGAAGCCGTAGACGACCTCGAAGGGGGACTTGCCGGTCGTCGAATGTCTTGCGCGGTTGTAGGCGTACTCGGCGATGGGTAGACACGTCTCCCACTCCTTGATGTTCTTCTTGATCAACACGCGAAGTAGAGTGGAGAGCGTCCGGTTCGTCACCTCCGTTTGGCCGTCGGTTTGAGGGTGGTATCACGGAGAACAAGAGCTTGATTCGAGCTTGGCGCAAAGAGTTTTCAAAAGTAACTCAAGAACTTGGCGTCATGGTCGGAGACGATTGACTTTGGTACTCCATGGAGGCGCAAGATTTCCCTACAAAAGAGATTTGCAATATGTGAAGCATCGTCTACCTTGTTGCAAGGGATGAAATGTGCCATTTTAGAAAATCGGTCCACAACAACAAATACGGAGTCCTTTCCATTTTGAGTTCTAGGCAAACCAAGTACAAAGTCCATGCTAATGTCTTCCCAAGGTTGATAAGGAATAGGAAGAGGAATGTAAAGACCATGAGATTGAGCTTTTGACTTAGCTTTGCGGCATGTTGAGCATCTTTGTGGTGAAGCGTGAGACGTCGCGAAACATCTTTGGCCAAAAGTAGTTCTTGGAGAGCGTGGCGAATGTCTTGTCGCGTCCAAAGTGTCCCATGAGTCCACCGCCATGAGCCTCTTGCAAAAGGAGCAAACGAAGAGAAGACTCGGGTATGCATAGTTTGTTAGCTCTCATAAGATAACCATCCTTGAGGTAATATTGTTCCCAAGATGTATGCGTCAAACATTTAGCATAATGATGTGCAAAAAATGGATCACTAGCATACAAATCTTTGATGTGCTCAAAGCCAATAACATTCAACTCAAGTTGGGTGACAAGCGTGCATATGCGTGAAAGTGCATCGGCAACTACATTTTCCTTGCCCTTAATGTACTTGACCACATATGTAAAAGATTCAATAAATTCACTCCATTTGGCATGACGCTTGTTCAATTTAGTTTGACCTTTTAAGTACTTAAGCGTTTCATGATCGGTATGGATGACAAACTCATGAGGTCTAAGATAATGTTCCCAAACATGGAGGACACGCACTAAAGCATACAATTCCTTGTCATACACGGGATAGTTAAGTTGAGCACCGGAGAGTTTTTCACTAAAATAAGCAATGACTCGTTTTTCTTGAATTAAAACTCCGCCAATCCCGGTACCACTTGCATCACAATGGACCTCAAAAGTTTTGTCAAAATTGGGCAAAGCAAGGATCGGAGCATGAGTAAGCAAAGACTTGAGCTCATCGAAAGCGTTGGATTGCAAAGGTCCCCAAACAAAAGGAGTATTCTTCTTACTCAAAGCATGCAAAGGGGCTGCAATAGTGCTAAAGTTTTTCACAAAGCGGCGATAAAAACCTGCAAGACCAAGGAAACTTCGCACTTGTTGCAAATTGGTGGGTTGGGGCCAAGTTTTAATTGCTTTGATCTTAGTTTCATCAACATGGACACCCTTGGAAGAGACAACGAAACCCAAGAAAACCACTTTGTCAACTCCAAAAGTGCATTTTTTTCAAGTTGGCATAAAGACTTTCCTTTCGAAGTGTTTGCAAAACAAGCTTAACATGATCAAGATGCTCTTTCATGGTTTTGCTAAACACAAGAATATCATCAAAATAAACCACAACAAAGATTCCAATGTATGGACGAAGTACATGATGCATGAGACGCACAAAAGTTCCGGGAGCTTCCGACAAACCCATAGGCATAACCAACCACTCATACAAGCCAAATTTTGTTTTGAAAGCAGTTTTCCATTCATCACCCTCATGAATGCGGATTTGATAATAGCCACTTTTAAGGTCAATTTTTGAGAAAAAGTTGGCTCCACTAAGTTCATCAAGCATATCATCTAAGCGAGGAATGGGATGCCTATAGCGCACGGTGATTGCATTTATAGGTCTACAATCGAGCACTGGCGGAAACTTCCATCGGGTTTAGGCACAAGTATAACGGGCACGGCACAAGGGCTTAAGCTTTCACGTACATGACCGTTGTCGAGTAGTTGTTGTACTTGCCGTTGAATCTCCTTGGTTTCTTCGGGATTGACGCGGTAGGGAGCTTTGTTTGGAAGTGGCGCTCCGGGGATGAGGTCGATTCGATGCTCAATGCCTCGAAGAGGAGGTAGACCCGGAGGTAGCTCATCGGGGAAAACATCTTGAAATTCCTGCAAAAGAGATTGAAACACCAAAGGTATCTCATGAGTGGTGTTAGTTTTTGGTTCTCCATCCTTGCACACAAGGACAAAGTGCATCACACTCGATGGGTTCTCACACACTTCTCTCATCTCATGTTTGGTGGCGAATAGTATGAGGTTTTTCTCTCTAAGAGGCGCTCAAATTTGGCTTGTGGCTCTCACTCACTTTTGGTGGCTCACTTTCTCGCTCTTCTCTCTTTGGTTGGTGGCTTGTTTGTCGGCTATTACTTGACTAGGAGACATGGGTCGTAGGACATATTCTTTGCTTTCATTTTGAAGCTATAGTGGTTTGTACGCCCATTGTGGTAGACACCACGGTCGAATTGCCATGGCCGACCAAGGAGGAGGTGGCATACGGTCATTGGGACCACATCACACTCCAAAGTGTCCTCATATGCACCTATTTTTAATGATACTTGTACCGTATGCTCAACTCATATAGTGCCGGAGTCACTTAGCCATTGAACCTTCTAGGGTTGCGGATGCTTCTTCTTGACCAATTGGAGCTTGGAGCATAGTTCTTCGCTTGCCAAGTTGTGGCAACTACCTCCATCGATGATGACCTTGACGGATCTCCCATTGATGCCGGCCTTTGTGTGGAAGATGTGGCATCGTTGGTCTTCTTCATGTTGATGTTGAAGTGTCAAGACTTTGGAGACAACAAGAGCGGTACTTGTATCTTCATCACAAAAGACTTGATCATCTTCACCCTCATTGATGCGCCGGTGCATGGCCACTTGCTCAATAGCGTCCATTTCATCTTCACTCATTGAGTCGTAGGTGCCATCGTCGTTGAGTATCATGGTCCGCTTGTTGGTGCATTCATATGACTTGTGGCCTCGGCCGCCACAAGTAAAACACTTGAAGGAGCTTGTCTTGACGGTCTCATCGTTTGGAGTAGATGATGAAGCACGCGGCTTGGAGTTGCTTGTAGTAGGAGGAGGACGACTTGAACTTGTAGAAGCTTTCTTGTAACTTGACTTGTCGTCGTTGGTTGGAGAAGGCTTGGTTGATGTCGAAGTTGGAGTAGTTGTTGAAGCTTGGTTGTTGGAGAAGCCGTATGTCTTGGATGAGTACTTGGCGTACTTGAAGTCATCTTGTACTTGTCGTTCCGCCTTTGTAGCTTGATGCACGAGCTCAATGAGGTTGGAGTACGGTTGGAAGTCGGCAATCTTCTTGATGGGATGATTGAGGCCATTCAAGAATCGTGCCATAGTTTGCTCATCATCCTCCGTGACATTGGCTCGAATCATGGCAATCTCCATTTCCTTGTAGTATTCTTCAACACTCTTTGTTCCTTGCTTGAGGAGTTGTAGCTTCTTGAAGAGATCACGGTTGTAGTAGGTGGGTACAAAGCGTGCTCGCATGACATCCTTCATTTGAGCCCAAGTGGTGATTGGAGGTTCACCTCTTGCTTGTCGGCGCTCAAGGACTTGTTCCCACCATATGAGCACATAGTCTTGGAACTCAAGTGATGCCATAGCGATCTTCTTCTCTTCCTCATAGTTGTGCAAGTTTAAAGATTTTGTCAACCTTCAATGCCCATGAGAGGTACTCTTCGGGATCATTGGTTCCATTGAACTTGGGCATTGTGAACTTGAGCTTGCCATAGCGTTGCTCTTCATTGTGTTGAGGTCGATGTGGATGATGAAGTTCTTGTCGTGGAGGGTAATCATCCTCATATTGTTCTTGGCGGGGAGGAAGTCCATGATCAACTTGCTCGTGTTGACCTTGAGGTTGAGGTTGAGCTTGAGGAGCTTGTGGAGGACCTTGTGGGGCTTGACGTTGCGCACGCGGATGGTAGTTCCTCTCTTGTATTTCTTCTCGAAGGGCTTCCTTTTGATTGCGCCTTTCGCGATTGCGGTTGGCGATAGCTCGACTTGATGCTTGAAGGGCACGTTCCGCCTCAAGAGCTTGTGCTTCTCGTTGTTGTTGTTGAAGATGTTGAGCCTCGGCGTCTTGTTGCTCTTGATGTAGGCGCGCTCGTTCTTGTTCTTGTTGGCGACGAAGACGTTGTCGTTCTTGAGCTTGAGCAAACGCCACTTGGTTCGATTGAGGACGAGGAACTTCTTCATCAACTTGCTCTTGGAGATTCTTGTTGTGTAGCGGGTTGCGAGATGCATGACGGTCTTGACGCGCGGCTCGTCGAAGAGTGTTCGATGACGGTGTACTTGTGTCGGAGGAGGAGTCGTCGGAGTGGCGACTTGAGTGGCTCCGTCTTGAGTGTGAAGATGTAGAAGTACGCCGGTTCACCAACAAGGCGCGGATCTCGTCCATTCTTGCATCGTTCTCTTTCTTGTGCGCGTCGAGTTTGTTGTCGAAGTAATCTCGTGTACGTTGCTCGGAGAGTCGCAAGTCGGTGGAGAGGTTGTCGATGCGTTCGCTCATTGCTTGTTGCTCTTGATGGAGAGCTCGTTGTGCACCAAAGAGGTGGCTCTTGGTGACGTAGGATGACATTTCGTCGCCTTGCTCGATGAAGAGTGGATTTGTAGAAGAACTTGGCCTATCCATCTTTTCAAGCAAAATGGTGAGTGGTAGAAGGAGAAGAACTAATACCAATGTACCTTTGACCGAAGTTGAAAATGAATCAAGTTCACTCAAATGCGGACAATGAAATGGCACTATTGGTACCTATCCTTGTCGATTCTCACACCGACACAAGTAAAAGCTTTTGGTGGAGCTTGGTTAGGATGGTGGCACAAAATTGATTGCAATTGTTAGCTTGACTCAAAAATGTTGAAGAAGATTCGCAAATTCGCATATGCAACAAGTAGACCAAGCAAGTAGTGGTACACGGAAACACACACGCAAATAGATAAATGGGATTGTGCAAACAAAAAATGAGCCAAAATGTGGAATCCACGAAAATGCTCTTGTTGCACAATACTAGAGAGACGCTAGCACGATTGCACAATAGGCGGATACGGAGCTTGTGCACAACCTACTAGGCAAAAATGCAACGATCTCTATCCCAAGTATACTATATGTATGGTATTTCGGTGCAATGATCCAAGATGATCTTATATGACAATCTTAATGTTGTATGATGCTATGCTTGTTGCTTATAAGCTCTTTGCTTATCTTTCCTCTTTGCTTAAAAGCTTGAGTGGCTCTTACTCTCTTGAGCTCTTTTCTTATGCAAACTTGACGAACTAAGATAGCAATTGTGTATGCGATGACAACTTTGTGACACACAAGTTGATTTCGAGATATGCACCACGGTGGTATGTATGATATAGTGTATGCAACTAATGTGCACAAGTCACGTTGCCGGCAATACTCAATGGCTAGTCTCGATGGGTAAGCAACGCAAAAGATGGTATATGATGGTTATCAATGCAATTGCAAGGTATGACAAAGATGTCGTCGAAGTTACCGTCCGTAGCGAAGATGAGTAGCCGACCAAAATGAGCGTTTGTTGTTGATGTCACACCGCGCCTAAATAGCCGAAACACAAGAGGACACGAAAATCTCACTCAAATTGTCGAACTCAAAATCGAATGGTAGCACGGAGGTTGAGTCTTGGGGTTTGGCAAGTGGAAATGGTGGTGGATGGAGTGGGGAGGGTGTATATGTGTGTGGATGGTGGTGGTGGTGGATGGGGGGCTGCAGAATCTGCAGTTTCGGCAGAGGAAGCCGGATGATCCAGGCCAGGAGCCGGATGATCCGGGCACGTCCGGATGATCCGGGACTTGGTCTGGATGATCCGGGCAGGTCAACCACGCATGGGAATAGGTCGGGAAGAACACGAAAATGGGGTGAAATTTGACGATTTCGGGGATTTTGGATGGATTTCGAGGGGGGGAAGGTGGGGAAACACAAGATCCACGAGTTACACACCGAATCCACGGATCAAAAACAACAAAACATCATCAAAACCAACAAATCACAAAAAAATTTGGGGGTATTTTTGTGGGGCTTTTCGGATTTTAGGACGAAAACAACAAAATCAAGCAAGAAATCACGAGGTAGGGGCTCCAAAAACGTGATCAACGTGGCTCATGATACCATATGATGTAGGGTGGAACCCTAATTCGTCGATCTTTCACGTTTGGAGGGGATCCTACGGGGGAAACACGAAGAACACGCAGAAGCACGAGGGGAAACACGAGGAAAACGAGAGGAAATCACTCAACCAACAAGGAATCGATCACACAAGTGCTAGATCAACATACACACATGAGATCCACAAGATACATAGTCAACTAGGGTAAGGATACAAAGGAACCGTTCATCTCCAAGAGGAGGCCTTGATGTTCTTCCCTAGGTAGGGGTCTTGAATCCAAGGGATCTTCTCCGAGGAGGTCCCGATCTCCGAGGAGAAGTAACCGAGTGGATGAGCAAAGGCTCTCACACAAATATGAGCTAATCCAATGCTAAGTCTCAAAGTGAGGAGATGGGGTCCTATATATAGAGTTGGGGCGAAGGGGTACATGGGCTCAGCCCATCACGCGCGCGCAGGCGCTGGCCGGCTGATCCGGACGAGGGTCCGGATGATCCGGGCTGGTCCGGATGATCCGGGTGGAGTCCCGGATGAGCCGGAGGGTCGGCTGGTGGCGGCGACGGGCCAGATGTCCGGCTGGAGGTCCGAACGTCCGGGCAGGGTCCGGATGATCCGGGCCTGGGTCCGGATGATCCGGCTTCAGCGTGGAGGTTCTGTTGCCTTCGGTGTAGTTAGCCGGATCGTCCGGACCGGGGTCCGGATCGTCCGGGCCTCTGTCCGGATCGTCCGGCCTCTGTGGTCCTTGTTGCTTTCTCCTCTCCGTCTTCACGTATGTCTTCCGCTTCCGATTCTCCTTGCTTCCTAGCCTGTTCATGGTCGACTCCTTGGTGCCTGAGTATGCATACAGTTTCCATTTGAGGTAGTAACCATGTCTCATGTGAATCGAAGGAGAGTTGTGAGAGGAGTGATGTCACCTCGGTTTCAAGAGCTCTTGCACGTGCTCGAGTCATCGGTCCTTGTGGTGTTGTAGGCGTTGATGTAGAGTCCATGGGGATGATGGAAGGATGCTCCGCATCACTCCGTAGTCGTACTCGTCGCCGCACCATCTTGAAAAAGAGTCGAAGTAGACTCGGCACCATCAATGCCACAAAGAGGGATGGCGGTGAAGTCAAACTTGGGAGCATCGTCTTGGAGCTCGTCGGGCTTGGACATCTTGGTGGTACAAGCCTCATGCTTGTCGAGAGCTTGGTCATGAAGTTTGCTTGGGGTGGAGAAGCCTTGGCCTTCATGAGTTCTAGTTCCGCCTTGAGAGCACCAATGTAGTAGTCGTCGATGGACTTGTAGTTCTCGAGGAAGATGGTCTTGGAGATGTCGTTGTGCAATCCCATCATGAAGTGGAACTTCATCGAAGTGGGGTCGTCCACGCCGGCTCGTCGCAAGGCAATCATCATCTCCTTGAAGTACTTGTCGATGGACTTGGATCCTTGGGTGGTGTTCTCTAATTGGCGTCGAAGTTGTTCCGTGTAGGTTGGAGGCAGAAACTCTCGCCGTAAAGCTCTCTTCGTCTTGGGCCAACTCATCTCGTAGCTCTCTGAAGGTGTGTGAAGCCACCATATCGAGGCGTAGTCGTAGAAGTTTCTTGTGGCGCACTTCACTTGATCTTCGGGATGAACTTTGATGTAGGGTGGAACCCTAATTCGTCGATCTTTCACGTTTGGAGGGGATCCTACAGAGGAAACACGAAGAACACGCGGAAGCACAAATGGAAACACGGGGAAAACGAGAGAGAATCACTCAACCAACAAGGAATCAATCACACAAGTGCTAGATCAACATACACACATGAGATCCACAAGATACATAGTCAACTAGGGTAAGGATACAAAGGAACCGTTCATCTCCAAGAGGAGGCCTTGAATCCACGAGGGGATCTTCCCGTAAAGGGGTCTTGTATCCGAGAGGATCTTCTCCGAAGAGGCCCGGTCTCTCATGAGGAGGAGATCCGATAGATGAGCGTAGCTCTATCTCTAATCTGAGCTAAACCAACGCTAACTCCCAAAGTGGGGAGGAGGAGGTCTATTTATAGTGCTAAGCCATGAAGGGGTAAGTGAGGCGAAGGTACACGGCCTCGGCCCAAGTCACAAGACAGTGGGTCCGGATGATCCGGATGGTGGCCCGGATGATCCGGTGTCGGGGTCCGGATGATCCGGCGACCGTCCGGATGATCCGGCTTCGTCGAGGGCTTCAGTAGTCTTGGCGCCGATCCCGGATGATCCGGGGAGGTCCGGATGATCCGGCTGGACCCGGATGATCCGGTGGGTGTCCGGATGATCCGGCAACTCGATCTTGCTCCATTCTTCTTCTTCCTTCTCCTCTTCCATGCTTGGCCTTGGTCCTTGGATTCTCCATGGTCATCTTGGTTGTACTGAGTGTATGAAAGGTCCATGCATGAGGTAGTAGCCGTGTCTCATATGCGAAAGTGACGGTTCAAGAGGAGTGAATTCACCTTGTGTCCAATGGCGCATAGTCGAGGTCTCATCTTATGTATCCTTGGGGCTTGGAGAGTAGTCGGAGTGTACATGGGGATGAGCGTGGGATGCTCGCATCATATCCCCCTTGGGAAAGATCCGACCTCGGATCGTGATCCTCATCACCATGGAAACGGGTGTCGTGGACGAACTTGTAGCGGGACGTAGGGGAAGGCATTGCGCACTCCAAGTACTCCAAGGTGTCTCCGGTATGTGGTACATGCAAAATGATCAAACACAAAGTACACTTGGAAATACAATGGTTAGCGTACACAAAGTGTCCATCAATTAAGCAAGAGTCCGTGCGAATGGATAGTGCATGACAAAGCGCATGAAGCTTATTAAGATGATATAGAATGATATGTAAAGCATTCATGGGATAATTAGCATGGTGCACAAAGCAACAAATTCTACCAGTGTGCAAAATGATGTCATAGAGGGACGGTTCATCAATAGCATGAATATGGCAATGGATGCTCAATATGTGTAAGCTATCATGCAATTGATGGTGGACAATATGAGCATGATGTATAAATATGTCATCAAGGAAGATCACAACAAATTTGCTAAGGAAATGAACAAGCTCATATATCATGGATGACATGGAAATAGATGCAACAAGACAAGCATAAGGTGAGTCAATCCATGTATGGGGTGCAAACTTGTGGTGAGTATGATATGTCCATTGAGCATGACATGTATGAGCACAATCAACAAATATGGAGGTGTTGGTGTACCAAAGCTCGATGTCGAGGCATGAGTGGAGTGCCGAAGGTGCATCCAAGAAGTGCAAGCGCTCCTCAATGTGAAGGTCCATGTAGCCAATCTCCAATGTCGCTCCTCCTTTCACGAGATTTATCATGTAGACAACAAGAAGGAAACAACAATGAAAGAGTGACCCATCCAATATGCCTATTTGAGGATTGCTCAAAGAGGAGTTCACCTTTATGAGAATGTCGAAAATGTTGGTGTCGCACATCATGTATGCCTTCACATAACCAAAATGTCGCATAACGGCATTGCCTTTTGAAACCTCCAAAATGAAAGGACATGACAAACACTCGGAAAAACAAATGAGGTTAGCGGAAATGCAAAACCTATCATTCGTGTGATAAGATACCGAACAAGTGTATGCATCATGCTCATCATAAGAAAGTACAAGGGAGCATTTCAAAGTATGGAGGCATATGATGTAAGAACATCCTAATACAAGAGGCTCAATCAAACAAGCATGCATCACAAGTATAGTGTCCAAGTCTCTGAGATCAATAAGCATAGCAAGTTGGCACTCAATACAAGGTGATATGAGAGATGCAACTAATGGAGACAAGAGACAATGATCATGACAAATCAAGTGAGAGGCATGAGCATATATGTCATCAACCCAAGAAAGCAAGTAATAGTGGAACATGGGTGATGCAACATAGCAAGCAATCATAACAATCAAGTTAAGCAAGCTAGTAGTGCGAAGATGCAACATACTAGAAGGAATCATGGCAAGTATGTCATGTGTGCAAATAGTGGGCATGAATAATTCACATGACATAGCACAAGCATGAAGGCAAGATGTGAGTAAAATGTCATCAATGTATTGGCGAGAGACCATATGTAAATAGCAATGGGGCATCATGACTCTCCCAACACAACAAGCATCAATAGTATGGGGCACATGATAAACATGGCAATAGCAACAAGGATCTCCAAGCATGCAAATACACAATGGGATATCATAATGGTTCATCATGGGTAAATGCAAGCAAGGGTCACAATTGCATGGCAAAGGCATAGAAGCAAGCATAGCATGCAAAGTGCACACGGTAAAATGAGCATAAGGTGACAAGTGGTAAATGGCCCATAGCCATGTGAGAGCCAAGTAGAGGAGTTGCGCGTAGTCCTTGCGCGAAGGGGACGGTGGTAAGGATAGTCCACGGGATCCCAAAGCATCGTTGCTCTCAAGAGCTCATTTCGTCAACTCTTGGGATTGAGAGGTTGACGAGTATACATGAGTACCTACATAAAACAAAGACAAAGGGAAAGTTGTGTGTGCGTGGTAGATGTACACATCATCCATCATGATGCGCACGTGCGTGTGTTTGTTAGCACCAAATATCCAACGCTCAAATAAATGAGATGCGTGATATAGAAACATGTCATCCATCATGAGAGGTTTGTTATGATGTATGTCATAATGGAGACTCAAAGGATGTAATGCATCACGAGTAATATCTATAGCATTGTTATTCATGGAATGCATATGGTGCACGCAGTCATGGGAATCATGCAAAGTATGGAATGCATCAAGATCTCTTAATATATATGAGGAAACTATGGGTGTCTCCTCATGAGCATGAGTAGCAACATCACGTGGAGAATATTGACAACATCCAAAACAATGTATATTTGGAACAATGTGATCATGGCATGACATATTGGATGAATTGCGCAAATCATGTAAAGGAAGCATGGCAATATCATCACATGAAAAACATAAGCCAATGACCATCATCTCGTCATCTATGCCATAAGTGCAAATGGGATTGATTTTAATGGGGCACGCATAGTTACTATGTTGAGATTGAAATGATGCAATATGGGAGATCTCACTCATAGCATATGACAAGTTCAATGGATTGTCAAACATGATGTGACCAATAGAATTTTCACATGATATCCTATGAAGCATAGCATCACAACTAGGCAACTCAACATGCTCATCATCATATTCATCATAAATAGGTAAGTCAAGGCATGAAGAAGTCTCACTAGCTTGAAGCATGGTAATAGGTGGGTCATCATCATGGGAGCAATCATTGTCAAGAGAGTCCACTAGTGGGACAAGAGAAGCACCATCACCTATGTTACCTTTGGAGCGTCGCTCATGTGTTGTAGGTGAGGTGTTGAAGATCGTCTCGTTGTCATCTTCATCTTGATGGAACCATGTGGGGGGTGCATCATCGTCCATCATGGCCATCGTCGTATCCATAGGAGGTATGGACTCATCAATGGTAGGCGTGTTGTCATGTAGGAGACCTAGCACCAAAGAAGAAAACACACTAGGAGTAGAGGTTAAGGCGTTAGAAATCATAGTGGCCTCACATGCCTTGTCAACTACCTCACTCACTAAGTGTTGTGGCTCACTCACTCCCTCAAAGACACTCTCACTCATATGGTTGGTGGGGTCACTCAAGTGGCGCTCAATCTCACATAGGATGTGTGGCATGCTCTCATGTGTGGGGCTAGTGGTGGTCACACTCATCCTCTCAATGGAAATGCTCTCAATGTCACATATGGTGGAGTCACTCATGTCTCTCATGTGGTGGTGGCTCTCCTCACATGGCACTTGGGGCATCTCGACATATGTGGGTGTCGGAGGGATGTAGGTGCAAATGTCTCCATGCTCAACTACGATCGTCGCCTTGGTTGAAGGGATAGTCCCATGCTCAACCTTCTTGTCACCATCTTGGTGTAGGAGGCCCATATGATGTGGCACCTCGTAGCTCGTCTCCATGACCGAAGGTAGTTTCCCATGCTCGGCCATCTTCCTTGGGGGGCTTCCGAAGATGGAAGTGTCACCCTCTCTCGTAGGTAGTCGCCATGGACTTGATGAAGTCGATGTAGGCGTACTCATGGGAGGTAGGCGAAGATGCCGTACGTCCAAAGGCGAAGATGCCTTGATAGCACTTGGCGAAGATGCCAAAGTGGTTGGTGTAGTCGTAGCGCCGTCTTGGTGGTGGTCATCTCGTGGTCTTCTTTTGTGCTCTTGAAGCTTGGACTTGGCGTGAAGTAGGTCTTGTTGGGACTTGTGCATTGGCGCTTGTGGAGCATCTTCATGAGGATGATGTCGTTGTCGTGCTTGAGCTCGTAGTAGATGTCGTTCGTCGTCGTCGTGCACATGTTGCTTGGAGGTGACTTGGCCTTCATGGCGATGTGGATCGTGAACGTGATGATGATCGCCATGTAGATGTGGACGAGGACGATTTGCACTTGCATCTTGTTCGCGCTCCGAAGACTTGTGGCTTGACCGTCGTCGTCTCGAGGATGATGAAGTGGAAGAAGACTTGATCAAGGCCCGAATCTCTTCCATCCTTGCATCTTGCTCCTCCTTTTGTGCGGCAAGCTTGTTGTCGATGTAGTCCCTTTTCCTTGCTTCGGAGTGGAGAATGTCGATGGAGATGTTCTCGATGCGCTCTCGCAATCTTGATTGTGCGCCTTGGATTTGTCGTTGTAGATCGAAGATAGACGCTTTGGAGATGTAGTTGTTCACGCCGTCGTTGTTGTCGTAGACCGGAGAGGAAATGCCTTGCCTATCCATCACAAGACTCGAGCAAATATGAGTGGGAGAAAGAGAAGAACGTATACCAATGTACCTTTGACCAAAGTTGAAGATGAATCAAGTTCACTCAAATGTGGACAATGAAATAGCACTATTGGTACCGATCCTTGTCGATTCTCACACCTACACAAGTAAGGCTTATAGTGGAGCTCGGTGACGATAGTGGCACAAAAATTTAATGCAAAATGTTAGTAAGAGTCAATAATGTTGAAAGAGATTCACAAATTCGCAAGCGAAACAAGTAGACCAATAGCAATGAGAGGTACACGGAAACACACACACGGATAGATAAATGGGGTCGTGCAACCAAGGAATGAGCTCAAAATGTGGAATCCACCAAAACGCTCGTGTTGCACAACTCAAGAGAGACGCTAGCACGATTGCTCAATAGGCGGATCGACACTTGTGCACAACCTATAAGATGCGAAATGGGTATTCTTTCTATCCCAAGTATGCTATGTATGTATGGTTCCCGGTGTTTCTCTCAAGCATGATATCATATGATGTAGATTTGACAATCTTATGTGCAATGGGGTATGATGCTATGGCACTTGCTCACGAGCTCTTTGCTCTCTTTTTGCTTAAAAGCTTTTTTTTTCTATGGCCACTTTTGCACAATGTACAAACCAAGATAGCAATTGTGTATATGCGGGAACAAACTTGAGGCACAATGGATGATATGATACCAATATGATATGGTATGTATGCAATGGAAGGTATGGACCACTAATGTGCACAAGTAACGTTGTCGGCGATACTCAAATGGCTAGTCTCGATAGGCAAGTAACGCAAAATGGGCTAGGGGTTAACAATGCAATTGCAAGGGAATATACAATGGTGTAAATCGAGGTTACCGTCCTGCGATGATGAGTGGTGGTGTTCTTGGTGTAGATACCAAGATGATGGAGACTCGTCCCTAAGTAGCCGAAACACCTTAGGAAACGGAAAAACCGCAAACTCAAAATCTCAAATGACAATTGTCAAATGGTGGTAGCGGAGAGCGGTGGTGGTTTGCCCTTGGCAATGCGGAAGTGGAATGATGGGCTATACACGAGTCGGAGTTGAAGTTGCCGTCCCTAAGTAGCCGAAACACCTTAGGAGACACAAGCCACAACTCAAAAAAAAATTGGGTTAAGTTGGGGTGGAAATGTATGGTGGACACGTCTATGCGGAAGTGGTGGTGGTGGTTGATGAAGAAGCAATTGTCCCTAAGTAGCCGAAACACCTTAGGAGACTCTAGTCACAACTCAAACAACCACATATGCAATGGGGAACAAAATGGGTTAGGTTGCGGAAGTCGGTGGTGGCTATGCGGATGATATGGTGGAAGGCCTAGGCAAAGATGCCAAAATTCCGAAACGTTGATGGTGTCAAATGGTGTTGGTGGTATTTTTGTGGGATAGGGGGTGTCAATAGCTTCAAAACGAGCTAAAGAACGTCAAAATCGGAGTTCGGATGAATTAGTTATGGACAAAACAAAAATCAGCCGAAGTCAGTTTCAGGGTAAACCGGATGATCCGGGAGGAGGTCCGGATGATCCGGGCTCGGTCCGGATGATCCGGGAGGAAATCCGGATGATCTGGGTTCGTCAGCGCCGGTTCTGTTTTCTGGGTGCGTGATTTATCCGGACGTCCGGGGGGGCGTCCAGCTGATCCGGGGGATGTCCGGATGATCCGGGAGAAGGTCCGGATTATCCGGGCAAGTCAACCTGCTCGGGATTTGCTCGTGAAGACGAATTTTTGGGCGGAATTTGGGGATTTCGGGGTCAAAATTGACGAGATTTCATGGATGGAAGGTGGGGAAACTTGGGGAAATGCTAGATCCACTTGAAACCAAGCAAATCCACGGATCAAAATCAACAAAACATCATCAAAACCAACAAATCACAAAAAAATTTGGGGCTATTTTTGGTGGGGATTTTCGGATTTAGGACGAAAACAACAAAATCAAGCTAGAAAACACGGGGTAGGGGCTCCAAAAACGTGATCAACGTGGCTCATGATACCATATGATGTAGGGTGGAACCCTAATTAAATCGATCTTTCACGTTTGGAGGGATCCCACGGAGGAGACACGAAGAACACGCGGAAGCACAAAGGGAAACACGGGAAAACGCGAGAGAATCACTCAACCAACAAGGAATCGATCACACAAGTGCTAGATCAACATACACACATGAGATCCACAAGATACATAGTCAACTAGGGTAAGGATACAAAGGAACCGTTCATCTCCAAGAGGAGGCCTTGAATCCACGAGGGATCTTCCGTAAAGGGTCTTGTATCCGAGAGGATCTTCTCCGAAGAGGCGCGGTCTCTCACGAGGAGGAGATCCGATAGATGAGCGTAGCTCTATCTCTAATCTGAGCTAAACCAACGCTAACCCTCAAAGTGGGGAGGAGGAGGTCTATTTATAGTGCTAAGCCACGAAGGGGTAAGTGAGGCGAAGGGTACACGGCCTCGGCCCAAGTCGCACAAGACAAAGGGGTCCGGATGATCCGGATGGTGGCCCGAATGATCCGGGTGTCGGGGGTCCGGATGATCCGGGCGATCGTCCGGATGATCCGGCTTCGTCGAGGGGCTTCTGTAGTCTTCGGCGCCGATGCCCGGATGATCCGGGGGAGGGTCCGGATGATCCGGCTGGACCCGGATGATCCGGCTGGGTGTCCGGATGATCCGGGCAACTCCAGTCTTGCTCCATTCTTCTTCTTCCTTCTCCTCTTCCATGCTTGGCCTTGGTCCTTGGATTCTCCATGGTCATCTTGGTTGTACCTGAGTGTATACAAGGTCCATGCATGAGGTAGTAGCCGTGTCTCATATGCAGAAAGTGACGGTTCGAAGAGGAGTGAATTCACCTTGTGTCCAATGGCGCATAGTCGAGGTCTCATCTTATGTATCCTTGGGGCTTGGATAGTAGTCGGAGTGTACATGGGGATGAACGTGGGATGCTTCGCATCAAACTTGATGTAGCTTGAGGTAGTCGTCCATCAAACACTCCCACTCGAGGTACTCCTCGGGTTCTTGAGTCCCATAGAAAGGAATCGCGTGGTCGATGTCGAGGTCGTAGTAGCTCGTGGAAGTCGCGGACTTGAGCTTGGGGAGCTTGTCTTGAGCGTAGTCTTGGGGTTCTTGTTGGCGAAGGTGCCGTATGTCCGTAGGCGAAGATGCCTTGAAGTCGCTTGGCGAAGATGCCAAGGGAGATGGTGAAGTCATTGAGCGGTTGTTGATGTAGAGCTCTTGACCTTCACGTTCTTGTTGGTGATGGTGTCGATGCCGATGTGATCTTGCCGGAGATGGTAGCTCGGAAGCATGTGCTCTTGAGCGTCTTCTCGAAGATGAGGAAGATCGCTTGTAGGACTTGATGAGGGCTTTGATATCCTCCATTTTAGCTTGCATCTTGGCGTCGGAGTTGTTGTTCATGGCATCGAACTCGTCGTTGTTGTTGTAGACCGAAGATGAAATGCCTTGCCTGATGTAGGGTGGAACCCTAATTCGTCGATCTTTCACGTTTGGAGGGGATCCTACGGGGGAAACACGAAGAACACGCGGAAGCACGAGGGGAAACACGGGGAAAACGAGAGGAAATCACTCAACCAACAAGGAATCGATCACACAAGTGCTAGATCAACATACACACATGAGATCCACAAGATACATAGTCAACTAGGGTAAGGATACAAAGGAACCGTTCATCTCCAAGAGGAGGCCTTGATGTTCTTCCCTAGATAGGGGCCTTGAATCCACGAGGGGGATCTTCCCTAGATAGGGGTCTTGAATCCACTGAGGGATCTTCTCCTAGACGGAGGTCCTGATCTCCGAGGAGAAGTAACCGAGTGGATGAGCAAAGGCTCTCACACAAATATGAGCTAATCCAATGCTAAGTTCCAAAGTGAGGAGAGGGGGTCCTATTTATAGACTAGGGGGCGAAGGGGTACATGGGCTCAGCCCAAGTCGCGCACACAGGCGGGGTCCGGATGATCCGGATGGTGGCCCGGATGATCCAGGTGTCGGGGGTCCGGATGATCCGGGCGACCGTCCGGATGATCCGGCTTCGTCGGGGGGGCTTCTGTTGTCTTCGGCGCCTTTACCCGGATGATCTGGGGTAGGTTTCGGATGATCCGGCTGGGCCCGGATGATCCGGACGGCGGCCCGGATGTCCGGCCTGATTCCAGCAGCCGCTTCGTCTTCGTCTTCTCCTTTCTTCCGTGTTCTCTTCCATGCTTGGCCTTGGTCCTTGGATTCTCCATGGTCATCTTGGTTGTACCTGAGTGTATGCAAGGTCCATGCATGAGGTAGTAGCCGTGTCTCATATGCGGAAAGTGACGGTTCGGAGAGGAGTGAATTCACCTTGTGTCCAATGGCGTATGTTCGAGGTCTCGTCATATGTTCTCTTGGGCTTGGAGAGTAGTCGGAGTGTACATGGGGATGAACGTGGGATGCTCCGCATCATATCCCCCCCCCCTTGGGAAAGATCCGACCTCGGATCGTGATCCTCATCGCCATGGAAACGGTTGTCGTAGACGGACTTGTAGTTGGACGAAGTTGAAGACATGGTGCAATCCGCGTAGTCCAAGGTGTCACCGGAGTGATAGACATGCAAAAAGAGCAAACACAAGCAACACTCGGAAATACAATGGTTAGCGCACACAAAGTGTCCATCATGTAAGAATGAGTCCGTGCGGCAAGATTGGTTGTGACAAAGCGCATGAAGCTTATCAAGATGATCTAGAATGAGATGCAAAGCATTCATGGGAGGAAATGCAATCATTGTGCACACAAACGTGTTGTAAATATGAGCAATGCAACCACGGTGCAAAATGATGTCATAGTGAGATGGTTTATCAATAGCATGAATATGGCAATGGATGCTCAATATGTATATGTATTATGCAATTGATGATGGACAATATGATCATGATGTATGAATATGCCCTCAAGGTAGATCACAACAAATTTGCTAAGGAAATGCACAAGCTCATATATCATGGGTGACATGGAAATAGATGCAACAAGGCAAGCACAATGTGAGTCAATCCATGCATGGGGTGCAAACTTGTGGTGAGCATGATATGTCCATCGAGCATGACATGTATGAGCACAATCAACAAATATGGAGGTGTTGGTGTACCAAAGCTCATTGTCGAGGTATGAGTGGAATTCCGAAGGTGCATCCAATAAGTGTGAGCGCTCCTCAATGTGAAGGTCCATGTAGCCAATCTCCAATGTCACTCCTCCGATCACGAGATGTATCATGTAGACAACAAGAAGGAAACAACAATGAAAGAGTGACCCATCCAATATGCATATTTGAGGATTGCTCAAAGAGAAGGAGTTCACCTTTATGAGAATGTCGAAAATGTTGGTGTCGCACATCATGTATGCCTTCACATAACCAATATGTCGCATAACGGCATCCCCTTGTGAAACCTCCAAAATGAAAGAACATGACAAACACTCGGAAAAACAAATGAGGTTAGCGGAAATGCAAAACCTATCATTCGGGAGGTAAGATACCCAACAAGTGTATGCATCATGCTCATCATAAAAAAGGACAAGGGAATTTGGCATGGTATGTAAGCATATGATGCGATAACAACCAAATACAAGAGGCTCAATCAAACAAGCATGCATCACAAGTATAGTGTCCAAGTCTCCGAGATCAATAAGCATAGCAAGTTGGCACTCAATACAAGGTGATATGAGAGATGCAACTAATGGAGACAAGAGACAATGATCATGACAAATCAAGTGAGAGGCATGAGCATATATGTCATCAACCCAAGAAAGCAAGTAATAGTGGAACATGGGTGATGCCACATAGCAAGCAATCATAGTGATCAAGTCAAGCAAGCTAGTAGTGCGAAGATGCAACATACTAGAAGGAGTCATGGCAAGCATGTCATGTGTGCGAATAGTGGGCATGAATAATGGACATGACATGTCACAAGCATGAAAGCAAGATATGAGAAAAATATCATCAATGTATTGGCGAGAGGTCATATGCAAATAGCAATGGGTCATCATGACTCTCCCAACACAACAAGCATCAATAGTATGGGGCACATGATAAACATGGCAATAGCAACAAGGATCTCCACCAAGCATGCAAATACACATAGAAGTAGCATAATGGTGAATCATGGGTAGATGCAAGCAAGGGTCACAATTGCATGGCAAGGGCATAGAAGCAAGCATAGCATGCAAAGTGAACACGGTAAAATGAGCATAAGGTGACAAGTGGTAAATAGCCCATAGCCGTGTGAGATCCAAGTAGAGAAGTAGTGCATAGTCCTTGCGCGAAGGGGACGGTGGTAAGGATAGTCCACGGGATCCCAAAGCATCGTTGCTCTCAAGAGCTCGTTTCGTCAACTCTTGGGATTGAGAGGTTGACGAGTATACGTGAGTACCTACACAAAACAAAGACAAAGGGAAAATTGTGTGTGCGTGGTAGATGTACACGTCATCCATCATGATGCGCACGTGCGTGTGTTTGTTAGCACCGAATATCCAACGCTCAAATAAATTAGATGTGTGGTATAAAAACATGTCGTCCATCATGAGAGGTTTGTTATGATGTATAGCATAATGGAGACTCAAAGGATGTAATGCATCATGAGAAATATCGAGAGCATTGTTATTCATGTTATGCATATGGTGCAAGCAATTATTGGAATCATGCAAAGTATGAAATGCATCAAGATCTTCTAATATGTATGAGGAAACTATGGGGGTCTCCTCATGAGCATGAGTAGCAACATCACGTGGAGAATATTGACAACATCCAAAACAATGCATATTTGGGACAATGTGATCATGGCATGACATATTGGATGAATTGCGCAAATCATGTAAAGGAAGCATGGCAATATCATCACATGAAAAACAGAAGCCAATGACCGTCATCTCGTCATCTATGCCAAAAGTGCAAATGGGATTGATTTTAATGGGGCACGCATAGTTACTATGTTGAGATTGAAATGATGCAATATGGGAGATCTCACTCATAGCATATGACAAGTTCAATGGATTGTCAAACATGATGTGACCAAGAGAATTTTCACATGATATCCTATGAAGCATAGCATCACAACTAGGCAACTCAACATGCTCATCATCATATTCATCATAAATAGGTAAGTCAAGGCATGAAGAAGTCTCACTAGCATGAAGCATGGTAATATGTGGGTCATCATCATGGGAGCAATCATTGTCAGGAGCGTCCACTAGTGGGACAAGAGAAGCACCATCACCTATGTTACCATTGGAATGTCGCTCATGTGTTGTAGGTGAGGTGTTGAAGATCGTCTCGTTGTCATCTTCATCTTGATGGAACCATGTGGGGGGTGCATCATCGTCCATCATGGCCATCGTCGTCTCCATAGGAGGTATGGACTCATCAATGGTAGGCGTGTCATCATGTAGGAGACCTAGCACCAAAGAAGAAAACACACTAGGAGTAGAGGGTAAGTCGTTAGAAATCATAGTGGCCTCACATGCCGTGTCAACTACCTCACTCACTAAGTGTTGTGGCTCACTCACTCCCTCAAGGCTGCTCTCACTTATATGGCTGGTGGAGTCACTCAAGTGGCGCTCAACCTCACATAGGATGTGTGGCATGCTCTCATGTGTGGGGCTAGTGGTGGTCACCCTCATCCTCTCAAAGGAAATGCTCTCAATGTCACATATGGTGGAGTCACTCATCTCTCTCATGGGGTGGTGGCTCTCCTCACATGGCACTTCGGGCATCTCGACATATGTGGGTGTCGGAGGGATGTAGGTGCAAATGTCTCCATGCTCAACTCCGATCGTCGCCTTGGTTGAAGGGATAGTCCCATGCTCAACCTTCTTGTCACCGTCTTGTGGTTGGAGGCCCATATGATGTGGCACCTCATAGCTCATCTCCATGACCGAAGGGAGTTTCCCATGCTTGGCCATCTTCCTTGGGGGGCTTCCGAAGATGGAAGTGTCACCCTCTCTCCTAGGTAGTCGCCTTGGACTTGATGAAGTCGGTGTAGGCGTACTCGTGGGAAGTAGGCAAAGATGTCGTACGTCCAAAGGCGAAGATGCCTTGAGAACACTTGGTGAAGATGCCAAAGTGGTTGATGTAGCCGTAGCACCGTCTTGGTGGTGGTTGTCTCGCGGTCTTCTTTTGTGCTCTTGAAGCTTGGACTTGGCGTGAAGTAGGTCTTGTTGGGACTTGTGCATTTGCGCTTGTGGAGCATCTTCATGATGAAGATGTCGTTGTCGTGCTTGAGATCGTAGTAGATGTCGTTCGTCGTCGTCGTGCACATGTTGCTTGGAGGTGACTTGGCCTTCATGGCGATGTGGATCGTGAACTTGATGATGATCGCCATGTAGATGTGGACGAGGACGATTTGCACTTGCATCTTTTTCGCGCTCCGAAGACTTGTGGCTTGACCGTCGTCGTCTTGAGGATGATGAAGGGGAAGAAGACTTGATCAAGGCTCTAATCTCCTCCATCCTTGCATCTTGCTCCTCATTATGTGTGGCAAGCTTCTTGTCGATGTAGTCCCTTTTCCTTGCTTCGGAGTGACGAATGTTGATGGAGATGTTCTCGATGCGCTCTCGCAATCTTGATTGTGCGCCTTGTATTTGTCGTTGTAGATCGAAGATTGACGCTTTTGAGATGTAGTTGTTCACGCCGTCGTTTTTGTTGTAGACCGGAGAGGGAATGCCTTGCCTATCCATCACAAGACTTGAGCAAATATGAGTGGGAGAAAGAGAAGAACGTATACCAATGTACCTTTGACCAAAGTTGAAGATGAATCAAGTTCACTCAAATGTGGACAATGAAATAGCACTATTGGTACCAATCCTTGTCGGTTCTCACACCTACACAAGTAAAGCTTATAGTGGAGCTCGGTGAGGATAGTGGCACAAAAATTTAATGCAAAATGTTAGCAAGAGTCAATAATGTTGAAAGAGATTCACAAATTCGCAAGCGAAACAAGTAGACCAATAGCAATGAAAGGTACACGGAAACACACACACGAATAGATAAATGGGGTCGTGCAACCAAGGAATGAGCTCAAAATGTGGAATCCACCAAAACGCTCGTGTTGCACAACTCAAGAGAGACGCTAGCACGATTGCTCAATAGGCGGATACGACACTTGTGCACAACCTATAAGATGCAAAATGGATATTCTTCTATCCCAAGTATGCTATGTATGTATGGTTCTCGATGTTTCTCTCAAGCATGATATCATATGATGTAGATTTGACAATCTTTGCTCTCTTTTTTCTTAAAAGCTTTTTTTCTATGGCCACTTTTGTACAATGCACAAACCAAGATAGCAATTGTGTATATGCGGGAACAAACTTGAGGCACAATGGATGATATGATACCAATATGATATGGTATGTATGCTATGGAAGGTATGGACCACTAATGTGCACAAGTAACGTTGCCGGCAATACTCAAATGGCTAGTCTCGATAGGTAAGTGACATAAAATGGGCTAGGGGTTAACAATGCAATTGCAAGGGAATATACAATGGTGTAAATCGAGGTTACCGTCCCTTATGACGATGAGTGGCGGTGTTCTTGGTGTAGATACCAAGATGATGGAGACTCGTCCCTAAGTAGCCGAAACGCCTTAGGAAACGGAAAAACCGCAAACTCGAAATCTCAAATGACAAATGTCAAATGGTGGTAGCGGAAAGCGGTGGTAGTTTTGCACTAGGCAAATGCGGAAGTGGAATGATGGATATAGACGTGTCGGAGTTGAAGTTGCCGTCCCTAAGTAGCCGAAACACCTTAGGAGACACAAGCCACAACTCAAACAAGATCAAACAACAATTTGGTTAAGTTGAGTTGTCGGAAGTGTATGGTGGGAAGGTTATGTGGAAGTGGTGGTGGTGGTGGTTGATGAAGAAGCAACCGTCCCTAAGTAGCCGAAACACCTTAGGAGACTCAAGTCACTACTCAAACAACCTCAAATGCTATGGGGAACAAAATGGGTTAGGTTGCGGAAGTCGGTGGAGGTAATGCGGATGATATGGTGGAGGGCCTAGGCAAAGATGCCAAAATTCCGAAAAGTTGATGGTGTCAAATGGTGTTGGTGGTATTTTTGTGGGATAGGGGGTGTCAATAGCTTCAAAACGAGCTAAAGAACGTCAAAATCGGAGTTCGGATGAATTAGTTATGGACAAAACAAAAATCAGTCGAAGTCAGTTTCAGGGTAAACCGGATGATCCGGGAGGAGGTCCCGATGATCCGGGCTCGGTCCGGATGATCCGGGAGGAAATCCGAATGATCCGGGTTCGTCAGCGCCGGTTCTGTTTTCTGGGTGCGCGATTTATCCGGACGTCCGGGGGGAAGTCCAGCTGATCCGGGCTTGGTCCGAATGATCCGGGAGAAGGTCCGGATGATCTGGGCAAGTCAATCCGCTCGGGATTTGCTCGTGGAGATGAATTTTTGGGCGGAATTTGGGGACTTTGGGGTCAAAATTGACGAGATTTCGTGGATGGAAGGTGGGGAAACTTGGGGAGATGCTAGATCCACTTGAAACCAAGCAAATCCACGGATCAAAATCAACAAAACATCATCAAAACTAACAAATCACAAAAAAATTTGGGGGCTATTTTTGGTGGGGATTTTCGGATTTAGGGCGAAATCAAGCAAAAGAAGGCTAGAAAACGGTGGGAGGGCTCCAAAAGCGTGATCAACGTGGCTCATGATACCATATGATGTATGGTGGAACCCTAATTAAATCGATCTTTCACGTTTGGAGGGATCCTCACGGGAAACACGAAGAACAGCGAAGCACGAGGGAAACACGGGAAAAGCGAGGAAATCACTCAACCAACAAGGAATCGATCACACAAGTGCTAGATCAACATACACACATGATGATGCGGAGCATCCTTCCATCATCCCCATGGACTCTACATCAACACCTACAACACCACAAGGACCGATGACTCGAGCACGTGCAAGAGCTCTTGAAACCGAGGTGACATCACTCCTCTCACAACTCTCCTTCGATTCACATGAGACATGGTTACTACCTCAAACGGAAACTCTATGCATACTCAGGCACCAAGGAGTCGACCATGAAGAGACTAGGAAACAAGGAGAATCGGAAGCGGAAGACATACATGAAGACGGAGAGGAGAAAGCAACCAGGACCAGAGAGGCCGGACGATCCGGACGGAGGCCCGGACGATCCGGACAGAGCCCGGATGATCCGGACCCCGGTCCGGACAATCCGGCTAAACCGACCGAAGGCAACAGAACCTCCACGCTGAAGCCGGATCATCCGGACCCCGGCCCGGATCATCCGGATCCCGCCCGGACATCCGGACCCCCAGCCGGACGTCCGGCCCTACGCCGTCACCTGCAGAGCATCCGGACCATCGGGCCTCCACCCGGATCATCCGGACCAGCCCGAATCATCCGGACCCTCGCCCGGATTGTCCGGCCAGCGCCTGCGCGCGCGTGTTGGGCTGAGCCCATGTACCCCTTCGCCCCAGACTCTATATATAGGACCCCCTCGCCTCACTTTGAGACTTAGCATTGGATTAGCTCATATTTGTGTGTGAGAGCCTTTGCCCGGTACTTCTCCACGGAGATCAGGACCTCCGTCTAGGAGAAGATCCATCAGATTCAAGACCCCTCTAAGGGAAGATCCCCTCGTGGATTCAAGACCTCCTCCGGGAGAAGAACGGCTACCTTTGTATCTTTCCTTTGTTGATTTTGGACCATGTATCACTCGTGCTTCGATGATCTAGACCTTGTGTGATTGATCTCTTGTCGGTTGAGTGTCTCTCTTGTTTTTCCCGTGATTTCCTCTCGTTCTTCCGCTGCGTTCTTCGTGTTCCTCCGTGAGGATCCCTCCTAACGTGAAAGATCGGCGAATTAGGGTTCCACCTACATCATATGGTATCATGAGCCACGTTGATCACGTTTTGGAGCCCCTACCTCGTGATTTCTAGCTTGATTTTGTTGTTTTCGTCCTAAAACCCGAAAATCCCCACAAAATACCCCCAAATTTTTTGTAATTTGTTAGTTTTGATGATGTTTTGTTGTTTTTGATCCGTGGATTCGGTGTGTAACTTGTGGATCTTGTGTTTCCCCACCTTCTCCCCCTCGAAATCCACCCAAAATCCCCGAAATCATCAAATTCCACCCCATTTTCGTGTTCTTCCCGAGCCTTTCCCGTGCGTGTTTGACCTGCCCGGATCATCCGGACCAAGTCCCGGATCATCCGGACTCGCCCGGATCATCCGGCTCCTGGCCCGGATCATCCGGCTTCCTCTGCCGAAACTGCAGTTCTGCAGTTCTCCTCCACCACCTCTACCACCCACACATATACACCCTCCTCATCCCATCTACCACCACTTCCACTCGCCAAACCCCACGACTCAACCTCCGTACTACCATTCGATTTTGAGTTCGACAATTTGAGTGAGATTTCCGTGTCCTCTTGTGTTTCGGCTATTTAGGCGCGGTGTGACATCAACAACAAACGCTCATTTTGGTCGGCTACTCATCTTCGCTACGGACGGTAACATCGACGACATCTTTGTCATACCTTGCAATTGCATTGATAACCATCATATACCATCTTTTGCGTTGCTTACCCACCGAGACTAGCCTTTGAGTATTGCCGGCAACGTGACTTGTGCACATTAGTTGCATACACCATATCATACATACAATCGAGGTGCATATCTCAAAATCAACTTGTGTGTCACAAAGTTGTCATCGCATACACAATTGCTATCTTAGTTCGTCAAGTTTGCATAAGAAAAGAGCTCAAAAGAGAAAGAGCCACTCAAGCTTTTAAGCAAAGAGGAAAGATAAGCAAAGAGCTTATAAGCAACAAGCATAGCATCATACAACATTAAGATTGTCATATAAGATCATCTTGGATCATTGCACCGATACACCATACATATAGCATACGTGGGATAGAGATCGTTGCATTTTTGCCTAGTAGGTTGTGCACAAGCTCCGTATCCGCCTATTGTGCAATCGTGCTAGCGTCTCTCTAGTATGGTGAAACAAGAGCATTTTCGTGGATTCCACATTTTGGCTCACTTTTGGTTTGCACAATCCCATTTAACTATTTGCGTGTGTGTTTCCGTGTACCACTACTTGCTTGGTCTACTTGTTGCATATGCAAATTTGCGAATCTTCTTCAACATTTTTGAGTCAAGCTAACAATTGCAATCAATTTTGTGCCACCATCCTAACCAAGCTCCACCAAAGGCTTTTATTTGTGTAGGTGTGAGAATCGACAAGGATCGGTACCAATAGTGCTATTTCATTGTCCGCATTTGAGTGAACTTGATTCATCTTCAACTTCGGTCAAAGGTACATTGGTATTCATTCTTCTCCTTCTACCACTCACAATTTGCTTGAAATGATGGATAGGCCAAGTTCTTCTACAAATCCACTCTTCATCGAGCAAGACGACGACATGTCATCATATCGTCACCAAGAGCCACCTCTTTGGCGCAGAACGAGCTCTCCATCAAGAGCAACAAGCAATGAGCGACGATCGACAACCTCTCCACCGACTTGCGACTCTCGAGAAACGACACGCGATTACTTCGACAGCAAACTCGACGCAAGACAAGAAAGAGAACGATGCAAGAATGGACGAGATCCGCGCCTTGTTGGTGAACCGGCGTACTTCTACCTCTTCACACTCAAGACGGAGCCACTCAAATCGCCACTCCGACGACTCCTTCTCCGACACAAGTACACCGTCATCGAACATTCTTCGTCCAGCCGCGCGTCAAGACCGTCATGCATCTCGCAACCCACTACACGACAAGCATCTCAAAGAGCAAGTTGATGAAGAAGTTCCTCGTCCTCAATCGAGCCAAATGGCGTTTGCTCAAGCACAAGAACGACAACGTCTTCGCCACCAACAAGAACAAGAACGAGCGCGCCTACACCAAGAGCAACAAGACGCCGAGATTAAACGTCTTCAACAACAACAACGCGAAGCACAGGCTCTTGAGGCGGAACGCGCCCTTCAAGCATCAACTCGAGCTCTCGACAACCGCAATCGCGAAAGGCACAATCAAGAGGAAGCACTTCGAGAAGAAATACAAGAGAGGAACTACCATCCGCGTGCGCAACGTCAAGCTCCTCAAGCTCAACCTCAACCTCAAGGTCAACAAGAGCAAGTTGATCATGGACTTCCTCCTCGTCAAGAGCAACATGAGGATGATTACCCTCCACGACAAGAACGTCATCATCAACATCGACCTCAACACAATGAAGAGCAACGCTATGGCAAGCTCAAGTTCACAATGTCCAAGTTCAATGGAACCAATGATCCCGAAGAATACCTCTCATGGGCATTGAAGGTCGACAAAATCTTTCGTTTGCACAACTATGAGGAAGAGAAGAAGATCGCTATGGCATCACTTGAGTTCCAAGACTATGTGCTCATATGGTGGGAACAAGTCCTTGAGCGCCGACAAGCAAGAGGTGAACCTCCAATCACCACTTGGGCTCAAATGAAGGAGCTCATGCGAGCACGTTTTGTGCCCACCTACTACAACCGTGATCTCTTCAAGAAGCTACAACTCCTCAAGCAAGGCACAAAGAGTGTTGAAGAATACTACAAAGAAATGGAGATTGCCATGATTCGAGCAAATGTCAAGGAAGATGATGAGCAAACAATGGCACGATTCTTGAATGGACTCAACCATCCCATCAAGAAAATCGCCGACTTCCAACCCTACTCCAACCTCATTGAGCTCGTGCATCAAGCTACAAAGGCGGAACGACAAGTGCAAGATGACTTCAAGTACGCCAAGTACTCATCCAAGACATACGGCCTCTCCAACAACCAAGCTTCAACAACTACTCCAACTTCGACATCAACCAAGTCTTTTCCAAGCAACGACGACAAGTCAAGTTACAAGAAAACTTCTACAAGTTCAAGTCGTCCTCCTCCTAATACAAGCAACTCCAAGCCGCGTGCTTCATCATCTACTCCAACCGATGAGACCGTCAAGACAAGCTCCTTCAAGTGTTTTACTTGCGGCGGCCGAGGCCACAAGTCATATGAATGCACCAACAAGCGCACCATGATACTCAACGACGATGGCACCTACGACTCAATGAGTGAAGATGAAATGGACGCTATTGAGCAAGTGGCCATGCACCGGCGCATCAACGAGGATGAAGATGATCAAGTCTTTTGTGATGAAGATACAAGCCCCGCTCTTGTTGTCTCCAAAGTCTTGACACTTCAACATCACCAAGAAGAAGACCAACGATGCCACATCTTCCACACAAAGGCCGGCATCAATGGGAGATCCGTCAAGGTCATCATCGATGGAGGTAGTTGCCACAACTTGGCAAGCGAAGAACTATGCTCCAAGCTCCAATTGGTCAAGAAGAAACATCCGCAACCATACAAGGTTCAATGGCTAAGTGACTCCGGCACTATACGAGTTGAGCATACGGTCCAAGTATCCTTAAAAATCGGTGCATATGAAGACACTTTGGAGTGCGATGTGGTCCCAATGACCGTTTGCCACCTCCTCCTTGGTCGGCCATGGCAATTCGACCGTGGTGTCTACCACAATGGGCGTACAAACCACTATAGCTTCAAGATGAAAGGCAAAGAATATGTCCTACGACCCATGTCTCCTAGTCAATTGATAGCCGACAAACAAGCCACCAACCAAAGAGAGAAGAGTGAGAAAGTGAGCCACCAAAAAGTGAGTGAGAGCCACAAGCCAAATTTGAGCGCCTCTTCGCCTAGAGAGAAAAACCTCATACTATTCGCCACCAAACAGGAGATGAGAGAAGTGTGTGAGAACCCATCGAGTGTGATGCACTTTGTCCTTGTGTGCAAGGATAGAGAACCAAAAACTAACACCACTCATGAGCTACCTTTGGTGTTTCAATCTCTTTTGCAGGAATTCCAAGATGTTTTCCCCGATGAGCTACCTCCGGGTCTACCTCCTCTTCGAGGCATTGAGCATCGAATCGACCTCATCCCCGAGCGCCACTTCCAAACAAAGCTCCCTACCGTGTCAATCCCAAGAAACCAAGGAGATTCAACGGCAAGTACAACAACTAATCGACAACGGTCATGTACGTGAAAGCTTAAGCCCTTGTGCCGTGTCCGTTATACTTGTGCCTAAGCCCGATGGAAGTTTCCGCCAGTTCGATTGTAGACCCATAAATGCTATCACCGTGCGCTATAGGCATCCCATTCCTCGCCTAGATGATATGCTTGATGAACTTAGTGGAGCCAACTTTTCTCAAAATTGATCTTAAAAGTGGCTATTATCAAACCGCATTCATGAGGGTGATGAATGGAAAACCGCTTTCAAAACAAAATTCGGCTTATATGAATGGTTGGTTATGCCTATGGGTTTGTCGGAAGCTCCTGGAACTTTTGTGCGCCTCATGCATCATGTACTTTGTCCATACATTGGAATCTTTGTTGTGGTTTACTTCGATGATATTCTTGTGTTTAGCAAAACCATGAAAGAGCATCTTGATCATGTTAAGCTTGTTTTGTAAATGCTTCGAAAGGAAAGTCTTTATGCAAACTTGAAAAAATGCACTTTTGGCGTTGACAAAGTGGTTTTCTTGGGTTTCGTTGTCTCTTCCAAGGGTGTTCATGTTGATGAAACTAAGATCAACGCAATTAAAACTTGGCACCAACCCACCAATTTGCAACAAGTGCGAAGTTTCCTTGGTCTTGCAGGTTTTTATCGCCGTTTTGTGAAAAACTTTAGCACTATTGCAGCTCCTTTGCATGCTTTGAGTAAGAAGAATACTCCTTTTGTTTGGGGACCTTTGCAAGCCAACGCTTTTGACGAGCTCAAGTCTTTACTTACTCATGCTCCGATTCTTGCTTTGCCCAATTTTGACAAAACTTTTGAGGTCCATTGTGATGCAAGTGGTACCGGAATTGGCGGAGTTTTAATGCAAGAAAAACGAGTCATTGCTTATTTTAGTGAAAAACTCTCCGGTGCTCAACTTAACTATCCCGTGTATGACAAAGAATTGTATGCTTTAGTGCGTGTCCTCCATGTTTGGGAACATTATCTTAGACCTCATGAGTTTGTCATCCATACCGATCATGAAACGCTTAAGTACTTAAAAGGTCAAACTAAATTGAACAAGCGTCATGCCAAATGGAGTGAATTTATTGAATCTTTTCCATATGTAATCAAGTACATTAAGGGCAAGGAAAATGTAGTTGCCGATGCACTTTCACGCATATGCACGCTTGTCACCCAACTTGAGTTGAATGTTATTGGCTTTGAGCACATCAAAGATTTGTATGCTAGTGATCCATCTTTTGCACCTCATTATGCTAAATGTTTGATGCATACATCTTGGGAACAATATTACCTCAAGGATGGTTATCTTATGAGAGCTAACAAACTTTGCATACCCGAGTCTTCTCTTCGTTTGCTACTTTTGCAAGAGGCTCATGGAGGTGGACTCATGGGACATTTTGGACGCGACAAGACCTGAGCCACGCTCTCCAAGAACTACTTTTGGCCCAAGATGTTTCGCGACGTCGCACGCTTCACCACCCGATGCCCAACATGCCGCAAAGCTAAGTCAAAAGCTCAATCTCATGGTCTTTACATGCCTCTTCTTATTCCTTATCAACCTTGGGAAGACATTAGCATGGACTTTGTACTTGGCTTGCCTAGAACTCAAAATGGAAAGGCCTCCGTATTTGTTGTTGTGGACAGATTTTCCAAAATGGCACATTTCATTCCTTGCAACAAAGTAGACGATGCTTCACATATTGCAAATCTATTTTGTAGGGAAATCTTGCGCCTCCATGGAGTACCAAAGTCAATCGTCTCCGACCATGACGTCAAGTTCTTGAGTTACTTTTGAAAACTCTTTGCGCCAAGCTCGAATCAAGCTCTTGTTCTCATCCGCATACCATCCTCAAACCGACGGCCAAACGGAGGTGACAAACCGGACGCTATCCACTCTACTTCGCATGTTGATCAAGAAGAACATCAAGGAGTGGGAGGCGTGTCTACCCATCGCCGAAAGTACGCCTACAACCGCAAGAAGACATTCGACGACCGCAAGTCCCCTTCGAGGTCGTCTACGGCTTCAACCCATTGTCCCCATTGGACATCCTACCTCTACCTCTACAAGAGCACACCAACCTCGACGCAAGTGCCCGTGCAAGCTACATCAAGAAGATGCATGAAGATACAAGAAACACCATCGAGCGCCAAGTACAACGACTAGCGACCAAGCTCAACATCAACAAGCAACCCATGATCTTCAACATAGGCGATCTCGTGTGGCTACACCTTCGCAAGGAACGCTTCCCCAACGAACGCAAGTCCAAACTTCTACCTCGAGCCGATGGACCCTTCAAGGTGTTAGCACGCTACAACAACAACGCCTACAAGCTCGACATACCAAGCGACAAGTACAACGTGAGTGACACCTTCAACGTCAAAGACCTCTCGCCTTTCCATTGTGATGAAGAACTAGATCCGAGGTCGGATCCTTTCGAAGGGAGCGGATATGATGCGGAGCATCCTTCCATCATCCCCATGGACTCTACATCAACACCTACAACACCACAAGGACCGATGACTCGAGCACGTGCAAGAGCTCTTGAAACCGAGGTGACATCACTCCTCTCACAACTCTCCTTCGATTCACATGAGACATGGTTACTACCTCAAACGGAAACTCTATGCATACTTAGGCACCAAGGAGTCGACCATGAAGAGACTAGGAAACAAGGAGAATCGGAAGCGGAAGACATACACGAAGACGGAGAGGAGAAAGCAACCAGGACCAGAGAGGCCGGACGATCCGGACGGAGGCCCGGACGATCCGGACAGAGCCCGGATGATCCGGACCCCGGTCCGGACGATCCGGCTAAACCGACCGAAGGCAACAGAACCTCCACGCTGAAGCCGGATCATCCGGACCCCGGCCCGGATCATCCGGATCCCGCCCGGACATCCGGACCCCCAGCCGGACGTCCGGCCCTACGCCGTCACCTGCAGAGCATCCGGACCATCCGGGCCTCCACCCAGATCATCCGGACCAGCCCGGATCATCCGGACCCTCGCCCGGATCGTCCGGCGGCCAACTGCAGCGTGTTGGGCTGAGCCCATGTACCCCTTCGCCCCAGACTCTATATATAGGACCCCCTCGCCTCACTTTGAGACTTAGCATTGGATTAGCTCATATTTGTGTGTGAGAGCCTTTGCTCATCCACCGGTACTTCTCCACGGAGATCAGGACCTCCGTCTAGGAGAAGATCCATCGAATTCAAGACCCCTCTAAGGGAAGATCCCCTCGTGGATTCAAGACCTCCTCCGGGAGAAGAACGGCTACCTTTGTATCTTTCCTTTGTTGATTTTGGACCATGTATCACTCGTGCTTCGATGATCTAGACCTTGTGTGATTGATCTCTTGTCGGTTGAGTGTCTCTCTTGTTTTTCCTTGTGATTTCCTCGCGTTCTTCCGCGCGTTCTTCGTGTTCCCTCCGTAGGATCCCCTCCAAACGTGAAAGATCGACGAATTAGGGTTCCACCCTACATCACATGAGATCCACAAGATACATAGTCAACTAGGGTAAGGATACAAAGGAACCGTTCATCTCCAAGAGGAGGCCTTGATGTTCTTCCCTAGATAGGGGCCTTGAATCCACGAGGGGGATCTTCCCTAGATAGGGGTCTTGAATCCGCTGAGGGATCTTCTCCTAGACGGAGGTCCTGATCTCCGAGGAGGAGTAACCGAGTGGATGAGCAAAGGCTCTCACACAAATATGAGCTAATCCAATGCTAAGTTCCAAAGTGAGGAGAGGGGGTCCTATTTACTGCACTAGGGGCGAAGGTACATGGGCTCAGCCCAAGTCGCGCACACAGGTGGGGTCCGGATGATCCGGATGGTGGCCCGGATGATCCGGGTGTCGGGGGTCCGGATGATCCGGGCGACCGTCCGGATGATCCGGCTTCGTCGGGGGGGGGGGGCTTCTTTGTCTTCGGCGCCTTTACCCGGATGATCCGGGGTAGGGTCCGGATGATCCGGCTGGGCCCGGATGATCCGGACGGCGGCCCGGACGTCCGGCCTGATTCCAGCAGCCGCTTCGTCTTCTTCTTCTCCTTTCTTCCGTCTTCTCTTCCATGCTTGGCCTTGGTCCTTGGATTCTCCATGGTCATCTTGGTTGTACCTGAGTGTATGCAAGGTCCATGCATGAGGTAGTAGCCGTGTCTCATATGCGGAAAGTGACGGTTCGGAGAGGAGTGAATTCACCTTGTGTCCAATGGTGTATGTTCGAGGTCTCGTCATATGTCCTCTTGGGGCTTGGAGAGTAGTCGGAGTGTACATGGGGATGAACGTGGGATGCTCCGCATCATTGCCTATCCATCACAAGACTCGAGTAGAGGTGAGTAGGAAATGAGATAAACAATACCAAGTTACCTTTTCCCAAAGTTGAGGATGTATCCCGTGTCACTCAATGTGAGATGAAAGAATAGTGGAATTGGTACCGGACTAGTTCACTCACACCTATCAAGTAAAGCTTATGGTAGAGCTCGGTGAGGATAGTGGCACAAAAATTTGATGCAAAATGTTAGCAAGAGTCAATAATGTTGAAAGAGATTCACAAATTCGCAAGCGAAACAAGTAGACCAATAGCAATATGTGGCTCACGGAAACACACACATGGATAGATAAATGGGGTCGTGCAACCAAGGAATGAGCACAAAATGTGGAATCCACGGAAAACGCTCGTGTTGCACAACTCAAGAGAGACGCTAGCACGATTGCTCAATAGGCGGATACGACACTTGTGCACAACCTATAAGATGCAAAATGGATAAACTTTCTATCCCAAGTATGCTATATATGTATGGTTCCCGGTGTTTCTCACACAATGATCCAAGATGATCAAATATGATACCGCATGATATATTGTGATGCTATGGCTATTGCTTACAAGCTCTTTGCTCTCTTTCTTTTGCTTAAAAGCTTTATTCTCTCTTTTTTTTCTATGGCCACTTTTGCACAATGCACAAACCAAGATGGCAATTGTGTATATGCGGGAACAAACTTGAGGCACAATGGATGATATGATACCAAGATGATATGGTATGTATGCAATGGATGGTGTAGACCAATAATGTGCACAAGTCACGTTGCCGGCAATACTCAAATGGCTAGTCTCGATAGGCAAGTAACGCAAAATGGGCTAGGGGTTAACAATGCAATTGCAAGGGAATATACAAAGGTGTCGTCGAGGTTACCGTCCTTTGCGATGGTGAGTGGCGGTGTTCTTGGTGTAGATACCAAGATGATGGAGACTCGTCCCTAAGTAGCCGAAACACCTTAGGAAACGGAAAAACCGCAAACTCAAAATCTCAAATGACAAATGTCAAATGGTGGTAGCGGAAAGCGGTGGTGGTGTGATAGAGGCAGAGGTGATAGAGGCGGAGTGTCCCGATCTTTCGATGAGATGATAACTATCGATTTGGTGGAGACGACTTTGACGATCCGACTACAAACGTGCAACAACGTTGCGCCTTAGCAATCGCTAAACCAACTCCGAGAGGTTATTGACCACGCTAGAGCACAATCAACCTGACCACGAAGGTCTATTCCTGCAAGCAATCGAAGAACAAGCAAGAATATGATAAAAGCAATCTGAATATTGCGAGTATGTATGAAGTATTGATAAAGGTGGGGATCCGTAAGCGGTCTTGGTCTGGTCGTTTGACACAAACGAAGTACACGAAGTTGCAATGGCTAACTTTTAACTAAACAAATCCCAAGGGAAAAGCTACTAGATGGATCTACTTATATAGGAGCAAGGGGTGGCGGCCAAGGAGGTGGGAGGACATCCCAAGGCAGCCTAAAACTAACCCTAGGTCGTACAAGTCCAATGGGCCCAGGTGGAGGTGACGTAACACCTTTGGACTTGTAGTTTGACTCGGATTCTGGTGCAGCGTCAGATTGTTTCGTCTATAACTCAACGCTCCGGACGGCTTTTAAGGTGATTCCAACTGTGCTGGAAAGATCATGAAATCTACTTTCCAACAAAAAAAGAATCACCCAATTCGGAGTCCGTATGAAAAAGTTGTTGACGTTTTGATTTAGGTATGTCTGTGCAGTCCGAATCTGAATCCAGAACGTGAGAGACTTGGACTCTATCTTCTCTTGGCCCAAAAGTGACGTGAGAAGACTTTTTGAACAGCACCTAAACTTATCCTTTTCCCTTATCTTCATATGTGGATTGTACAAATGTCCCATACACCTGCAATTAGACAAAACACAAAAGTATGTGAAGTATTTTTGTTCTGGATAACATAAATATATTATTGAATAGTTTGCACTAGAAATCACCGACAAATATGCATGTATGCAATATTTTGATCTTATCCAAGGTAGTCATGTCCTCATCATCCTCCCCTTCTTGAAAACAAAGCCGTCCTCGGCGTTGCTTAATCTGAAATGTGGCTAACAAAAGAGACAAGGTGTACATGTTGTATATGTATACGTCATCCATTTTTATTTCCCTTGATTTTTGCATATATGACACATGAATAGATGAGTAACTTGCATAGTTCATAAAATCTGAAGCCAACAAATTAGCACAAGAACTGGAAGGCATGAAAATATTGCAACTCAGTTTGCACATATAAGTGAAGCTCTTATTTATTTCAAAAGATTGACAATGTTCATCATTAAACCATCCCAACATTGGTGAATAAACCTTATTTGAATCAAATTTACATGCTACAACATGCTTAGATAAGCAAACATGCAATGAGTCATTCGATACAGAATCATCACCAAGATTAGAGGTCATATCAAAATGATTAAACATTGATTCTTTTGCATCAACAGTTAATTCAATGGGTGCACTCAAAATTGTTGGTATTTCAGTTGTTTGATCACATGACGCATTCATGACAGTTTTAAGATTCTCTAAAATAGGTGATGTGCTCAAATCACCAGGTAACTCAACACATGATGCATTCAAGTTAACTAGGGATGCATCATTCTCATGTGAAGTTAAATCATCAATACCTTTACTGTTACCTTGTCGCAAAGACGTAGCTGATGTAGGTACAGACGTAGACAATGCACCATGCTCTTGAGATGATGTCGCGCTCACAATCCGAGGTGGGGCTGCTCTAGTAGGTGCAACGGTGGAGGAACCAACCGGCGGTGGTGAGCATGAACTGGAATAGTAGTTGTTGTAGTCACCCAATGCATCCTCCTGTATCTGTCTCTCATAGGTACAAGCACGAACATACATACCAGTAATGCAACGAGGAATATACTGAAATCTTTCCTGAATATCATGGTTCAAACCACCAAAAAATCTATTCATTGTATCATCCTTAGATTCTTCTATGTCACAATGATGCATATAAGATTTGAACTCTTTGTAGTAAGTATGAACAGTGTTATTGCCTTGTTTAAATTGTTCAAATTTGCGAAGCAATTCACGACGATAGTAAGGAGGGAAAAACTGTTTTCTCATTACATCTTTCAAATCTTTCCAAGTTGTGGGTTGGTTATCAATGTTTTTCTTACAATGCACACTCCACCAAACAGAAGCAAAACCAGTAAATGCTCTAATGGCAGCTCGTACTCGCTCAAGTTCAGAAAAAACATGCTGACTAAAAACTTGTTCTACTTCAAGCTCCCAAGCTAGATAAATAGCAGGATTAAATCTACCCTCAAATGACGGTAAAGAGCTAACCTGGCCATGTGCTTGTGTGTGTTGTCCCAACTCTCGTGATGGTGAAGATGTGTTCGTCGTCCAAGAACTTCTATCTCCGAAACCTGTCATGATTAGTAGAAACAAGAAACAAACTTCAAGAATAATGTTCCTATGAACTACTAGGATGTGGTTGTAAAGTGCTCACAGTAAAGCAAATATCAATATCTTACAAGTTCTTACCATGCGGCAGGTGGTGACAGGCAACCAGCGGTGTCAAGTAACTCAAGATTGTGTAAAGCGATTGCCGGGAACGACGATACACGGTGTAGAAATATGTGGAGCTGGGTTGGCTATATATGGTAGCAAATTTTTTTTAGCAATAATCAATTCAAAGATGCAATGTTGAATAAACGCTCAACGACGGTACTGTGCTGGTCCTAGGCTAGACCGAACTAGAGACGCGAGCCTAGAACACTAATGAGGTCACGGCGTAGCACAACTAGCATCAATGAAGGATACTAAGTAGCTCTTGACAGCAAGATATAAGTGAAGATCACAACGGTAGTGAAGATAATGATGAAAAACAACTACCAAGCAGGACATACAACAACTCTCTCTCCAACTTTCCTCTTGAAAAGTTTGAGCCAATTTCCTGATAAATTCTTTCAAAGAATGCTACTAACTCAAGCTTTCCAATGCAAAAAGAATCACTCAATTCCGAGTTGATATGAGGAGTCAAAGAATTCTAAAACTGGCCTGAAAATTGGAACAAGCTGTGTTCACGAACTTCAGAGGGCAAAAAGACCTATTTAGAAGCCGATTTTGAGGTGTCAAATATTGAACTTGCTTCTGCAACTATTTAGATGCGGCTCGTCGCTAGCTTTAATTTGAGTACTCACGGAGTCAAAACGGACTTCGTATGAGGAAGATACACCTGTTTTACTGAACAGTGCGCAAAACAGATTCCAATCCGAATTCAGGTACGAGATTGATTCTAGATAGATCCGACTTGATAGAGGCGGGATGTCCCGATCTTTCGATGAGATGATAACTATCGATTTGGTGGAGACGACTTTGACGATCCGACTACAAACGTGCAACAACGTTGCGCCTTAGCAATCGCTAAACCAACTCCGAGAGGTTATTGACCACGCTAGAGCACAATCAACCTGACCACGAAGGTCTATTCCTGCAAGCAATCGAAGAACAAGCAAGAATATGATAAAAGCAATCTGAATATTGCGAGTATGTATGAAGTATTGATAAAGGTGGGGATCCGTAAGCGGTCTTGGTCTGGTCGTTTGACACAAACGAAGTACACGGTTGCAATGGCTAACTTTAACTAAACAAATCCCAAGGAAAAGCTACTAGATGGATCTACTTATATAGGAGCAAGGGGTGGCGGCCAAGGAGGTGGGAGGACATCCCAAGGCAGCCTAAAACTAACCCTAGGTCGTACAAGTCCAATGGGCCCAAGTGGAGGTGACGTAACACCTTTGGACTTGTAGTTTGACTCGGATTCTGGTGCAGCGTCAGATTGTTTCGTCTATAACTCAACGCTCCGGACGGCTTTTAAGGTGATTCCAACTGTGCTGGAAAGATCATGAAATCTACTTTCCAACAAAAAAAGAATCACCCAATTCGGAGTCCGTATGAAAAAGTTGTTGACGTTTTGATTTAGGTATGTCTGTGCAGTCCGAATCTGAATCCAGAACGTGAGAGACTTGGACTCTATCTTCTCTTGGCCCAAAAGTGACGTGAGAAGACTTTTTGAACAGCACCTAAACTTATCCTTTTCCCTTATCTTCATATGTGGATTGTACAAATGTCCCATACACCTGCAATTAGACAAAACACAAAAGTATGTGAAGTATTTTTGTTCTGGATAACATAAATATATTATTGAATAGTTTGCACTAGAAATCACCTGACAAATATGCATGTATGCAATATTTTTGATCTTATCCAAGGTAGTCATGTCCTCATCAAGAGGTGTCCCGTCTTTCGATGAGATGGTGGATTTCGCTTTGGTGGAAGTCGACTTTGACGATCCGACTACGAGCGTGCGAGGACGTCGCGCCTTAGCAATCGCTAAACCAACTCCGAGAGGTTATTGACCACGCCGGAGCACGATCAACCTGACCACGAGGGTCTATTTCCTGCGAGCAAACAAAGAACAAGCAAGAAACTGAGATTGCAATCTGGATATTGCGAATATAAGATGAAAGCTTTATTGATCAAGGTGGGGTTCTGTGGACGCTTTGTCCGGTCGTTGAACACAAACGGCACGCTGAAGTTGCAGCTATGGCGAACTTTTGATCTAAACAAAACCCAAGTCTAAACGGTGCCCTAAGGGCTGTATATATGGAGGAAGAGGGGTGAATTTCGTGGCCCTTGGTGGAGGGGTCCAAACTAACCCTATCTCTTGTTTCCCACACATACGGACTCTAAAAATAGCCTATACTAATGTATTTCGAAATTACATGGGCCTGGCCCAATAATAAGGTGACGCAGCACCTAGAATAGCCTATGGACGAATATTATGAAGTGGCATCTTGTATATTTCGTCCAAGGCTTCATGCACTCCTTATGGTGGCTTCAAAGTCCTGAAATCATCACTTGTAACTCCGTTCTTGATCCCCTTGCGCATGCCATCAACTCCATGTGTGTTCTTGCTCCAATGTTCATCCTTCTCCAAGCTAGGCCCTTCATTTGTAAGCAAAACAAATGTATCCAATTTAGGCAGCATCATATTCTCATGAACATTAGAATCATTACCAAGAAACGAAAGTACCTGGTAATTTAGTTGGCGTGCGCGAGCTCTAGTAATTGGTCTAGTATGTATAGCAGCAGGGGCTGTGGGTGTAACAATGGTATTGATGTCCTCATCATCCTCCCCTTCTTGAAATGAAGTCGTCCTCGACGGCAGCTCATCTTCCTCACCCAAATATGGCTTCAAATCTGCAATGTTAAAAGTGGGACTAACCCCAAAATCTGCAGGCAGCTCAAGTTTATATGCATTATCATTTACTTTCTCCAACACCTTAAAGGGACCAGCAGCACGTGGCATTAGCTTTGATTTGCGCAAATCAGAAATCTATCCTCACGCAAATGTAACCAAACAAGATCTCCTGTGCAAACACAACATGTTTTCTACCCTTATCTCCAGCAAGTTTATATTTAGCATTCATACGCCAATGTTTTCCTTAGTTAACTCATGCATTTTTAAAATCAACTCAGCACGTTCTTTAGCATCAAAATTAACCTTCTCCGAAGATGGAAGAGGCAATAAATCAATAGGTGCACGAGGTAGGAAACCATACACAATTTCAAAAGGGCACATCTTAGTAGTAGAATGCAATGAACGATTATAAGCAAATTCAATATGAGGCAAGCATTCTTCCCACATTTTCTTATTATTCTTCAAAACAGCCCTAAGCATAGTAGACAATGTTCTATTGACTACTTCAGTTTGTCCATCGGTTTGGGGTGACAAGTAGTACTAAAAAGTAGTTTAGTCCCCAACTTAGCCCATAAACATCTCCAAAAGTGGCTAAGAAATTTAGTATCACGATCTGAAACAATAGTATTTGGCACACCATGCAAGCTTAATAATTTCACGAAAGAACAAATCAGCAACATTAACAGACATCATCGCTTTTATGACATGGTATAAAGTGTGCCATTTTCGAGAATCTATCCTGCAAGTGTTTTCCACAGCACCATATCAATTTCTAAAAGTCTTAAGTCAACTCAGTCTGTACCCCAAAAGTCCTCTCCTTCACACGACAAGAGCTTCACTTGGCACCAATGCACCATCATTATAATGTCATTAAAACAATTTTCACCTTTTTAGCTTCATCATAACCAGAATGTCAATTTTTCAGTTTCAAATCCACACTCTTTCAATCAATCACAACAGCTTAACTTCCCATCTCCACAGACTTCCATGCATCCTAATCTTTCACATCCAGCCAAGCAAATTTCAACATCTCAGCCTGCTGTTTTCACCTCACCAATCTTGTTCCAGCCATCCTCCTCATCCAATCTTGCTTCTTGCTTAATTGGTAATCATCCTTGAAAGGATCACTTCATGTTCAACATCGATTTAATTCTGTATGCTTATCGATCAGACGCAGTTTGAATGGCAGCAAAATCACGCTAGCTGCACGTAAACAAAGGAAAAGCACACTCTGAATTTTTTTGTGAATTTTTTGTTTACGCAGCAGCCGTGATTTTGTTAGTGTTCTAGGCTCGCCTCTAGCACGGTTCAGCCTAGACCAAAGACAAGACTGCTGCTGAGCGCTTATTCAACTTTGCATCTCCGACCTTTTTTGCTACCATATTATAAGCCTTCCCAGCTCCACATACATCTACGCTGCATTTGATTCTCCTTGGTAATCGCTATATCCAAGCTTTGAGAGTTTTGACTACAACGGTTGCCGATCACCGTCATCGCTGGGTAAGAACTGTAAGAATTTGAGATTTGCTTGACGGATTTGTGACTGCCCACCACACCACCACCACCACTTCCTAGTAGTCTCAGAGGATCATATTCTTGTGTGTTTCTATTGTTGCTAACCATGGCAGGATCACAAGTCGATGAGACTGATTGGGAGAACCTCGATTTAACAAACAGCTACATGATAAGTTTCAAAGAAATGATGATTGGACAGGTGCAAGATGTGCTAAACAGATTTGACGAGGCCATGGAGAAGATAGATGGCATTGAGAAGACGCTTGAAACAAAGCTTGATAGCAAGTTTGATGAATTGCTCGCTTTCCACAACCACCACCGCTGCACCTATCGCACCTCAAGAACGACAACAACTACGCCCTTCCGAATCAAGATGGACGAGCTCAGCGTGTTCCTATTGAGCCCGGACAAACTTTCGTGCCGCTGCCATCGCTGTTGGTGCTTTTTTTCCTCGCCATCGCTGCCGCCGGTAGCGACGAGGATGATTATGTGGGAGATTACGAGGATGAGGTTGATCAACATCGTAACTACGTGCAACCACCAGCACCACAACCACCAGGTCGCCCTCATGCAAATAATGGCAATGTTCGGCTCCCTCAGTACGAGATCATGACCATCTCCCTAAACTGAAATTGAATATTCCACCATTTGAGGGTAGATATGTTCCCGATATATATCTTACTTGGGAGTTAGAAACTGAACAACGATTTACATGTTTACAATATCCCGAGGAGAGACGTGTTCTCGCCGCTGTTTGTGCTTTCACTAGCTTTGCATGTGTTTGGTGGTCTCAACATTGTAGATTATATCCTGCTCCAGCTACTTGGGCTGCTTTGAAAACTGCTATGCGACTGCTGGTTCCACCATATTATCAACGTGAATTACTTCAAAATTGTAGCGCTTAAGACAAGGAAAAAATCTGTAGAAGAATATTATCAGAATTACAAACCGCTTGATTAGATGTGGTATTGTTGAGGAGAATGAAGCTATGCTTGCACGCTTTTCGGGTGGATTAAATAGAGAGATTCGCACCATTCTAGACTATAAGGATTATAATAATATCACTGCTTATTCCTTCTTGCTTGTAAAGCTGAACGTGAAGTGCAGGATCGATGTGCATTGGCGCCGCACTAACTTTTCTCGCAGTAGACCTTCATCATGGACACCACGGCATCATCTACTTCCACCGCACCATCACCTCCTTCAGTGCCATCTCCAACCGTGATACAAGAAAGGTGCACAACCACCACTATCCGCTAAGAGCACACCGCCTGGCTCGCACAGAGCTCTTCTTCTTCCATGGCGCCAACAGGCACACAAGTGATATTATTTGTCGTCATTGTAAGGGAAGAGGACATTTTATGAGAGAATGCAAATCTCAGCGCAGTGATGATTGCTACCGAGGATGGTGGGTATGAGTCCGCTAGTGACTATGATGAGGAGACTTTGGCTCTTATTACACATAAGGAACACGGTGGAGATGATTCTGATCATGAGACACAATACATGGCTGTCAAGATGCCGACAGTATGAATGTTTAGTTGCTCAACGTGTTTTGAGTGTGCAGGTTACACAAGCTGAGCAAAATCAGAGGCATAATTTGTTCCATACAAAGGAGTTGTAAAGGAACGCTCTATTCAAGGCCATCATAGATGGAGGGAGCTGCAACAACTTGGCTAGCATGGAGATGGTGGAGAAGCTATCTCTCACCACAAGACCACATCCACATCCTTACTACATCCAATGGTTCAACAACAGCAATGCAAGGTTAAGGTAACACGATCTGCTCGTGTGCATTTTAGTATCTCTCCATATGCTGATTATGTTGATTGTGATGTGGTACCTATGCAAGCATGTTCCTTATTACTTGGTAGACCATGGCAATTTGATAAAAATTTTGTACACCATGGTAGAAACAATCAATATACTCTTGTTCATAGGGATAAAATATTACTTTGCTTCCTATGACTCTCGATTCCATTTTGAAAGATGATATTAATAGAGCTAATAAAGCAAAACAGAGAAAAATAAGAGTGAAAATCAGATTGTGGCAAAAGAATTTGAGCAACACATGAAGCCTAATAATAAACCATCTATCGTTGCTTCTGAAATTAAATTGAAAAGTGCATGTTTACTTGCCACCAAATCTGATATTGATGAGCTAGATTTTAGCAAATCTGTTTGCTATGCTTTTGTGTGCAAAGAGGCATTATTTTCATTCGAGGACGTGTTTTCCTTTGCCCCTCGCTGTCACTAACATTTTGCAGAGTTCGCCGACGCCTTTCCACAAGACGTACACCGGATTACCACCTATTCAGGGATTGAGCATCAAATTGACTTAATTCCCGTGCATCATTACCCAACCGCGCGCCATACCGCATCAATCCAGAGGAGACGAAGGAGATTATGCGTCAAGCATGTGAGCTGCTTGACAAAGGTTATATACGTGAATCCCTTTAGTCCTTGTGCTGTTCCTATTATTCTAGTGCCGAAAAAGGATGGTACATCACGATGTGTATTGATTGTAGAGGCATTAATAATATTACTATTCGCTATCGCCACCCTATTCCTAGGCTAGATGATATGCTTGATGAATTGAGTGGTTCTACAATATTCTCCAAAGTTGATTTATGAGTGGATACAATCAAATTCGTATGAAATTGGGAGATGAATGGAAAACAGCATTTGAAACAAAGTTTGGATTATATGAGTGGTTAGTCATGCCTTTTGGGTTAACTAATGCACCTAGTACTTTCATGAGATTAATGAACGAAGTTTTACGTGCTTTCATTGGACGATTTGTGGTAGTTTACTTTGATGACATATTGATTTATAGCAGATCTTTGGAGGAACATTTGGAACATTTACGTGTTGTTTTTATTGCTCTCACGTGATGCACGCTTGTTTGGTAACCTTGGGAAGTGCACCTTTTGCACCGATCGAGTGTCTTTTCTTGGCTATGTTGTTACTCCACAGGAATTGAAGTTCATAAAGCCAAGATTGAAGCTATTAAGAGTTGGCCGCAGCCCAAAACGGTCACACAAGTGAGGAGTTTTCTTGGCCTCGCCAGTATTCTATAGGCGCTTTAGAGAGATTTCAGCACCATTGCTGCACCTCTCAATGAGCTTACAAAGAAGGATGTGCCTTTTGTTTGGGGTACCGCACAGAAGAAGCCTTCACGGTATTGAAAGATAAGTTGACACATGCCCTTTACTCCAACTTCCTGATTTTAGTAAGACTTTTGAGCTTGAATGTGATGCTAGTGGAATTGGATTAGGAGGTGTGTTATTACAAGATGGCAAACCTGTTGCATACTTTTCTAAAAAATTGAGTGGGCCTAGTCTGAACTATTCTACTTATGATAAAGAATTATATGCTCTTGTTCGGAATTTAGAGACATGGCAACATTATTTATGGCCCAAAGAATTTGTTATACATTCTGATCATGAATCTTTGAACACATATTAAAAGTCAAGCTAAACTGAATCGTAGACATGCTAAATGGGTTGAATTCATTGAGACTTTCCCTTATGTCATTATACACAAGAAGGGTAAAGAAAATGTTATTGCTGATGCATTGTCTCGTCGTTATACTATGCTTTCACAACTTGACTTTAAAATATTTGGTTTGGAGACCATCAAAGATCAATATGTGCATGATGCTGAATTTAGCGATGTATTGCAGAATTGTAAAGAAGGTAGAACATGGAACAAGTTCGTCGTTAATGATGGATTTGTGTTTCGCTCTAACAAGCTATGCATTCCAGCTAGCTCCGCTCGCCTTTTGTTGTTGCAGGAGGCGATGGAGGAGGACTAATGGGACACTTTGGCGTGAAGAAGACGGAGGATATACTTGCTACACATTTCTTTTGGCCAAAGATGAGACGGATGTTGAGCGCTTTTGTTGCTCGCTGCACTACATGTCAAAAAGCTAAGTCACGACTCAATCCTCATGGTTTATATATGCCTTTGCCTGTACTCTAGTGTTCCTTGGGAGGATATATCTATGGACTTTGTTTTAGGTTTACCTAGAACAAAGAAGGGAGGATAGCATATTTGTTGTCGTGGATAGATTCTCTAAAATGGCACACTTTATACCATGTCATAAAAGCGATGTGATAAAGGCGGGTGTCCCGATCTTTCGATGAGATGATAACTATCAATTTGGTGGAGACGACTTTGACGATCCGACTACAAACGCACGACGTTGCGCCTTAGCAATCGCTAAACCAACTCCGAGAGGTTATTGACCACGCCGAGCACAATCAACTGACCACGAAGGTCTATTCCTGCAAGCAATCAAGAACAAGCAAGAATATGATAAAAGCAATCTGAATATTATGTAGTATGTATGAAGTATTGATAAAGATGGGAATCCGAAGCGGTCTTGGTCTGGTCGTTGGACACAAACGAAGCACACGGTTGCAATGGCTAACTTTAACTAAACAAATCCCAAGGAAAAGCTACTAGATGGATCTACTTATATAGGAGCAAGGGGTGGCGGCCAAGGAGGTGGGAGGACGTCCCAAGGCAGCCTAAAACTAACCCTAGGTCGTACAAGGCCAATGGGCCCAAGTGGAGGTGACGAACACCTTTGGACTTGTAGTTTGACTCGGATTCTGGTGCAGCGTCAGATTGTTTCGTCCATAACTCAACACTCCGGACGGATTTTAAGGTGATTCCAAATGTGCTGGAAAGAGCATGAAATCTACTTTCAAACAAAAAAGAATCACCCAATTCGAGTCCGTATGAAAAAGTTGTTAACGTTTTGAGTCAGGTATGTCAGCAGTCCGAATCTGAGTCCGTAACGTGAGAGACTTGGACTCTATCTTCTCTTGGGCCAAAAGTGACGTGAGAGAACTTTTTGAACAGCAAATAAACATCTCTTTCTTCCTTATCTTCATATGTGGATTGTACAAATGTCCCATACACGTGCAATTAGACAAAACGCAAAAGTGTGTGAAGTATTTTTTTTCTGATTAACATAAATAGATTATTGAATAGTTTGCACTAGAAATCACCTGACAAATATGCATCCATGCAATATTTTTGGTCATATCCAAGGTAGTCATGTCCTCATCATCCTCCCTTCTTGAAAATAAAGCTGTCCTCGGCGCTGCTTAATCTGAAATGTGGCTAACGAAAGAGTCAAGGTGTACATGTTGTATATGTATACGCCATCCATTTTACTTCCTTAAATTTTGCATATATGACACATGAATAGATGAGTAACTTGCATAGTTCATAAAATCAAAAGCCAACAAATTAGCACAAGAACTAGAAGGCATTAAAATATTGCAACTCAGTTTGCACATATAAGTGAAGCTCTTATTTATTTCAAAAGATTGACAATGTTCATCATTAAACCATCCCAACATTGGTGAATAAACCTTATTTGAATCAAATTTACATGCTACAACATGCTTAGATAAGCAAACATGCAATGAGTCATTCGACACAGAATCATCACCAAGATTAGAGGTCATATCAAAATGATTAAACATTGATTCATTTGCATCAACAGTTAATTCAATGGGTGCACTCAAAAGTGTTGGTATTTCAGTTGTTTGATCACATGACGATTCATGACAAGATCAAGATTCTCTAAAATAGGTGATGTGCTCAAATCACCAGGTAACTCAACACATGATGCATTCAAGTTAACTAGGATGCATCATTCTCATGTGAAGTTATATCATCAATACCTTTATGTTACCTTGTCGCAAAGGCGAGCTGATGTAGGTACAGACGTAGACAATGCACCATACTCTTGAGATGATGTCGCTCACAATCCGAGGTGGGGCTGCTCTAGTAGGTGCAACGGTGGAGGAACCAACCGCGGTGGTGAGCATGAACTGAATAGTAGTTGTTGTAGTCACCCAATGCATCCTCCTCAGAATCGTCTCTCAAAGGTACAAGCACGAACATACATACCAAGAATGCAACAAGGAATATACTGAAATCTTGCCTGAATATCATGGTTCAAACCACCAAAAAATCTATTCATTGTATCATCCTTAGATTCTTCTATGTCACAATGATGCATATAAGATTTGAACTCTTTGTAGTAAGCACGAACAGTGTTGTTGCCTTGTTTAAATTGTTCAAATTTACGAAGCAATTCACGGCGATAGTAAGGAGGGAAAAAATGTTGTCTCATTACATATTTCAAATCTTTCCAAGTTGTGGGTTGGTTATCAATATTTTTCTTACAATGCACACTCCACCAAACTGAAGCAAAACCAGTAAATGCTCTAGTGGCAGCTCGTACTTGCTCAAGTTCAGAAAAGTCATGGTTACTAAAAACTTGTTCTACTTCAAACTCCCAAGCTAGATAAATAGCAGGATTAAATCTACCCTCAAATGACGGTAAAGAGATAACTGACCATGTGGTTGTGTGTGTTGTCCCAACTCGTGATGGTGAAGATGTGTCCGTCGTCCAAGAACTTCTATCTCCGAAACCTGTCATGATTAGTAGAAACAAGAAACAAAATTCCAGAATAATGTTGCTATGAACTACTAGGATGTGGTTGTAAAGTGCTCATAGTAAAGCAAATATCAATATCTTACAAGTTCTTACCATGCGGCGGTGGTGACAGCAACCAGCGGTGTCAAGTAACTCAAGATTGTGTAAAGCGATTGCCGGGGAACGACGATACACGGTGTAGAAATATGTGGAGCTGGGTTGGCTATATATGGTAGCAAAAATTTAGCAATAATCAATTCAAAGATGCAATGTTGAATAAACGCCAACGACGGTATCTGTGCTGGTCCTAGGCTAGACCGGACTAGAGACGCGAGCCTAGAACACTAATGAGGTCACGGCGTAGCACAACTAGCATCAATGAAGGATACTAAGTAGCTCTTGACAGCAAGATATAAGTGAAGATCACAACGGTAGTGAAGATAATGATGAAAAACAACTACCAAGCAGGACATACAACAACTCTCTCTCCAACTTTCCTCTTGAAAAGTTTGAGCCAATTTTCTGATAAATTCTTTCAAAGAATACTACTAACTCAAGCTTTCCAATGCAAAAAGAATCACTCAATTCCGAGTTGATATGAGGAGTCAAAGAATTCTAAAACTGGCTTGAAAATTGGAACAAGCTGTGTTCACGAACTTCGGAGGGCAAAACGACCTATTTAGAAGCCGATTTTGAGGTGTCAAATATTGAACTAGCTTCTGCAACTACTTAGATGCGGCTCGTCGCTAGCTTCAATTTGAGTACTCACGGAGCCAAAACGGACTTCGTATGAGGAAGATACACCTGTTTTACTGAACAGTGCGCAAAACAGATTCCAATCCGAATTCAGGTACGAGATTGATTCTAGATAGATCCTTTTTTTATTCTCTTTTTTTCCTCACACTTTTTTTTCTTTTTCTTCTCTCTTTTTCTTTTTTTTTCTTTCCTTTTTTTCTCTTTTTCTCCTCTTTCCAAGACAAACAAGATAAGATGCAGATTGATCAAAGCGAAGTTGTGAATGACCTCACCTATGATTATGACAATGAACAACGCGTAGCACGTGGTGGAAATTAAAAGATGGGATGGTGGACAGCGGAAGGGATAATGATGCAGCGGCGGCGTGACTAATGTGAACAGAACTCGAAACTCTAAAGGAACTAGACACTAAGACCAGCAACTGACACGACGATGCAACAGATAATTCAACTATGCAAGCAATGAATAGAAAATTGCAAAGGCTCAGACTGGCTTGGATAAAGGATGAACAGACCTAACTTTTTTTTGTGGCTTTTTCATGGACTGTAGGTATGAATGACAGATGCGATCTAAACTATGAAAAACTGTAAAATCTCACCGAGCAACCTGAAAACTGATACCACTTGATAAAGGCGGGGTGTCCCGATCTTTCGATGAGATGATAACTATCAATTTGGTGGAGACGACTTTGACGATCCGACTACAAACGTAAACGACGTTGCGCCTTAGCAATCGCTAAACCAACTCCGAGAGGTTATTGACCACGCCGAGCACAATCAACCTGACCACGAAGGTCTATTCCTGCAAGCAATCAAGAACAAGCAAGAATATGATAAAAGCAATCTGAATATTGCGTAGTATGTATGAAGTATTGATAAAGATGGGAATCCGAAAGCGGTCTTGGTCTGGTCGTTGGACACAAACGAAGCACACGGTTGCAATGGCTAACTTTAACTAAACAAATCCCAAGGGAAAAGCTACTAGATGGATCTACTTATATAGGAGCAAGGGGTGGCGGTCAAGGAGGTGGGAGGACGTCCCAAGGCAGCCTAAAACTAACCCTAGGTCGTACAAGGCCAATGGGCCCAAGTGGAGGTGACGTAACACCTTTGGACTTGTAGTTTGACTCGGATTCTGGTGCAGCGTCAGATTGTTTCGTCCATAACTCAACACTCCGGACGGATTTTAAGGTGATTCCAATTGTGCTGGAAAGAGCATGAAATCTACTTTCAAACAAAAAAAGAATCACGCAATTCGGAGTCCGTATGAAAAAGTTGTTAACATTTTGAGTCAGGTATGTCTGTGCAGTCCGAATCTGAGTCCAGAATGTGAGAGACTTAGACTCTATCTTCTCTTGGGCCAAAAGTGACGTGAGAGAACTTTTTGAACAGCAAATAAACATCTCTTTCTTCCTTATCTTCATATGTGGATTGTACAAATGTCCCATACACCTGCAATTAGACAAAACGCAAAAGTGTGTGAAGTATTTTTTTTCTGATTAACATAAATAGATTATTGAATAGTTTGCACTAGAAATCACCTGACAAATATGCATCCATGCAATATTTTTGGTCATATCCAAGGTAGTCATGTCCTCATCACGATGATGCTGTTAATGTTGCTGATTTGTTCTTCCGTGAAATTATTCGCTTGCATGGTGTGCCAAATACTATTGTTTTAGATCGTGATACTAAATTTCTTAGCCACTTTTGGAGATGTTTATGGGCTAAGTTGGGGACTAAACTGCTTTTTAGTACTACTTGTCACCCCCAAACTGATGGACAAACTGAAGTAGTCAATAGAACATTGTCTACTATGCTTAGGGCTGTTCTAAAGAATAATAAGAAAATGTGGGAGGAATGCTTGCCTCATATTGAATTTGCTTATAATCGTTCATTGCATTCTACTACTAAGATGTGCCCTTTTGAAGTTGTGTATGGTTTTCACCTCGTGCACCTATTGATTTGTTGCCTCTTCCATCTTCGGAGAAGGTTAATTTTGATGCTAAAGAACGTGCTGAATTGATTTTAAAAATGCATGAGTTAACTAAGGAAAACATTGAGCGATGAATGCTAAATATAAACTTGCTGGAGATAAGGGTAGAAAACATGTTGTGTTTGCACCGGAGATCTTGTTTGGTTACATTTGCATAAGGATAGATTTCTGATTTGCTAAATCAAAGCTAATGCCACGTGCTGCTGGTCCCTTTAAGGTGTTGGAGAAAGTAAATGATAATGCATATAAACTTGAGCTGCCTGCAGATTTTAGGGTTAGTCCCACTTTTAACATTGCAGATTTGAAGCCATATTTGGGCGAGGAAGATGAACTTCCGTCGAGGACGACTTCATTTCAAGAAGGGGAGGATGATGAGGACATCTATACCATTGTTACACCCACAGCCCCTGCTGCTATACATACTGGACCAATTACTAGAGTCACAAGACGCCAACTAAAGTACCGTGTACTTTCGTTTCTTGGTAATGATTCTAATGTTCATGAGAATATGATGTCGCTTAAATTGGATACATTTGTTTTGCTTACAAATGAAGGGCCTAGCTTGGAGAAGGATGAACATTGGAGCAAGAACATGCATGGAGATGATGGCATGCTAAAGGGGACAAGAATGGAGTTACAAGTGATGATTTCAGGACTTTGAAGCCACCATAATGAGTGCATGAAGCCTTGGACGAAATATACAAGATGCCACTTCATAAATTTCGTCCAGAGGCTATTCTAGGTGCTGCGTCACCTTATTAATTGGCCAGGCCCATGTAATTTCGAAATACATTAGTATAGGCTATTTTTAGAGTCCGTATGTGTGGGGAAACAAGAGATAGGGTTAGTTTCGACCCTCCACCAAGGGCCACGAAATTCACCCCTCTTCCTCCATATATACAGCCCTTAGGGCACCGCTTAGACTTTGGGTTTTGTTTAGATTAAAAGTTTGCCATAGCTGCAACTTCGCAGCATTTCGCTTGTGTTCAACGACTGCACAAAGCGCCACAGTAACCCCACCTTGATCAATAAAGCTTTCATCTTATATTCGCAATATCCAGATTGCAATCTCAGTTTCTTGCTTGTTCTTCGTTTGCTCGCAGGAAATAGACCCTCGTGGTCAGGTTGATCGTGCTCCGGCGTGGTCAATAACCTCTCGGAGTTGGTTTAACGATTGGCAAGGCGCGACGTCCTCGCACGCTCGTGGTCAGATCGTCAAAGTCGACTTCCACCAAAGCGAAATCCACCATCTCATCGAAAGACGGGACACCTTTGCCTCTATCATAAACTTGCCAAATTTCAGAAAAAATGATGGAGTCAAATGATGTTGGTGATATTTTTGTGGGATAGGGGATGTCAATAGCTTCAAAACGAGCTAAAGAACGTCAAAAACGGAGTTCAGACGAATTAGTTATGACCAAAACAAAATTTCAGCCATGTCAGTTTCAGGGTTAACCGGACATCCGGGAGGAGGTCCAGCTCATCCGGGCTATGTCCGGATGATCCGGGAGGACATCCGGATGATCCGGGTTCGTCAGCTCCGGTTCTGTTTTCTGGGTGCGTGGGGTATCCGGACATCCGGGGGGGCGTCCAGCTGATCCGGGGGATGTCCGGATGATCCGGGAGAAGGTCCGGATGATCCGGGCAAGTCAATCCGCTCGGGATTTGCTCGTGGAGACGAATTTTTGGACGGAATTTGGGGATTTTGGGGTCAAAATTGACCAGATTTCGTGGATGGAAGGTGGGGAAACTTGGGGAAATGCTAGATCCACTTGAAGCCAAGCAAATCCATGGATCAAAATCAACAAAACATCATCAAACCAACAAATCACAAAAAAAAATTGGGGCTATTTTTGGTGGGGATTTACGGATTTAGGACAAAATCAACAAAATCAAGCTAGAAAACGCGGGGTAGGGGCTCCAAAAACGTGATCAATGTGGCTCATGATACCATATGATGTAGGGTGGAACCCTATAGCGACGATCTTTCACGTTTGGAGTGGGATCCCTCGAAGAACACGATGAACACGGGAAGAACGGGAGAAATCACAAAGGAAACACTCAAGAACAAGTCCAAATCACACGCCCACTAGACAATCAAACACACAAGATCACAAGGTACATGAACAACAAAGGGAAAGATACAAGGTAAGGTTCATCTCCAAGAGGAGGTCTTGATGATATCCTAGATGGATCTTCCCACAAGGGGGGTCTTGATGATATCCGGCGGGATCTTCTCCTAGATGGAGGTCTTGGCCTCCAATGGAGTAGTGGTCTGTCTCTCTCAAGAGTAGAGATAGGTAGGAGCAAAGCTCACCTAAGAATGAGCTATCACTTTGCTTACCCTAGAAAGGAGGTGGAGGAGGTCTATTTATAGTCTAGTGGGCGAAGGGGTAAGTGAGGGGGCGAATGAGTACATGGGCCTCGGCCCAAAGCGTTGCACGCAGGCAAGGCCCGGATGATCCGCATGGGGGTCCGGATGATCCGGCCGTCGTCTGGATGATCCGGGAGGTGGCCCGGATGATCCGGCTTCAGGAGAAACCTTCGGGTATCCTCAGCGCTGTTATCCGGATGATCCGGAGGGGGACCCGGATGATCCGGCTGGGTCCGGATGATCCGAACGGCGGTCCAGATGTCCGGCCTAGCTTCAGCCGCTGCTCCGTCTTCTTCTCCTTTCTTCCGTCTTCTCTTCCATGCTTCCCTCGCGGATGGTGTAGACATACACTTGCGCTCGCACTCCTCCTCGACATCCGTGATGTTCCGACAATACCTATGCATGCACACGTAAGGAGTGTCAAGTAGTATACCATCCTCGAGAGTGTCAAGTGAGCACGTGTAAAGGAGATGATTCACCTTTGTGTATGTGAAGTAGATGTCGCACGTGTCACTTGCCAAATGGACTCTTGACATGGTGATGTCCATAGGATGCTCCACATCAAATCTCCACCAAGCATGCAAATACACATAGAAGTAGCATAATGGTGGATCATGGGTAGATGCAAGCAAGGGTCACAATTGCATGGCAAAGGCATAGAAGCAAGCATAGCATGAAAGTGAACACGGTAAAATGAGCATAAGGTGACAAGTGGTAGATGGCCCATAGCCGTGTGAGAGCCAAGTAGAAGAGATGCGCGTAGTCCTTGCGCGAAGCGAACGGTGGTAAGGATAGTCCACGGGATCCCAAGTCATCATTGCTCTCAAGAGCTCGTTTCGTCAACTCTTGGGATTGAGAGGTTGACGAGTATACGTGATTACCTACACAAAACAAAGACAAAGGGAAAATTGTGTGTGCGTGGTAGATGTACACATCATCCATCATGATGCGCACGTGCGTGTGTTTGTTAGCAAAAAATAGCCAATGCTCAAATAAATGAGATGCGTGATATAGAAACATGTCATCCATCATGAGAGGTTTGTTATTATGTATCGCATAATGGAGACTCAAATTGTGTAATGCATCATGAGAAATATCTGGAGCATTGTTATTCATGGAATGCATAAGGTGCAAGCAATTATGGGAATCATGCAAAGTATGAAATGCATCAAGATCTCCTAATATGTATGAGGAAACTATGGGGGTCTCCTCGTGAGCATGAGTAGCAACATCACGTGGAGAATATTGACAACATCCAAAACAATGCATATTTGGAACAATGTGATCATGGCAAGACATATTGGGTGAATTGCGCAAATCATGTAAAGGAAGCATGGCAATATCATCACATGAAAAACAAAAGCCAATGACCGTCCTCTCGTCATCTATGCCATAAGTGCAAATAGGATTTATTTTAATGGGGCATGCATAGTTACTATGTTGAGATTGAAATGATGCAATATGGGAGATCTCATTCATAGCATATGACAAGTTCAATGGATTGTCAAACATGAAGTGACCAATAGAATTTTCACATGATATCCTATGAAGCATAGCATCACAACTAGGCAACTCAACATGCTCATCATCATATTCATCATTAATAGGTAAGTCAAGGCATGAAGGAGTTTCACTAGCATGAAGCATGGTAATAGGTGGGTCAACATCATGGGAGCAATCAATGTCAAGAGAGTCCACTAGTGGGATAAGAGAAGCACCATCACCTATGTTACCTTTGGAGCGTCGCTCATGTGTTGTAGGTGAGGTGTTGAAGATCGTCTCGTTGTCTTCTTCATCTTGATGGAACCATGTGGGGGGTGCGTCATCGTCCATCATGGCCATCGTCGTCTTCATAGGAGGTATGGACTCATTAATGGTAGGCGTGTCGTCATGTAGGAAACCTAGCACCAAAGAAGAAAACACACTAGGAGTAGAGGATAAGGCGTTAGAAATCATAGTGGCCTCACATGCCTTGTCAACTACCTCACTCACTAAGTGTTGTGGCTCACTCACTCCCTCAAGGGTGCTCTCACTCTTATGGTTGGTGGAGTCACACAAATGGCGCTCAACCTCACCTAGGATGTGTGACATGCTCCCATGTGTGGGGCTAGTGGTGGTCACACTCATCCTCTTATAGGAAATGCTCTCAATGTCACGTATGGTGGAGTCACTCATGTCACTCATGTGGTGGTGGCTCTCCTCACATGGCACTTGGGGCATCTCGACATATGTGGGTGTCAGAGAGATGTTGGTGCAAATGTCTCCATGCTTAACTCCTATCGCCGTGGTCGAAGGGGATGGCCCTTGCTCGACCTTCTTGTCGCCGTCTTGGTGTTGAAGGTCCATATGATGTGGCACCTCATAGCTCATCTCCATGACCGAAGGGAATTTCCCATGCTTGGCCATCTTCCTTGGGGGGCTTCCGAAGATGGAAGTGTCACCCTCTCTCGTAGGTAGTCGCCTTGGACTTGATGAAGTCGATGTAGGCGTGCTTTCGTGGGAAGTAGGCGAAGATGCCGACGTCCAAAGGCTTAAGATGCCTTGAGAACACTTGGCGAAGATGTCAAGTGGTTGATGTAGCCATAGCGCCGTCTTGGTGGTGGTCGTCTCGCGGTCTTCTTTTGTGCTCTTGAAGCTTGGACTTGGCGTGAAGTAGGTCTTGTTGGGACTTGTGCATTTGCGCTTGTGGAGCATCTTCATGATGATGATGTCGTTGTCGTGCTTGAGCTCGTAGTAGATGTCGTTCGTCGTCGTCGTGCACATGTTGCTTGGAGGTGACTTGGCCTTCATAGCGATGTGGACCGTGAACGTGATGATGATCGCCATGTAGATGTGGACGAGGACGATTTACACTTGCATCTTTTTCGCGCTCCGAAGACTTGTGGCTTGACCGTCGTCGTCTTGAGGATGATGAAGGTGAAGAAGACTTGATCAAGGCTCTAATCTCCTCCATCCTTGCATCTTGCTCCTCTTTATGTGCGGCAAGCTTCTTGTCGATGTAGTCCCTTTTCCTTGCTTCGGAGTGACGAATGTCGATGGAGATGTTCTCGATGCGCTCTCGCAATCTTGATTGTGCGCCTTGTATTTGTCGTTGTAGATCGAAGATTGACGCTTTTGAGATGTAGTTGTTCACGCCGTCGTTGTTGTCGTAGACCGGAGAGGGAATGCCTTGCCTACCCATCACAAGACTCGAGCAAATATGAGTGGGAGAAAGAGAAGAACGTATACCAATGTACCTTTGACCAAAGTTGAAGATGAATCAAGTTCACTCAAATCTGGACAATGAAATAGCACTATTGGTACCAATCCTTGTCGGTTCTCACACCTACACAAGTAAAGCTTATAGTGGAGCTCGGTGAGGATAGTGGCACAAAAATTTAATGCAAAATGTTAGCAAGAGTCAACAATGTTGAAAAAGATTCACAAATTCGCAAGTGAAACAAATGGACCAATAGCAAAGAATGGCACACGGAAACACACACACGGATAGATAAATGGGGTCGTGCAACCAAGGAATGAGCTCAAAATGTGGAATCCACCAAAACGCTCGTGTTGCACAACTCAAGAGAGACGCTAGCACGATTGCTCAATAGGCGGATACGACACTTGTGCACAACCTATAAGATGCAAAATGGACATTCTTTCTATCCCAAGTATGATGGTTCCCGGTGTTTCTCTCAAGCATGATATCATATGATGTAGATTTGACAATCTTATGTGCAATGGGTATGATGCTATGGCACTTGCTCACGAGCTCTTTGCTCTCTTTTTGCTTAAAACCTTTTTTTTCTCAATGGCCACTTATGCACAATGCACAAACCAAGATAGCTATTGTGTATATGCGGGAACGATATTGTGACACAATATATGATATGATACCAATATGATATGGTATGTATGCAATGGAATGGTGGATCACTAATGTGCACAAGTAACGTTGTCGGCAATACTCAAATGGCTAGTCTCGATAGGTAAGTGACGCAAAATGGGCTAGGGGTTAACAATGCAATTGCAAGGGTATATACAAAGGTGTCGTCGAGGTTACCGTCCTTGGTGATGATGAGTGGTGGTGTTCTTGGTGTAGATACCAAGATGATGGAGACTCGTCCCTAAGTAGCCGAAACACCTTAGGAAACAGAAAAACCGCAAACTCAAAATCTCAAATGATAAATGTCAAAATGGTGGTAGCGGAAAGCGGTGGTGGTGTTGCACTAGGCAATGCGGACGGAATGATGGCCTATACACGAGTCGGAGTTGATGTTGCCGTCCCTAAGTGGCCGAAACACCTTAGGAGACACAAGCCACAACTCGAACAAGCTCAAACAACAATTGGGTTAAGTTGGGTTGTCGGAAGTGTATGGTGGGAAGGTTATGTGGAAGTGGTGGTGGTGGTGGTTGATGAAGAAGCAACCGTCCCTAAGTAGCCGAAACACCTTAGGAGACTCAAGTCACTACTCGAAGAACCACATATGCAATGGGGAACAAAATGGGTTAGGTTGCGGAAGTCGGTGGTGGTAATGCGGATGATATGGTGGAGGGCCTAGTCAAACTTGCCAAATTTCAGAAAATATGATGGAATCAAATGATGTTGGTGGTATTTTGTGGGATGGGGGATGTCAAGAGCTTCAAAACGAGCTAAAGAACGTCAAAATCGGACTCCGGATGAATTAGTTATGACCAAAACAAAAATCTGTCCGTGTCAGTTTCAAGGTTAACCGGACATCCGGGAGGAGGTCCGGATGATCCGGGCTAGATCCGGATGATCCGGGAGGAAATCCGGATGATCCGGGTTCGTCAGCGACGGTTCATTTGCTGGTGCGTGGGGTATCCGGACGTCTGGGGCGCCCAGCTGATCCGGGGTTGTCCGGATGATCCGGGAGAAGGGCGGATGATCCGCAAGTCAATCCGCCGGATTTGCTCTCGGGCGAATTTTGGGCGAAAATGGATGATTTTCGGGGCAAAATTTGAGGGATTTCGTGGATGGAAGGTGGGGAAACTTGGGGGAAAGCTAGATCCACTTGAAACCAAGCAAATCCATGGATCAAAATCAACAAAACATCATCAAACCAACAAATCACAAAAAATTTTGGGGGCTATTTTTGGTGGGGATTTTCGGATTTAGGACGAAATCAACAAAATCAAGCTAGAAAAAGAGGGGTAGGGGCTCCAAAAACGTGATCAACGTGGCTCATGATACCATATGATGTAGGGTGGAACCCTAATTCGTCGATATTTCACGTTTGGAGGGGATCCTACCGAGGAAACACGAAGAACACGCGGAAGCACGAGGGAAAACACGGGGAAAACGAGAGAGAAACACTCAACCAACAAGGAATCGATCACACAAGTGCTAGATCAACATACACACATGAGATCCACAAGATACATAGTCAACTAGGGTAAGGATACATAGGAACCGTTCATCTCCAAGAGGAGGCCTTGATGTTCTTCCCTAGATAGGGGTCTTGAATCCGCAGGGGGATCTTCTCCTAGACGGAGGTCCTGATCTCCGAGGAGAAGTAACCGAGTGGATGAGCAAAGGCTCTCACACAAATATGAGCTAATCCAATGCTAACCCTCAAAGTGGGGAGGAGGAGGTCTATTTATAGTGCTAAGCCACGAAGGGGTAAGTGAGGGGCGAAGGGGTACACGGGCCTCGGCCCAAGTCATGCGCGCAGGCAAGGCCGGATGATCCGAACGGGGTCCCGGATGATCCGGGCGTCGGGGTCCGGATGATCCGGCTGGAGTTCCGGATGATCCGGCTTCAGCAGGAGCCTTCGGGTGCCTTCGGTGCATTTATCCGGACGATCCGGGGGAGGGTCCGGATGATCCGGCTGGGCCCGGATGATCCGGACGGCGCTCCGGACGTCCGGCCTGGTTCCAGCAGCCGCTCCGTCTTCTTCTTCTCCTTTCTTCCGTCTTCTCTTCCATGCTTGGCCTTGGTCCTTGGATTCTCCATGGTCATCTTGGTTGTACCTGAGTGTATGCAAGGTCCATGCATGAGGTAGTAGCCGTGTCTCATATGCGGAAAGTGACGGTTCGAAGAGGAGTGAATTCACCTTGTGTCCAATGGCGTATGTTCGAGGTCTCGTCATATGTCCTCTTGGGGCTTGGAGAGTAGTCGGAGTGTACATGGGGATGAACGTGGGATGCTCCGCATCACTTTTTGCCTGACTGCCCCAAAATTTCTTGTCCTCTATAGTGGAGATATCGTTTCCACATATATATTGACTGATGCCAGGAATGCCCTTTAGTTCTTGGCTTTCACGCGCATGAGTTACAGCATGCCATCCGGCGAAATCAAGGAGAATAAGGCATATAGCCGTTGGATTTTCCTCAATTTACGACCAAATGAGATTGCCCGGATCATAGAGCATCTGCAGAAAGGTATGTTTTCCCTACCAGGGGGGCTAATGTCTATAAGCAACATAGTCTCTCGAATTTCCTTCAAAAGGAAGTGTCAATGGGTTCAGAAACTTGTCTGAAAAACAGCGATGAATGATGTTCTTTGACTTTCAGGCCAAAAAGTCATGCTTAAGGGTAAATTTGAGGGTACTCCGGGCCTCTTGGCGCAAGCGGGGAGTATTTTTTTGGATTCGCGCGCTCGCCGCGAGCAGTTTGAGTACTTATCGGTCCGACACGGACTCCTAATGACAAAATTATGACCGTCTTAGTGAGCATCTGTCCATTCTATGGCAGTCCTTGAAAGTACTTCATTTTCTCGTGTGCTTTTTGCCTGACTGCCCCAAAATTTCTTGTCCTCTATAGTGGAGATATCGTTTCCACATATATATTGACTGATGCCAGGAATGCCCTTTAGTTCGAGGCTTTCACGCACATGAGTTACAGCATGCCATCCTGCGAAAAGAAGGAGAATAAGGCATATAGCCGCTGGATTTTCTTCAATTTACGGCCAAATGAGATTGCCCGGAGCATAGAGCATCTGCAGAAAGGTACGTTTGTCCCTACCAGGGGGCTAATATCTATAAGCAACATAATCTCTCGAATTTCCTTCAAAAGGAAGTGCCAATGGGTTCAGAAACTTGTCTAAAAAACAGCCACGAATGATGTTCTTTGACTTTCAGGCCAAAAGGTCCTGCTTAAGGCTGAATTTGAGGGTACTCCGGGCCTCCTGGCGCAAGCGGGGAGTGTTTTTTTGGATTCACGCGTTCGTCGCGAGCAGTTTGAGTACTTATCGGTCCGACACGGACTCCGAATGACAAAATTATGACCGTCTTAGTAAGCATCTGTCCATTCTATGGCAGTCCTTGAATGTACTTTATTTTCTCGTGCGCTTTTTGCCTGACTGCCCCAAAATTTCTTGTCCTCTATAGTGGAGATATCGTTTCCACATATATATTGACTGATGCCAGGAATGCCCTTTAGTTCTTGGCTTTCACGCGCATGAGTTACATCATGCCATCCGGCGAAATCAAGGAGAATAAGGCATATAGCCGCTGGATTTTCTTCAATTTACGACCAAATGAGATTGACCGGATCATAGAGCATCTGTAGAAAGGTACGTTTTCCCTACCAGGGGGGCTAATCTCTATAAGCAACATAATCTCTCGAATTTCCTTCAAAAGGAAGTGCCAATGGGTTCAGAAACTTGTCTGAAAAACAGCGATGAATGATGTTCTTTGACTTTCAGGCCAAAAAGTCCTGCTTAAGGCTGAATTTGAGGGTACTCCGGGCCTCCAGGCGCAAGCGGGGAGTATTTTTTTGGATTTGCGCGGTCGCCGCGAGCAGTTTGAGTACTTATCGGTCCGACACGGACTCCTAATGACAAAATTATGACCGTCTTAGTGAGCATCTGTCCATTCTATGGCAGTCCTTGAAAGTACTTCATTTTCTCGTGCGCTTTTTGCCCGACTGCCCCAAAATTTCTTGTCCTCTATAGTGGAGATATCGTTTCCACATATATATTGACCGATGCCAGGAATGCTGATGAGGACATGACTACCTTGTATATGACCAAAAATATTACATACATGCATATTTGTCAGGTGATTTCTAGTGCAAACTATTCAATAATCTATTTATGTTATTCAGAACAAAAATACTTCACACACTTTTGTGTTTTGTCTGATTGCAGGTGTATGGGACATTTGTACAATCCACATATGAAGATAAGGAAGAAAGAGATGTTCATTTGCTGTTCAAAAAGTCTTCTCACGTCACTTTTGGCCCAAGAGAAGATAGAGTCCAAGTCTCTCACGTTCTGGATTCAGATTCGGACTGCACAGACATACCTGACTCAAAACGCCAACAACTTTTTCATACGGACTCCGAATTGGGTGATTCTTTTTTTGTTCGAAAGTAGATTTCATGATCTTTCCAGCACAATTAGAATCACCTTAAAATCCGTCCGGAGCGTTGAGTTATGGACGAAACAATCTGACGCTGCAGCAGAATCCGAGTCAAACTACAAGTCCAAAGGTGTTACGTCACCTCCACTTGGGCCCATGAGCCTTGTACGACCTAGGGTTAGTTTTAGGCTGCCTTGGGACGTCCTCCCACCTCCTTGGCCGCCACCCCTTGCTCCTATATAAGTAGATCCATCTAGTAGCTTTTCCCTTGGGATTTGTTTAGTTAAAAGTTAGCCATTGCAACTTCGTGTACTTCGTTTGTGTCCAACGACCAGACCAAGACCGCATACGGATCCCCACCTTTATCAATACTTCATATATACTCGCAATATTCAGATTGCCTTAATCATATTCTTGCTTGTTCTTCGATTGCTTGCAGGAATAGACCTTCGTGGTCAGGTTGATTGTGCTCCGGCGTGGTCAATAACCTCTCGGAGTTGGTTTAGCGATTGCTAAGGCGCAACGTCGTGCACGTTTGTAGTCGGATCGTCAAAGTCATCTTCACCAAATCGATAGTTATCATCTCATCGAAAGATCGGGACACCCCCTGCATCTTATCTAGTTTGTCTTGGAAAGAGGGAGAAAAAAAAGAGAGAAAAAAAGAAAGAAAAAAAAGAAAAGGAGAGAAGAAAAAGAAAAAAAAGTGTGAGAAAAAAAAAGAGAGAAGAAAAAAATTCAGATCTATCTAGAATCAATCTCGTACCTGAATTCGGATTAGAATCTGTTTTGCGCACTGTTCAGTAAAACAGGTGTATCTTCCTCATACGTAGTCCGTTTTGGCTCCGTGAGTACTCAAATTGAAGCTAATGACGAGCCGCATGTAAATAGTTACAGAAGCAAGTTCAATATTTGACACCTCAAAATCGGCTTCTAAATAGGTCTTTTTGCCCTCCGAGGTTCGTGAACACAGCTTGTTCCAATTTTTCAGGCCAGTTTTAGAATTCTTTGACTCCTCATATCAACTCGGAATTGAGTGATTCTCTTTGTATTGGAAAGCTTGAGTTAGTAGCATTCTTTGCAAGAATTTATCAAAAAATTGGCTCAAACTTTTTAAGAGGAAAGTTGGAGAGAGAGTTGTTGTATATCCTTCTTGGCAGTTGTTTTTCATCATTATCTTCACTTATATCTTACTGTCAAGAGCTACTTAGTATCCTTCATTGATGCTAGTTGTGCTACGCCATGACCTCATTAGTGTTCTAGGCTCGCGTCTCTAGTCCGGTCTAGCCTAGGACCAGCACTGAGACCGTCGTTGAGCGCTTATTCAACATTGCATCTTTGAATTGATTATTGCTAAATTTTTGCTACCATATATAGCCAACCCAGCTCCACATATTTCTACACCGTGTATACGTACGTTCCCCTAGCAATCGCTTTACACAATCTTCAGAGTTACTTGACACCGCTGGTTGCCTGTCACCACTTGCCGCATGGTAAGAACTTGTAAGATATTGATATTTGCTTTACTGTGAGCACTTTACAACCACATCCTAGTAGTTCATAGGAACATTATTCTCAAATTTTGTTTCTTGTTTCTACTAATCATGATAGGTTTCGGAGATAGAAGTTCTTGGACGACGAACACATCTTAACCATCACGAGAGTTGGGACAACACACACAAGCACATGGCCAGGTTAGCTCTTTACCGTCATTTGAGGTTAGATTTAATCCTGCTATTTATCTAGCTTCGAGCTTGAAGTAGAACAAGTTTTAGTCAGCATGTTTTTCTGAACTTGAGCGAGTACGAGCTGCCACTAGAGCATTTACTGGTTTTGCTTCTGTTTGGTGGAGTGTGCATTGTAAGAAAAACATTGATAACCAACCCACAACTTGGAAAGATTTGAAAGATGTAATGAGACAACAGTTTTTCCCTCCTTACTATCGTCGTGAATTGCTTCGCAAATTTGAACAATTTAAACAAGGCAATAACACTGTTCATACTTACTACCAAGAGTTCAAATCTTATATGCATCATTGTGACATAGAAGAATCTGAGGATGATAAAATGAATAGATTTTTTTGGTGGTTTGAACCATGATATTCAGGCAAGATTTCAGTATATTCCTCGTTGCATTACCGGTATGTATGTTCGTGCTTGTACCTTTGAGAGACAGTTACAGGAGGATGCATTGGGTGACTACAACAACTACTATTCCAGTTCATGCTCACCACCGTCGGTTGGTTCCTCCACCGTTGCACGTACTAGAGAAGCCCCACCTCGGATTGTGAGCGCGACATCATCTCAAGAGTATGGTGCATTGTCTACGTGTGTACCTACATCAGCTACGTCTTTGCGACAAGGTAATAGTAAAGGTATTGATGATATAACTTCACATGAGAATGATGCATCCCTAGTTAACTTGAATGCATCATGTGTTGAGTTACCTGGTGATTTGAGCACAACACCTATTTTAGAGAATCTTGATACTGTCATGAATGCGTCATGTGATCAAACAACTGAAATACCAACAATTTTGAGTGCACCCATTGAATTAACTGTTGATGCAAAAGAATCAATGTTTAATCGTTTTGATATGACCTCTAATCTTGGTGATGATTCTGTGTCGAATGACTCATTGCATGTTTGCTTATCTAAGCATGTTGAAGCATGTAAATTTGATTCAAATAAGGTTTATTCACCAATGTTGGGATGGTTTAATGATGAACATTGTCAATCTTTTGAAATAAATAAGAGCTTCACTTATATGTGCAAACTGAGTTGCAATATTTTCATGCCTTCTAGTTCTTGTGCTAATTTGTTGGCTTTAGATTTCATGAACTATGCAAGTTACTCATCTATTCATGTGTCATATATGGAAAAATCAAGGGAAGTAAAAATGGATGACGTATACATATACAACATGTACACGAAGACCTTGTCTCTTTTGTTAGCCACATTTCAGATTAAGCAACGCCGAGGACGGCTTTATTTTCAAAAAGGGGAGGATGATGAGGACATGACTACCTTGTATATGACCAAAAATATTACATACATGCATATTTGTCAGGTGATTTCTAGTGCAAACTATTCAATAATCTATTTATGTTATCCAGAACAAAAATACTTCACACACTTTTGTGTTTTGTCTAATTGCAGGTGTATGGGATATTTGTACAATCCACATATGAAGATAAGGTAAAAAGAGATGTTCATTTGCTGTTCAAAAAGTCCTCTCACGTCACTTTTGGCCCAAGAGAAGATAGAGTCCAAGTCTCTCACGTTCTGGATTCAGATTCGGACTGCACAGACATACCTGACTCAAAACGCCAACAACTTTTTCATACGGACACCGAATTGGGTGATTCTTTTTATGTTGGAAAATAGATTTCATGCTCTTTCCAGCACAATTGGAATCACCTTAAACTCCGTTCGGAGCGTTGAGTTATGGACGAAACAATCTGACGCTGCAGCAGAATCCGAGTCAAACTACAAGTCCAAAGGTGTTACGTCACCTCCACTTGGGCCCATGAGCCTTGTACGACCTAAGGTTAGTTTTAGGCTGCCTTGGGACGTCCTCCCACCTCCTTGGCCACCACCCCTTGCTCCTATATAAGTAGATCCATCTAGTAGCTTTTCCCTTGGGATTTGTTTAGTTAAAAGTTAGCCATTGCAACTTCGTGTACTTCGTTTGTGTCCAACGACCAGACCAAGACCGCTTACGGATCCCCACCTTTATCAATACTTCATATATACTCGCAATATTCAGATTGCCTTAATCATATTCTTGCTTGTTCTTCGATTGCTTGCAGGAATAGACCTTCGTGGTCAGGTTGATTGTGCTCCGGCGTGGTCAATAACCTCTCGGAGTTGGTTTAGCGATTGCTAAGGCGCAACGTCGTGCACGTTTGTAGTCGGATCGTCAAAGTCATCTTCACCAAATCGATAGTTATCATCTCATCGAAAGATCGGGACACCCCCGCCTCTATCAAATGCCCTTTAGTTCTTGGCTTTCACGCGCATGAGTTACTGCATGCCATCCGGCGAAAACAAGGAGAATAAGGCATATAGCCGCTGGATTTTCTTCAATTTACGGCCAAATGAGATTGCCCGGAGCATAGAGCATCTGGATGATGGTACGTTTGTCCCTACCAGGGGGGCTAATGTCTATAAGCAACATAATTTCTCGAATTTCCTTCAAAAGGAAGTGCCAATGGGTTCAGAAACTTGTCTAAAAAACAGCCACGAATGATGTTCTTTGACTTTCAGGGCCAAAAAGTCCTGCTTAAGGCTGAATTTGAGGGTACTCCGGGCCTCCTGGCGCAAGCGGGGAGTATTTTTTTGGATTTGCGCGCTCGCCGCGAGCAGTTTGAGTACTTATCGATCCAACACGGACTCCTAATGTCAAAATTATGACCGTCTTAGTGATTATCGGTCCATTCTATGGCAGTCCTTGAAAGTACTTCATTTTCTCATGCGCTTTTTGCCTGACTGCCCCAAAATTTCTTGTCCTCTATAGTGGAGATATCGTTTCCACATATATATTGACTGATGCCAGGAATGCCCTTTAGTTCTTGGCTTTCACGCGCATGAGTTACAGCATGCCATCCGGCGAAAACAAGGAGAATAAGGCATATAGCCACTGGATTTTCTTCAATCTACGGCCAAATGAGATTACCCGGATCATAGAGCATCTACAGAAAGGTACGTTTGTCCCTACCAGGGGGGCTAATGTCTATAAGCAACATAATCTCTCGAATTTCCTTCAAAAGGAAGTGCCAATGGGTTCAGAAACTTGTCTGAAAAATAACGATGAATGATGTGCTTTGACTTTCAGGGCCAAAAAGTCCTGCTTAAGGCTGAATTTGAGGGTACTCCGGGCCTCCTCGCGCAAGCGGGGATTATTTTTTCTGGATTCGCGCGCTCGTCGCGAGCAGTTTGAGTACTTATCGGTCCGACACCGACTCCTAATGACAAAATTATTACCGTCTTAGTGAGCATCTGTCCATTCTATGGCAGTCCTTGAAAGTACTTCATTTTCTCGTGCGCTTTTTGCCTGACTGCCCCAAAATTTCTTGTCCTCTATAGTGGAGATATCGTTTCCACATATATATTGACTGATGCCAGGAATGCCCTTTAGTTCTTGGCTTTCACGCGCATGAGTTACAGCATGCCATCCTACGAAAACAAGGAGAATAGGGCATATAGCCGCTGGATTTTCTTCAATTTACGGCCAAATGAGATTGCCCGGATCATAGAGCATTTGCAGAAAGGTACGTTTTCCCTACCAGGGGGGCTAATGTCTATAAGCAACATATTCTCTCGAATTTCCTTCAAAAGGAAGTGCCAATGGGTTCAGAAACTTGTCTAAAAAATATCGATGAATGATGTTCTTTGACTTTCAGGGCCAAAAAGTCCTGCTTAAGGCTGAATTTGAGGGTACTCCGGGCCTTCTAGCGCAAGCGGGGAGTATTTTTTTGGATTCGCGCGATCGCCGTGAGCAGTTTGAGTACTTATCGGTCCGACACGGACTCCTAATGACAAAATTATGACCGTCTTCGTGAGCATCTGTCCATTCTATGGCAGTCCTTGAAAGTACTTCATTTTCTCGTGCGCTTTTTGCCTGACTGCCCCAAAATTTCTTGTCCTCTATAGTGGAGATATCGTTTCCACATATATATTGACCGATGCCAGGAATGCCCTTTAGTTCTTGGCTTTCACGTGCATGAGTTACAGCATGCCATCCGGCGAAAACAAGGAGAATAAGGCATATAGCCGCTGGATTTTCTTCAATTTACGGCCAAATGAGATTGCCCGGATCATAGAGCATCTGCAGAAAGGTACGTTTGTCCATACCAGGGGGCTAATGTCTATAAGCAACATAATCCCTCGAATTTCCTTCAAAAGGAAGTGCCAATGGTTTGTGAAACTTGTGTGAAAAACAGCGACGAATGATGTTCTTTGACTTTCAGGCCAAAAAGTCCCGCTTAAGGCTGAATTTGAGGGTACTCCGTCCTCCTCGCGCAAGCGGGGAGTATTTTTTTGGATTCGCGCAGTCGCCACGAGCAGTTTGAGTACTTATGGGTCCGACACGGTCTCCTAATGACAAAATTATGACCGTCTTAGTGAGCATCTGTCCATTCTATGGTAGTCCTTGATAGTACTTCATTTTCTCGTGCACTTTTTGCCTGACTGCCCCAAAATTTCTTGTCCTCTATAGTGGAGATATCGTTTCCACATATATATTGACCGATGCCAGGAATGCCCTTTAGTTCTTGGCTTTCACGTGCATGAGTTACAAGCATGCCATCCGCGAAAACAAGGAGAATAAGGCATATAGCCGCTGGATTTTCTTCAATTTACGGCCAAATGAGATTGCCCGGATCATAGAGCATCTGCGCAGAAAGGTACGTTTGTCCATACCAGGGGGCTAATGTCTATAAGCAACATAATCCCTCGAATTTCCTTCAAAAGGAAGTGCCAATGGTTTGTGAAACTTGTGTGAAAAACAGCGACGAATGATGTTCTTTGACTTTCAGGCCAAAAAGTCCCGCTTAAGGCTGAATTTGAGGGTACTCCGTCCTCCTCGCGCAAGCGGGGAGTATTTTTTTGGATTCGCGCAGTCGCCACGAGCAGTTTGAGTACTTATGGGTCCGACACGGTCTCCTAATGACAAAATTATGACCGTCTTAGTGAGCATCTGTCCATTCTATGGTAGTCCTTGATAGTACTTCATTTTCTCGTGCGCTTTTTGCCTGACTGCCCCAAAATTTCTTGTCCTCTATAGTGGAGATATTGTTTCCACATATATATTAACTGATGCCAGGAATGCCCTTTAGTTCTTGGCTTTCACGCGCATGAGTTACTGAATGCCATCCGGCGAAAACAAGGTGAATAAGCCATATAGCCGCTGGATTTTCTTCAATTTATGACCAATTGAGATTGCCTGGATCATAGAGCATCTGCAGAAAGGTACGTTTTCCCTACCAGGGGGGCTAATGTCTATAAGCAACATAATCTCTCGAATTGCCTTCAAAAGAAAGTGCCAATGGGTTCAGAAACTTGTCTGAAAAATAGCGACGAATGATGTTCTTTGACTTTCAGGGCCAAAACGTCCTGCTTAAGGCTGAATTTGAGGGTACTCCGGGCCTCCTCGCGCAAGCGGGGAGTATTTTTTGGATTCGCGCGCTCGCCGCGAGCAGTTTGAGTACTTGTCGGTCCGACACGGACTCCTAATGACAAAATTATGACCGTCTTAGTGAGCATCTGTCCATTCTATGGCAGTCCTTGAAAGTACTTCATTTTCTCGTGCGCTTTTTGCCTGACTGCCTGATGTAGGGTGGAACCCTATAGCGTCGATCTTTCACGTTTGGAGTGGATCCTACGGGTAATCACGAAGAACACGCGAAAGCGCAAGGGGAGACACGGGGAGAACGAGAGAGAATCACTCAAACAACAAGGAATCGATCACACAAGTGCTAGATCACCACACACATAAGGTAGCACATGGTTCAAGATCAACAAAGGTAAGGATACAAAGGAACCGTTCTTCTCCGAGAGGAGGCCTTGATGTTCTTCCCTAGAAGGGGTCTTGAATCCGCTTGGGGGATCTTCTCCGAAGAGGTCGTGATCTCCGAGGAGAAGTATCCAAGTGGATGAGCAAAGGCTCTCACACAAATATGAGCTAATCCAGTGCTAACCCTAGCTAGGAGGAGGAGGGGTCCTATTTATAGTCTTAGTGAAAAAGGGGGCGAAATAGAGGGGTACATGGGCTGTGGCCCGAAACTGTGCGCAGACAGGTATCGGACGTCCGCTGGGGGCCGGTCGTCTGGTGGCTTAGGAGGGACCGGTCGTCCGGTGACGCCGGACGTCCGCTGGAAGCTCTCTGGAATGGACGTGCCGGACGTCCGGAAGTTTCATACTTCCGTTAATTTCGCTTCTGTTGACAGATGCCGGACGTCCGGTGGCTCCGGTCGTCCGCTCGCTGGAGTGTGGCCGGTCGTCTGGTCCGGGCCGGATGTCCGCTTCATTGGGCTGGCTGGTGCTTGAGCACCGGTCGTCGTTCGGGCAGACGTCCGCCTGGGCCTGATCTGGCTGGGACTTGGCGGCTGGGGCTTCAGGCGCCGGTAGTCCGGTCTGGACCGGATGTCCGGTGGCTGGAGCTTTCTCCGGTGGACCTTCTTCTTGATCATCGTGGTTGGTAGCTTCGCCTTCTTGTCCAATGGATGTAGATGCACCTTGTGATGTAGGGTGGAACCCTGATTCGTCGATCTTTCACGTTTGGAGGGGATCCTACGGAGGGGAACACGAAGAACGCGCGGAAGAACGAGAAAAAATCACGGGGAAGAACGAGAGAGACACTCAACCGACAAGAGATCAATCACACAAGGTCTAGATCATCGAAGCACGAGTGATACATGGTCCAAAATCAACAAAGGAAAGATACAAAGGTAGCCGTTCTTCTCCTGGAGGAGGTCTTGAATCCACGAGGGGATCTTCCCGTATAGGGGTCTTGAATCCGATGGATCTTCTCCTAGACGGAGGTCCTGATCTCCGTGGAGAAGTACCGGTGGATGAGCAGAGGCTCTCACACACAAATATGAGCTAATCCAATGCTAAGTCTCAAAGGGAGGATATGGGGTCCTATATATAGAGTTTGGGGCGAAGGGGTACATGGGCTCAGCCCAACAGGCGCGCGCAAGCGCTGGCCGGATGATCCGAACGAGGGTCCGGATGATCCGGGCCTGTCCGGATGGTCTGAGCGGGGACCCGGATGAGCCGGAGGCTCGGCTGGTGGCGGCGACGGGCCGGATCTCCGGCTGGTGGTCCGGACGTCCGGGCGGGGTCCGGATGATCCGGGCCGGGATCCGGATGATCCCGCTTCGGGGGGAAGCTTCTGTTGCCTTCGGTCGCTGTAGCCGAATCGTCCGGACCGGGGTCCGGATCATCCGGGCTGTGTCCGGATCGTCCGGGCCTCTGTCCGGATCGTCCGGCCTCCCTGGTACTTGTTGCTTTCTCCTCTCCGTCTTCACGTATGTCTTCCGCTTCCGATTCTCCTGGCCTCCTAGCCTCTTCATGGTCGACTCCTTGGTGCCTGAGTATGCATAGAGTTTCCGTTTGAGGTAGTAACCATGTCTCATGTGAATCGAAGGAGAGTTGTGAGAGGATTGATGTCACCTCGGTTTCAAGAGCTCTTGCACGTGCTCGAATCATCGGTCCTTGTGGTGTCGTAGGTGTTGATGTAGAGTCCATGGGGATGATGGAAGGATGCTCCGCATCATATCCCCTCCCGTCGAAAGGATCCGACCTCGGATCTAGTTCTTCATCACCATGGAAACGCGAGAGGTCTTTGACGTTGAATGTGTCGCTCACGTTGTACTTGTCGCTTGGTAGGTCGAGCTTGTAGGCGTTGTTGTTGTAGCGTGCTAACACCTTGAAGGGTCCATCGGCTCGAGGTAGAAGTTTGGACTTGCGTTCGTTGGGGAAGCGTTCCTTGCGAAGGTGTAGCCACACGAGATCGCCTATGTTGAAGATCATGTGTTGCTTGTTGATGTTAAGCTTGGTCGCTAGTCGTTGTACTTGGCGCTCGATGGTGTTTCTTGTATCTTCATGCAACTTCTTGATGTAGCTTGCACGAGCACTTGCGTCGAGGTTGGTGCGCTCTTGTAGAGGTAGAGGTAGGATGTCCAATGGGGACAATGGGTTGAAGCCGTGAGACGACCTCAAAGGGGACTTGCCGGTCGTCGAATGTCTTCTTGCGGTTGTAGGCGTACTTTCGGCGATGGGTAGACACGCCTCCCACTCCTTGATGTTCTTCTTGATCAACACGCGAAGTAGAGTGGAGAGCGTCCGGTTTGTCACCTCCGTTTGGCCGTCGGTTTGAGGATGGTATGCGGATGAGAACAAGAGCTTGATGCCGAGCTTTGCGCAAAGAGTCTTCCAAAAGTAACTCAAGAACTTGACGTCGCGGTCGGAGACGATTGTCTTTGGTACTCCATGGAGGCGCAAGATTTCCCTACAAAAGAGATTTGCAATATGTGAAGCATCGTCTACCTTGTTGCAAGGAATAAAATGTGCCATCTTAGAAAATCGATCTACAACCACAAACACGGAATCCTTTCCATTTTGAGTTCTAGGCAAACCAAGTACAAAGTCCATGCTAATGTCTTCCCAAGGTTGATATGGAAACTGAAGAGGCATGTAAAGACCATGAGATTGAGCTTTTGACTTAGCTTTGCGGCATGTAGAGCATCGGGTGGTGAAGCGTGAAACGTCTTGAAACATCTTGGGCCAAAAGTAGTTCTTGGAGAGCATGGCGAAGGTCTTGTCGCGTCCAAAATGTCCCATGAGTCCACCTCCATGAGCCTCTTGCAAAAGTAGCAAACGAAGAGAAGACTCGGGTATGCATAGTTTGTTAGCTCTCATATGATAACCATCCTTGAGGTAATATTGTTCCCAAGATGTATGTGTCAAATATTTAGCATAATGAGGTGCAAAAGATGGATCACTAGCATACAAATCTTTGATGTGCTCAAATCCAATAACATTCAACTCAAGTTGGGTGACAAGCGTGCATATGCGTGAAAGTGCATCGGCAACTACATTTTCCTTGCCCTTAATGTACTTGATCACATATGGAAAAGATTCAATAAATTCACTCCATTTGGCATGACGCTTGTTCAATTTAGTTTGACCTTTTAAGTACTTAAGCGTTTCATGATCGGTATGGATGACAAACTCATGAGGTCTAAGATAATGTTCCCAAACATGTAGCACACACACTAAAGCATACAATTCTTTGTCATACACGGGATAGTTAAGTTGAGCACCGGAGAGTTTTTCACTAAAGTAAGCAATGACTCGTTTTTCTTGCATTAAAACTCCGCCAATTCCGGTACCACTTGCATCACAATGGACCTCAAAAGTTTTGTCAAAATTGGGCAAAGCAAGAATCGGAGCATGAGTAAGCAAAGACTTGAGCTCATCAAAAGCGTTTGATTGCAAAGGTCTCCAAACAAAAGGAGTATTCTTCTTACTCAAAGCATGCAAAGGAGCTGCAATAGTGCTAAAGTTTTTCACAAAGCGACGATAAAAACCTGCAAGACCAAGGAAACTTCGCACTTGTTGCAAATTGGTGGGTTGGGGCCAAGTTTTAATTGCTTTAATCTTAGTTTCATCAACATGAACACCCTTGGAAGATACAACGAAACCCAAGAAAACCACTTTGTCAACTCCAAAAGTGCACTTTTTCAAATTGGCATAAAGACTTTCTTTTCGAAGTGTTTGCAAAACAAGCTTAACATGATCAAGATGTTCTTTCATGGTTTTGCTAAACACAAGAATATCATCTAAGTAAACCACAACAAAGATTCCAATGTATGGGCGAAGTACATGATGCATAAGACGCACAAAAGTTCCGGGAGCTTCCGACAAACCCATAGGCATGACCAACCACTCATATAGGCCAAATTTTGTTTTGAAAGCAGTTTTCCATTCATCACCCTCATGAATGCGGATTTGATAATAGCCACTTTTAAGATCAATTTTTGAGAAAAAATTGGCTCCACTAAGTTCATCAAGCATATCATCTAGGCGAGGAATGGGATGCCTATAGCGCATGGTGATAGCATTTATGGGTCTACAATCGGAGCACAAGCGGAAAGTTCCATCGGGTTTAGGTACAAGTATAACGGGCACGGCACAAGGGCTTAAGCTTTCACGTACATGACCGTTGTCGATTAGTTGTTGTACTTGCCGTTGAATCTCCTTGGTTTCTTGGGATTGACACGGTAGGGAGCTTTGTTTGGAAGTGGCGCCCGGGATAAGGTCGATTCGATGCTCAATGCCTCAAGAGGAGGTAGACCCAAGGTAGCTCATCGGGAAAACATCTTGAAATTCCTGCAAAAGAGATTGAAACACCAAAGGTAGCTCATGAGTGGTGTTAGTTTTGGTTCTCCATCCTTGCACACAAGGACAAAGTGCATCACACTCGATGGGTTCTCACACACTTCTCTCATCTCATGTTTGGTGGCGAATAGTATGAGGTTTTTCTCTAGGCTAAGAGGCGCCAAATTTGGCTTGTGGCTCTCACTCACTTTTTGGTGGTTCACTTTCTCACTCTTCTCTCTTTGGTTGGTGGCTTGTTTGTCGGCTATCACTTGACTAGGAGACATGGGTCGTAGGACATATTCTTTGCCTTTCATCTTGAAGCTATAGTGGTTTGTACGCCCATTGTGGTAAACACCACGGTCGAATTGCCATGGCCGACCAAGGAGGAGGTGGCAAACGGTCATTGGGACCACATCACACTCCAAAGTGTCTTCATATGCACCGATTTTGAAGGATACTTGGACCGTATGCTCAACTCAGATAGTGCCGAGTCACTTAGCCATTGAACCTTGTATGGTTGTGGATGCTTCTTCTTGACCAATTGGAGCTTGGAGCATAGTTCTTCGCTACCAAATTGTGGCAACTACCTCCATCGATGATGACCTTGACGGATCTCCCATTGATGCGGCCTTTGTGTGGAAGATGTGGCATCGTTGGTCTTCTTCTTGGTGATGTTGAAGTGTCAAGACTTTGGAGACAACAAGAGCGGGCTTGTATCTTCATCACAAAAGACTTGATCATCTTCATCCTCGTTGATGCGCGGTGCATGGCCACTTGCTCAATGGCGTCCATTTCATCTTCACTCATTGAGTCGAGGTGCCATCGTCGTTAAGTATCATGGTGCGCTTGTTGGTGCATTCATATGACTTGTGGCCTCGGCCGCCGCAAGTAAAACACTTGAAGGAGCTTGTCTTGACGGTCTCATCGGTTGGAGTAGATGATGAAGCACGCGGCTTGGAGTTCCTTGTAGTAGGAGGAGGACGACTTGAACTTGTAGAAGTTTTCTTGTAACTTGACTTGTCGTCGTTGCTTGGAAAAGACTTGGTTGATGTCGAAGTTGGAGTAGTTGTTGAAGCTTGGTTGTTGGAGAGGCCGTATGTCTTGGATGAGTACTTGGCGTACTTGAAGTCATCTTGCACATGTCGTTCCGACTTTGTAGCTTGATGCACGAGCTCAATGAGGTTGGAGTAGGGTTGGAAATCGGCGATCTTCTTGATGGGATGGTTGAGGCCATTCAAGAATCGTGCCATTGTTTGTTCATCAGCCTCCGTGACATTGGCTCGAATCATGGCAATCTCCATTTCCTTGTAGTATTCTTCAACACTCTTTGTTCCTTGCTTGAGGAGTTGTAGCTTCTTGAAGAGATCACGGTTGTAGTAGGTGGGCACAAAGCGTGCTCTCATGAGCTCCTTCATTTGAGCCCAAGTGGTGATTGGAGGTTCACCTCTTGTTTGTCGGCGCTCAAGGACTTGTTCCCACCATATGAGCACATAGTCTTGGAACTCAAGTGATGCCATAGCGATCTTCTTTTCTTCATCATAGTTGTGTAAACGAAAGATTTTGTCGACCTTCAATGCCCATGAGAGGTATTCTTCGGGATCATTGGTTCCATTGAACTTGGGCATTGTGAACTTGAGCTTCCCATAGCGATGTTCTTCATTGTTTTGAGGTCGATGTTGATGATGACGTTCTTGACGTGGAGGGTAATCATCCTCATGTTGCTCTTGGCGAGGAGGAAGTCCATGATCAACTTGCTCTTGTTGACCTTGAGGTTGAGGATGAGCTTGAGGAGCTTGACGTTGCGCACGCGGTTGGTAGTTCCTCTCTTGTATTTCTTCTCGAAGGGCTTCCTCTTGATTGCGCCTTTCGCGGTTGCGGTTGGCGAGAGCTCGACTTGATGCTTGAAGGGCGCGTTCCGCCTCAAGAGCTTGTGCTTCTCGTTGTTGTTGTTGAAGACGTTGAGCCTCGGCGTCTTGTTGCTCTTGGTGTAGGCGCGCTCGTTCCTGTTCTTGTTGGTGGCGAAGACGTTGTCGTTCTTGAGCTTGAGCAAACGCCATTTGGCTCGATTGAGGACGAGGAACTTCTTCATCAACTTGCTCTTGGGAATTCTTGTCATGTAGCGGGTTGCGAGATGCACGACGATCTTGACGCGCGGCTCGTCGAAGAATGTTCGATGACGGTGTACTTGTGTCGGAGAAGGAGTCGTTGGAGTGGCGACTTGAGTGGCTCCGTCTTGAGTGTGAAGAGGTAGAAGTACGCCGGTTCACCAACAAGGCGCGGATCTCGCCCATTCTTGCATCGTTCTCTTTCTTGTGCGTCGAGTTTGTTGTCAAATAATCGCGTACGCTTCTTGGAGAGTCGCAAGTCGGTGGAGAGGTTGTCGATCGTTCGCTCATTGCTTGTTGCTCTTGATGGAGAGCTCGCCAGCGCCAAAGAGGTGGCTCTTGTTGACGAGGATGACATTTCGTCGTCTTGCTCGATGAAGAGTGGATTTGTAGAAGAACTTGGCCTATCCATCATTTCAAACAAATTGTGAGTGGTAGAAGGAGAAGAATGAATACCAATGTACCTTTGACCGAAGTTGAATATGAATCAAGTTCACTCAAATGCGGACAATGAAATAGCACTATTGGTACCAATCCTTGTCGATTCTCACACCTACACAAGTAAAAGCTTTTGGTGGAGCTTGGTTAGGATGGTGGCACAAAATTGATTGCAATCGTTAGCTTGACTCAAAAATGTTGAAGAAGATTCGCAAATTCGCATATGCAACAAGTAGACCAAGCAAGTAGTGGTACACGGAAACACACACGCAAATAGATAAATGGGATTGTGCAAACCAAAAGTGAGCCAAAATGTGGAATCCACGAAAATGCTCTTGTTGCACAATACTAGAGAGACGCTAGCACGATTGCACAATAGGCGGATACGGAGCTTGTGCACAACCTACTAGGCAAAAATGCAACGATCTCTATCCCAAGTATACTATATGTATGGTATTTCGGTGCAATGATCCAAGATGATCTTATATGACAATCTTAATGTTGTATGATGCTATGCTTGTTGCTTATAAGCTCTTTGCTTATCTTTCCTCTTTGCTTAAAAGCTTGAGTGGCTCTTTCTCTTTTGAGCTCTTTTCTTATGCAAACTTGACGAACTAAGATAGCAATTGTGTATGCGATGACGACTTTGTGACACACAAGTTGATTCCGAGATATGCACCTCAATTGTATGTATGATATGGTGTATGCAACTAATGTGCACAAGTCACGTTGCCGGCAATACTCAATGGCTAGTCTCGGTGGGTAAGCAACGCAAAAGATGTTATATGATGGTTATCAATGCAATTGCAAGGTATGACAAAGATGTAAATCGATGTTATCGTGTCAGTAGCGAAGATGAGTAGCCGACCAAAATGAGTGTTTGTTGTTGATGTCACACCGCGCCTAGATAGCCGAAACACAAAAGGACACGGAAATCTCACTCAAATTGTCGAACTCAAAATCGAATGGTAGTACGGAGGTTGAGTCTTGGGGTTTGTGATAGAGGCGGAGGTGTCCCGATCTTTCGATGAGATGATAACTATCGATTTGGTGAAGATGACTTTGACGATCCGACTACAAACGTGCACGACGTTGCGCCTTAGCAATCGCTAAACCAACTCCGAGAGGTTATTGACCACGCCGAGCACAATCAACGACCACGAAGGTCTATTCTTGCAAGCAATCAAGAACAAGCAAGAATATGATAAAAGCAATCTGAATATTGCGAGTATATATGAAGTATTGATAAAGGCGGGGATCCGTAAGAGGTCTTGGTCTGGTCGTTGGACACAAACGAAGTACACGAAGTTGCAATGGCTAACTTTTAACTAAACAAATCCCAGAGTCTAAACGGTGCCCTAAGGGCTGTATATATGGAGGAAGAGGGGGTGAATTTCGTGGCCCTTGGTGGAGGGGTCCGAAACTAACCCTATCTCTTGTTTCCCCACACATACGGACTCTAAAAATAGCCTATACTAATGTATTTCGAAATTACATGGGCCTGGCCCAATAATAAGGTGACGCAGCACCTAGAATAGCCTCTGGACGAAATTTATGAAGTGGCATCTTGTATATTTCGTCCAAGGCTTCATGCACTCATTATGGTGGCTTCAAAGTCCTGAAATCATCACTTGTAACTCCATTCTTGTCCCCCTTGCGCATGCCACATCTCCATGCTTGTTCTTGCTCCAATGTTCATCCTTCTCCAAGCTAGGCCCTTCATTTGTAAGCAAAACAAATGTATCCAATTTAGGCAGCATCATATTCTCATGAACATTAGAATCATTACCAAGAAACGAAAGTACCTGGTAATTTAGTTGGCGTCTTGTGAGCTTTAGTAATTGGTCCAAGATTTATAGCAGCAGGGCTGTGGGTGTAACAATGGTATTGATGTCCTCATCATCCTCCCTTCTTGAAATGAAGTCTTCCTCGACGGAAGTTCATTTTCCTCACCCAAATATGGCTTCAAATCTGCAATGTTAAAAGTGGGACTAACCCCAAATCTGCAGCAGCTCAAGTTTATATGCATTATCATTTACTTTCTCCAACACCTTAAAGGGACCAGCAGCACGTGGCATTAGCTTTGATTTGCGCAAATCAGAAATCTATCCTAACATAAATGTAACCAAACAAGATCTCCGGTGCCAACACAACATGTTTTCTACCCTTATCTCTAGCAAGTTTATATTTAGCATTCATACGCTCAATGTTTTCCTTAGTTAACTCATGCATTTTTAAAATCAATTCAGCACGTTCTTTAGCATCAAAATTAACCTTCTCCAAGATGGAAGAGGCAACAAATCAATAGGTGCACGAGGTAGGAAACCATACACAACTTCAAAAGGGCACATCTTAGTAGTAGAATGCAATGAACGATTATAACCAAATTCAATATGAGGCAAGCATTCCTCCCACATTTTCTTATTATTCTTCAAAACAGCCCTAAGCATACTAGACAATGTTCTATTGACTACTTCAGTTTGTCCATCGGTTTGGGGTGACAAGTAGTACTAAAAGCAGTTTAGTCCCCAACTTAGCCCATAAACATCTCCAAAAGTGGCTAAGAAATTTAGTATCACGATCTGAAACAATAGTATTTGGCACACCATGCAAGCGAATAATTTCACGAAAGAACAAATCAGCAACATTAACAAAGATCATCGCTTTTATGACATGGTATAAAGTGTGCCATTTTCGAGAATCTATCCACGACAACAAATATGCTATCCCTCCCCTTCTTTGTTCGAGGTAAACCTAAAACAAAGTCCATAGATATATCCTCCCAAGGAACACTAGGTACAGGCAAAGGCATATATAAACCATGAGGATTGAGTCGCGACTTAGCTTTTTGACATGTAGTGCAGCGAGCAATAAAACGCTCAACATCCCGTCTCATCTTTGGCCAAAAGAAATGTGTAGCAAGTACGTCCTCCGTCTTCTTCACGCCAAAGTGTCCCATTAATCCTCCTCCATGTGCCTCCTGCAACAACAAAAGACGAACGGAGCTAGCTGGAATGCATAGCTTGTTAGCACGGAACACAAATCCATCATTAACGACAAACTTGTTCCATGTTCTTCCTTCTTTACAATTCTGCAATACATCTTTAAAATCAGCATCATGCACATATTGATCTTTGATGGTCTCCAAACCAAATATTTTGAAGTCAAGTTGTGAAAGCATATTATAGCGACGAGACAATGCATCAACAATAACATTTTCTTTACCCTTCTTTTGTTTAATGACATAAGGAAAGTCTCAATGAATTCAACCCATTTAGCATGTCTACGATTCAGTTTAGCTTGACTTTTAATATGTTTCAAAGATTCATGATCGAATGTATAACAAATTCTTTGGGCCATAAATAATGTTGCCATGTTTCTAAAGTCCGAACAAGAGCATATAATTCTTTATCATAAGTAGAGTAATTCAGACTAGGCCCACTCAATTTTTCGTAAAAGTATGCAACAGGTTTGCCATCTTGTAATAACACACCTCCTAATCCAATTCCACTAGCATCACATTCAAGCTCAAAAGTCTTATTAAAATCAGGAAGTTGGAGTAAAGGAGCATGTGTCAACTTAGCTTTCAATACCGTGAAGGCTTCTTCCGTGCGGTACCCCAAACAAAAGGCACATCCTTCTTTGTAAGCTCGTTGAGAGGTGCAGCAATGGTGCTGAAATCTCTCACAAAACGCCTATAGAAACCAGCGAGGCCAAGGAAACTCCTCACTTGTGTGACCGTTTTGGGCTGCGCCAACTCTCAATAGCTTCAATCTTGGCTTTATCAACTTCAATTCCTGTGGAGTAACAACATAGCCAAGAAAAGATACTCGGTCGGTGCAAAAGGTGCACTTCCCAAGGTTACCAAACAAACATGCATCACGAGAGCATTAAAAACAACACGTAAATGTTCCAAATGTTCTTCCAAAGATTTGCTATAAATCAGTATATCATCAAAATAGACTACCACAAATCGTCCAATGAAAGCACGTAAAACTTCGTTCATTAATCTCATGAAAGTACTAGGTGCATTAGTTAACCCAAAAGGCATGACTAACCACTCATATAATCCAAACTTAGTTTTAAATGCTGTTTTCCATTCATCTCCCAATTTCATACGAATTTGATGGTATCCACTACGCAAATCAACTTTGGAGAATATTGTAGAGCCACTCAATTCATCAAGCATATCATCTAGCCTAGGAATAGGGTGACAATAACGAATAGTAATATTATTAATGCCTCTACAATCAACACACATACGTGACGTACCATCCTTTTTCGCACGAGAATAATAGGAACAACACAAGGACTAAGGGATTCGCGATATAACCTTTGTCGAGCAGCTCCTGTACTTGACGATAATCTCCTTCGTCTCCTCCGGATTGGTACGGTATGGTGCACGGTTGGTAATGATGCACCGGAATTAAGTCAATTTGATGCTCAATCCTCGAATAGGTGGTAATCCGGTGGCACGCCTTGTGGAAAGACGCCAATGAACTCCCTGCAAAATGTTAGTGACAGCAGGGGGCAAAGAGGAAGGCACGTCCTCGAATGAAAATAATGCCTCTTTGCACACAAAAGCATAGCAAATAAATTTGCTAAAATCTAGCTCATCAATATCAGATTTGGTGGCAAGTAAACATGCACTTTTCAATTTAATTTCGAAGCAACAGTAGATGGTTTATTATTAGGCTTCATGTGTTGCTCAAATTCTTTTGCCACAATCTGATTTTCACTCTTATTTTTCTCCTGTTTTGCTTTATTAGCTCTATTAATATCATCTTTCAAAACGGACTCAGAGTCATAGGAAGCAAAGTAATATTTTTATCCTTATGAACAAGAGTATCTTGATTGTTTCTACCATGGTGTACAGAATTTTATCAAATTGCCATGGTCTACCAAGTAACAAGGAACATGCTTGCATGGGTACCACATCACAATCAACATAATCAGCATATGTAGAGATACTAAAATGCACACTAACAAAGACGTGTTATCTTAACCTTGCCGCTGTTGTTGAACCATTGGATGTAGTAAGGATGTGGATGTGGTCTTGTGGTGAGAGATAGCTTCTCCACCATCTCCATGCTAGCCAAGTTGTTGCAGCTCCCTCCATCTATGATGACGCTGAATAGAACGTTCCTTCACAACTCCCTTTGTATGGAACAAATTATGCCTCTGATTTTGCTCAGCTTGTGTAACCTGCACACCGAAAACACGTTGAGCAACTAAACATTCATACCTGTCAAGATCTTCAGCAGCCATGTATTGTGTCTCATGGTCGAATCATCTCCACCGTGTTCCTCATGTGTAATAAGAGCCAAAGTCTCCTCATCATAGTCACTAGCGGACTCATACCCACCATCCTCAAGAGCAATCATCACACGCCGAGATTTGCATTCTCTCATAAAATGTACTCTTCCCTTACAACGACGACAAATAATATCACTTGTGTGCCCTGTTGACGCCATGGAAGAAGAAGAGCTCTGTGCAGGCCCGACAGTGTGCTCTTGGCGATAGTGGTGGTTGTGCCCGCTTTCTTGTATCACGGTTGGAGGTGGCACCAAGGAGGTGATGGTGCAAAGGAAGTAGATGATGCACGTGGTGTCCATGATGAAGGTCGACCTGCAGAAAAGTTAGTGCGGCGCCAATGCTGCCGATCCTCAAGACTTCACGCTCAGCTTTACAAGCAAGATGGAATAAACGAGTGATATTATTATAATCCTTATAGTCTAGAATGGTCTGAATATCTCTATTTAATCCACCCAGAAAACGTGCAAGCATAGCTTCATTCTCCTCAACAATACCACATCTAATCAAGCCAGTTTGTAATTCCTGATAATATTCTTCTACAGAATTTTTACCTTGTCTTAAGCGCTGCAATTTTTGAAGTAATTCACGTTGATAATATGGTGGAACCCAACGAGTACGCATAGCAGTTTTCAAAGCAGCCCAAGTAGCTGGAACAGGATATAATCTACAATGTTTAGACCACCAAACACATGCAAAGCTAGTGAAAGCACAAACAGCAGCAGAACACGTCTCTCCTCGTGATATTGTAAACATGTAAATCGTTGTTCAGTTTCTAACTCCCAAGTAAGATATATATCAGGAACATATCTACCCTCAAATGGTAGAATATTCAATTTCAGTTTAGGAGATGGTCATGATCTCGCACTGAGGGGAGCCCTAACATTTCCATTATTTGCATGTGGACGACCTGGTGGTTGTGGTGCTGGTGGTTGCACGTAGTTCGATGTTGATCAACGCCATCCTCGTAATCCCCACATAATCATCCTCCTCGGTACCAGCAGCAGAGAGCAGGAGCCAAAGAAGCACCAACAGCAGAGCAGCGGCACCAGAATTTTGTCCTGGCTCAATAGGAACACGCTGAGCTCGCCCATACCGATTCGGAAGGGGCGAGTTGTTGTCGCTGCAGAGGTGCGATAGGTGCAGCCGGCGGTGGTTGTTGTTGTGGAAAACGCGCGAGCAATTCATCAAACTTGCTATCAAGCTTTGTTTCAAACGTCTTCTCAATGCCATCTATCTTCTCCATGGCCTCGTCAAATCTGTTTAGCACATCTTGCACCTGTCCAATCATCATTTGCTGAAATTTATCATGTAGCTGTTTGTTCGTCAGCTTCTCCCAATCAGTCTCATCGGCTTGTGATCCTGCCATGGTTAGCAGCAATAGAAACACACAAGAATATGGTCCTACAGACTACTAAGAAGTGGTGGTGGTGTATCACAAACCCGTCAAGCAAATCTCAAATTCTTACCAGTTCTTACCCAGCAGCAGGTGGTGAACGGCAACCGTTGTAGTCAAAACTCTCAAAGCTTGGATATAGCGATTACCAGGGAGAATCAAACGCACGACGTAGATGTATGTGGAGCTGGGAAGGCTTATAATATGGTAGCAAAAAGGTCAGCAATAATCAATTCAGAGATGCAAAGTTGAATAAACGCTCAACGACGGTACTGTGCTGGTCCTAGGCTAGACCGTGCTAGAGACGCGAGCCTAGAACACTAACAAAATCACGGCGCTGCACGTAAACAAGGGAAAAGCACACTCTGAATTTTTTTTTCGCTCCTTTTTTTTGCGCTGCTTTTTTTTGCGCTGCTTTTTTTGCGAAAAATCACTATAATGGCGAGTGTCTCAAAACTCTTCCCAGGTCAAACTGACAGGATGGGCACAAAATTTTTCAACCAAATTTTTTTTTCGATCGCCGGACCCAAAAACTGGAAACGGTCAAAAATCTTTCTATAACGGCGATCGCTCAATACGCTTAGAAACACCTAAAAATAGGATAGCCAGAATTTTTTTTTGTCCCGTGCGTTTTTGGAAAATTTTGGGCCTAAACGGAGGGTGGTTTCCGGACTCTTTTTGCAAACCAACCTCTTCTACGGACGGCAAAAGATTGCTGGAATCCGAAACCTACTCAGACAAGGAAACACGAATCGGAAAACTAGATGGATCCTGAAAACAAACCTAATATGCAAGGAACTCGGATTGGTGATGATATATGGCAGCGGTGGTGGTATATGGATACGGATTCGAAGCGGTGGCGGATAAGCGGTGGTGGTATATGGATACGGATTCAAAGCGGCGGCGGATAAGCGGTGGTGGTAGATGGCAGGGCGATGATAATGGTGCGGCGACGGCGTGACAACTTGTGACCAGAACTCGAAACTCTAAAAGACTAGACTCTAAGACCAAGAACTAGACACGACGATGCAACCGCAAATTCAACAATGCAAATACAGAAAAGATTATGCAAAGGCTCGATCTGGTTCGGATAGGATGAACTAACCCTAATTTTTTGTGGCTTTTTCGTGGACTATAGGTATGAAGAACAGACTCGATCTAAACTACTAAAACTGTAAAATCTCACCGAGCAACCCGGAAATCTGATACCACTTGATAGAGGCGGAGGTGTCCCGATCTTCGATGAGATGATAACTATCGATTTGGTGAAGATGACTTTGACGATCCGACTACAAACGCACGACGCTGCGCCTTAGCAATCGCTAAACCAACTCCGAGAGGTTATTGACCACGCCGAGCACAATCAACTCGACCACGAAAATCTATTCCTCGCAAGCAATCGAAGAACAAGCAAGAATATGATAAAAGCAATCTGAATATTGCAGTATATATGAAGTATTGATAAAGGCGGGATCCGTAAGCGGTCTTGGTCTGGTCGTTGGACACAAACGAAGTACACGGTTGCAATGGCTACCTTTAACTAAACAAATCCCGAGTCTAAACGGTGCCCTAAGGGCTGTATATATGGAGGAAGAGGGGTGAATTTCGTGGCCCTTGGTGGAGGGGTCCAAACTAACCCTATCTCTTGTTTCCCCACACATACGGACTCTAAAAATAGCCTATACTAATGTATTTCGAAATTACATGGGCCTGGCCCAATAATAAGGTGACGAAGCACCTAGAATAGCCTCTGGACGAAATTTATGAAGTGGCATCTTGTATATTTTGTCCAAGGCTTCATGCACTCATTATGGTGGCTTCAAAGTCCTGAAATCATCACTTGTAACTCCATTCTTGTCCCCTTGCATGCCATCATCTCCATGCTTGTTCTTGCTCCAATGTTCATCCTTCTCCAAGCTAGGCCCTTCATTTGTAAGCAAAACAAATGTATCCAATTTAGGCAGCATCATATTCTCATGAACATTAGAATCATTACCAAGAAACGAAAGTACCTGGTAATTTAGTTGGCGTGCGCGAGCTCTAGTAATTGGTCCAGTATTTATAGTAGTAGGGGCTGTGGGTGTAACAGTGGTATTGATGTCCTCATCAGTTTGGCAAGTGGAAATGGTGGTGGATAGGGTGGGGAGGGTGTATATGTGTGTGGAAGGTGGCTATGGGCTGCAGAATCTGTAGTTTCGGCAGAGGAAGCCGGATGATCCAGGCCAGGAGCCGGATGATCCGGGCAAGTCCGGATGATCCGGGACTTGGTCCGGATGATCCGGGACTTGGTCCGGATGATCCGAGCAGGTCAACCACGCACGGGAATGGCTCGGGAAGAACACGAAAATGGGATGGAATTTGACGATTTCGGAGATTTTAGGTGGATTTCGAGGGGGAGAAGGTGGGGAAACACAAGATCCAAGAGTTACACACCGAATCCACGGATCAAAAACAACAAAACATCATCAAAACTAACAAATCACAAAAAAATTTGGGGGTATTTTTGTGGGGATTTTCGGGTTTTTAGGACGAAAACAACAAAATCAAGCTAGAAATCACGAGGTAGGGACTCCAAAAACGTGATCAACGTGGCTCTGATACAATATGATGTAGGGTGGAACCCTAATTCGTCGATCTTTCACGTTTGGAGGGGATCCTACGGAGGGGAACACGAAGAACGCGCGGAAGAACGAGAAAAAATCACGGGGAAGAACGAGAGAGACACTCAACCGACAAGAGATCAATCACACAAGGTCTAGATCATCGAAGCACGAGTGATACATGGTCCAAAATCAACAAAGGAAAGATACAAAGGTAGCCGTTTTTCTCCCGGAGGAGGTCTTGAATCCACGAGGGATCTTCCCAGATAGGGTCTTGAATCCGATGGATCTTCTCCTAGACGGAGGTCCTGATCTCCGTGGAGAAGTACCGGTGGATGAGCAAAGGCTCTCACACACAAATATGAGCTAATCCAATGCTAAGTCTCAATGGGAGGATATGGGGTCCTATATATAGAGTTTGGGGCGAAGGGGTACATGGGCTCAGCCCAACAGGCGCGCGCAGGCGCTGGCCGGATGATCCGGACGAGGGTCCGGATGATCCGGGCCTGTCCGGATGGTCCGGGCGGGGACCCGGATGATCCGGAGGCTTGGAGGGTGGCGGCGACGGGCCGGATGTCCGGCTGGTGGTCCGGACGTCCGGGCGGGGTCCGGATGATCCGGCCGGATCCGATGATCCGCCGGGAAGCTTGCTGTTTTGCCGCCAGAAGCGGATCGTCCGGACCGGGGTCCGGATCATCCGGGCTATGTCCGGATCGTCCGGGCCTCTGTCCGGATCGTCCGGCCTCCCTGGTACTTGTTGCTCTCTCCTCTCCGTCTTCACGTATGTCTTCCGCTTCCAATTCTCCTGGCCTCCTAGCGTCTTCATGGTCGACTCCTTGGTGCCTGAGTATGCATAGAGTTTCCATTTGAGGTAGTAACCATGTCTCATGTGAATCGAAGGAGAGTTGTGAGAGGATTGATGTCACTTCGGTTTCAAGAGCTCTTGCACGTGCTTGAGTCATCGGTCCTTGTGGTGTTGTAGGTGTTGATGTAGAGTCCATGGGGATGATGGAAGGATGCTCCGCATCACCTTGGCTTTCCTCCAGGTACCTGATCACACACAAAGTGTCCGTATGAGGTAGTAGCCAAGTCTCATGAGTAGAGAGAGTAAGTTCGGAAAGGAGCGAGTTCACCTTATCTTCGATAGCCTTGGCTCTAGCTCTTGTCATGGGTCCAAGTGGTTATGAGAAAGATGTAGCCACGTCCATGGGGATGAGCGAGGGATGCTCCGCATCATCTCCCCCCCCCCTTGGGAAGGATCCGACCACGGATCGAGATCTTCATCTCCATGGTATGGCGCAAGGTCTTTGACGTTGAAGATGTCGCTCACATTGTACTTGCCTCGTGGTAGGTCTATCTTGTAGGCGTTGTCGTTGTAGCGTGCTACCACCTTGAAAGGTCCATCGGCTCGAGGTAGAAGTTTGGACTTGCGTTCGTTGGGGAAGCGGTCCTTTCGAAGGTGTGTCCACACAAGATCGCCAATGTTGAAGATCATGGGTTGTTTGTTGATATTAAGCTTGGTCGCTAGTCGTTGTACTTGGTGCTCGATGGTGTGCCTTGTATCTTCATGCATCTTCTTGATGTAGCTTGCTTGTGCACTCGCATCCATGTTGGTGCGCTCTTGTAGAGGTAGAGGAAGAATGTCCAATGGGGACAATGGGTTAAAGCCGTAGACGATCTCGAAGGGGGACTTGCCGGTAGTCAAATGTCTTGCGCGGTTGTAGACGTACTCGGCGATGGGTAGACACGCCTCCCACTCCTTGATGTTCTTCTTGATCAATACGCGAAGTAGAGTGGATAGTGTCCGGTTTGTCACCTCCGTTTGGCCGTCGGTTTGAGGACGGTATGCGGATGAGAACAAGAGCTTGATTCCGAGCTTGGCGCATAGAGTCTTCCAAAAGTAACTCAAGAACTTGACGTCGTGGTCGGAGACAATTGTCTTTGGTACTCCATGGAGACGCAAGATTTCCCTAGAAAAGAGATTTGCAATATGTGAAGCATCGTCTACCTTGTTGCAAGGAATGAAATGTGCCATCTTAGAAAATCGGTCCACAACAACAAACACGGAATCCTTTCCATTTTGAGTTCGAGGCAAACCAAGTACAAAACCCATGCTAATGTCTTCCCAAGGTTGATAAGGAATAGGAAGAGGCATGTAAAGACCATGAGATTTAGCTTTTGACTTAGCTTTGCGGCATGTAGAGCATCGAGTAGTGAAGCGTGAGACATCGCAGAACATCTTTGGCCAAAAGTAGTTCTTGGAGAGCGTGGCGAAAGTCTTGTCGTGTCCAAAGTGTCCCATGAGTCCGCCTCCATGAGCCTATTGCAAAAGTAGCAAATGAAGAGAAGACTCGGGAATGCATAGTTTGTTAGCTCTCATAAGATAACCATCCTTGATGTAGTATTGTTCCCAAGATGTATGCATCAAACATTTAGCATAATGAGGTGCAAAAGATGGATCACTAGCATACAAGTCTTTGATGTGCTCAAAACCAATAACATTCAACTCAAGTTTAGTGACAAGCGTACATATGCGTGAAAGTACATCGGCAACTACATTTTCCTTACCCTTAATGTACTTGATCACATATGGGAAAGATTCAATAAATTCACTCCATTTGGCATGACGCTTGTTCAATTTAGTTTGACCTTTCAAGTACTTAAGCGTTTCATGATCGGTATGGATGACAAACTCATGAGGTCTAAGATAATGTTCCCAAACATGTAGTACACGCACTAAAGCATACAATTCCTTGTCATAGACGGGATAGTTAAGTTGAGCACCGGAGAGTTTTTCACTAAAATAAGCAATGGCTCGTTTTTCTTGCATTAAAACTCCGCCAATTCCGGTACCACTTGCATCACAATGAACCTCAAAAGTTTTGTCTAAATTGGGTAAAGCAAGAATCGGAGCATGAGTAAGCAAAGACTTGAGCTCGTCAAAAGCGGTGGATTGCAAAGATCCCCAAACAAAAGGAGCATTCTTCTTACTCAAAGCATGCAAAGGGGCTGCAATAGTGCTAAAGTTTTTCACAAAGCGGCGATAAAAACCCGCAAGACCAAGGAAACTTCGCACTTGTTGCAAATTGGTGGGTTGGGGCCAAGTTTTAATTGCTTCAATTTTAGTTCCATCAACATGGACACCCTTGGAAGAGACAACGAAACCCAAGAAAACCACTTTGTCAACACCAAACGTGCATTTTTTCAAGTTGGCATAAAGACTTTCCTTTCTAAGAGTTTGCAAAACAAGCTTAACATGATCAAGATGCTCTTTCATGGTTTTGCTAAACACAAGAATATCATCGAAATAAACCGCAACAAAGACTCCAATATAAGATCGAAGGACATGATGCATGAGATGCACAAAAGTTCCGGGTGCTTCCGACAAACCCATAGGCATAACCAACCACTCATATAAGCCAAATTTGGTTTTAAAAGCAGTTTTCCATCATCACCCTCATGAATGCAGATTTGATAATAGCCACTTTTAAGATCAATTTTTGAGAAAAAGTTGGCTCCACTAAGTTCATCAAGCATATCATCTAAGCGAGGAATGGGATGCCTATAGCGAACGGTGATAGCATTTATAGGTCTACAATCGGAATACAAGCGGAAACTTCCATCGGGTTTAGGCACAAGTATAACGGGAACGGCACAAGGGCTTAAGCTTTCACGTACATGACCGTTGTCGATTAGTTGTTGTACTTGCCGTTGAATCTCCTTGGTTTCTTCGGGATTGACACGGTATGGGGCTTTGTTTGGAAGTGGCGCTCCGGGGATGAGGTCGATTCGATGCTCAATGCCTCTAAGAGGAGGTAGACCCGGCGGTAGCTCATCGGGGAAAACATCTTGAAATTCCTGCAAAAGAGATTGAAACACTAAAGGTAGCTCGTGAATGGTGTTAGTTTTTGTTTCTCCATCCTAGCACACAAGGACAAAGTGCATCACACTCGATGGGTTCTCACACACTTCTCTCATCTCACCTTTGCTGGCAAAGAGTATGAGGTTTTTCTCTCTAGGCGAAGAGGCGCTCGAGTTTGGCTTGTGGCTCTCACTCACTTTTTGTTGGCTCACTTTCTCACTCTTCTCTCTATGGTGGGTGGCTTGTTTGTCGGCTATCACTTGACTAGGAGACATGGGTCGTAGCACATATTCTTTTCCTTTCATCTTGAAGCTATAGTGGTTTGTACGCCCATTGTGGAAGACACCACGGTCGAATTGCCATGGCCGACCAAGGTGGCACACAGTCATTGGGACCACATCACACTCCAAAGTGTCCTCATATGCACCGATTTTGAAGGATACTTGGACCGTATGCTCAACTCGTATAGTGCCGGAGTCACTTAGCCATTGAACCTTGTAGGGGTGCGGGTGCTTCTTCTTGACCAATTGAAGCTTGGAACATAGTTCTTCGCTTGCCAAGTTGTGGCAACTACCTCCATCGATGATGACCTTGACGGATCGTCCATTGATGCCGGCCTTTGTGTGGAAGATGTGGCATCGTTGGTCTTCTTCTTGTTGATGTTGAAGTGTCAAGACCTTGGAGATAACAAGAGCGGGGCTCGTATCTTCATCACAAAAGACTTGATCATCTTCATCCTCGTTCATGCGCCGGTGGATGGCCACTTGCTCAATAGCTTCCATTTCATCTTCACTCATTGAGTCGTAGGTGCCATCGTCGTTGAGGATCATGGTGCGCTTGTTTGTGCATTCATATGACTTGTGGCCTCGGCCGCCGCAAGTGAAACACTTGACGGAGCTTGTCTTGACGGTCTCATCCGTTGGAGTAGAAGAAGAAGCGCGCGGCTTGAAGTTGCTTGTAGTAGGAGGAAGACGACTTGAACTTGTGGAAGTTTTCTTGTAACTTGACTTGTCGTCGTTGCTTGGAGAAGGCTTGGTTGATGACGGTTGGAGTAGTTGTTGAAGCTTGGTTCTTTGGAGAAGTCAGAGGTCTTGGAAGAGTACTTGGCGTGCATTTGAAGTCATCTTGCACTTGGCGTTTCGCCTTTGTAGCTTGATGCACGAGCTCAATGAGGTTGGAGTAGGGTTGGAAGTCGGCGATCTTCTTGATGGGATGATTGAGTCCATTCAAGAATCGTGCCATTGTTTGCTCATCATCCTCCGTGACATTGGCTCGAATCATGGCAATCTCCATTTCTTTGTAGTATTCTTCAACACTCTTTGTTCCTTGCTTGAGGAGTTGTAGCTTCTTGAAGAGATCGCGGTTGTAGTAGGTTGGCACAAAACGTGCTCGCATGACATCCTTCATTTGATTCCAAGTGGTGATTGGAGGTTCATCTCTTGCTTGTCGGCGCTCAAGGACTTGTTCCCACCATATGAGCACATAGTCTTGGAACTCAAGTGATGCCATAGCGATCTTCTTCACTTCCTCATAGTTGTGCAAACGAAAGATTTTGTCGACCTTCAAGGCCCATGAAAGGTACTCTTCAGGATCATTGCTTCCATTGAACTTGGGCATTGTGAATTTGAGCTTTCCATAGCGTTGCTCTTCATTGTGTTGTTGGCGATGGTGATGATGACGCCCTTGACGTGGAGGGTAATCATCCTCATGTTGCTCTTGGCGTGGAGGAAGTCCATGATCAACTTGCTCTTGTTGACCTTGAGGTTGAGGTGGAGCTTGACGAAGTTGTGAAGGAGCTTGTGGAGCTTGACATTGGGCACGTGGATGGTAGTTCCTCTCTTGGATTTCTTCTCGAAGGGCTTCCTCTTGATTGCGTCGTTCGCGATTGCGGTTGGCGATAGCTCGACTTGATGCTTGAAGGGCACGTTCCGCCTCAAGAGCTTGTGTTTCTCGTTGTTGTCGTTGAAGACGTTGGGCCTCGGCGTCTTGTTGCTCTTGATGTAGGCGCACTCGTTCTTGTTCTTCTTGGCGACGAAGACGTTGTCGTTCTTGAGCTTGAGCAAACGCTACTTGGTTTGATTGAGGACGAGGAACTTGTTCATCGACTTGCTCTTGTGAATGCTTGTCATGTAGCGGGTTGCGAGATGCATGACGGTCTTGACGCGCGGCTCGTCGAGGAGTGTTCGATGACGGTGTACTTGTGCCGGAGAAGGAGTCATCGGAGTGGCGACTTGGGTGGCTCCGACTTGAGTATGACGACGTAGAAGGAGGCCGGTTCACCAACAAGGCGCGGATCTCGTCCATTCTTGCATCGTTCTCTTGCTTGTGCGCGTCGAGCTTGTTGTCGAAGTAGTCTCTTGTACGTTGCTCGGAGAGTCGCAAGTCGGTGGCGAGGTTGTCGGCGCGGTCGCTCATTGCTTGTTGTTCTTGATGTAGAGCTCACAGCGCCAAATAGGTGGCTCTTGGTGACGATGATGACATGTCATCGTCTTGCTCGATGAAGAGTGGGTTGGTAGAAGTACTTGGCCTATCCATCATTTCAAGCAAAATGTGAGTGGTAGAATTAATACCAATGTACCTTTGACCAATGTTGAAGATGAATCAAGTTCACTCAAATGCGGACAATGAAATAGCACTATTGGTACCAATCCTTGTCGATTCTCACACCTACGCAAGTAAAAGCTTTTGGTGGAGCTTGGTTAGGATGGTGGCACAAAATTTGATGCAATAGTAAGTGAGCTTCAATAATGTTGGAAAGGATTCACAAATTTGCAAATGCAACAAGTAGACCAAGCAAGTATGGGTACACGGAAACACACACGCAAATAGATAAATGGGATTGTGCAAACCAAAAGTGAGCCAAAATGTGGAAACCACGAAAATGCTCTTGTTGCACAATACTAGAGAGATGCTAACACGATTGCACAATAGGCGGATACGCAAACTTGTGCACAACCTACTAGGCAAAAATGCAACTATCTCTATCCCAAGTATGCTATATGTATGGTATTTCGGTGCAATGATCCAAGATGATCCAATATGACAATCTTAATGGTGTATGATGCTATGGTTCTTGCTCATAAGCTCGTTGCTTATCTTTCCTCTTTGCTTAAAAGCTTGGGTGGCTCTTTCACTTTTGAGCTCTTTTCTCATGCAAAACTTCACGAACCAAGATAGCAATTGTGTATGCGATGACAACTTTGTGACACACAAGTGGATCTCAAGATATGCACCACGATGGTATGGTATGATCACTAATGTGCACAAGTCACGTTGCCGGCAATACTCAATGGCTAGTCTCGATGGGTAAGCTACGCAAAAGTAGGGCCATGTGGGTTATCAATGCAATTGCAAGGTATGACAAAGATGTCGTCGAAGTTACCGTCCTTGGTGATGTTTAGACCCTTGTGAAGATGAGTCGTGGTGATGATGAAGTAGAACCGTACCTAAATAGCCGAAACACAATAGGACACGGGAACCACAACTCAAAATCTCAAGGACCAAAATATGTTAAGAATCGTCATCGGAGGTATTGGGGAAGATGGTGGTGTATGTGGGTTTGGAAGATGTGGTGGAAGGTGGGGTTGTGTTGGTGGCCGCACTGGAAAAATTCAGTTTCGTCAGGGTTGCACGGACGTCCGGTTTCGGCGGTCGTCCGGTCGTCGGACGTCCGGTAGCTTCCGGTCGTCCGGTGTCTGGGCGATTTTCGGGTACGGGAAGGACTGCTCGGTTTCGGGAAAGAAGAAAATGGTGAGCTCAAAATCGAGTGAATTGGTGGATGGAAAAGGGTGGGGAGGGTGGGTTAAGCTAGATCCACACGCATCAACTCCAATCCATGGACCAAATCCAACAAAATCTCAACTCACGAACAAATCACAAAAAAATTTGGGGCTATTTTTGGTGGGGATTTTCGGATTTAGGACGAAAACAACAAAATCAAGCTAGAAAACATGGGGTAGGGACTCCAAAAACGTGATCAACGTGGCTCATGATACCAATGATGTAGGGTGGAACCCTATAGCGTCGATCTTTCACATTTGGAGTGGATCCTACGGGGGAATCACGAAGAACACGCGGAAGCGCAAGGGGAGACACGGGGAGAACGAGAGAGAATCACTCAACCAACAAGAAATCGATCACACAAGTGCTAGATCACCACACACATAAGGTATCACATGGTTCAAGATCAACAAATGTAAGGATACAAAGGAACCGTTCTTCTCCGAGAGGAGGCCTTGATGTTCTTCCCTAGAAGGGGTCTTGAATCCGCTTGGGGGATCTTCTCCGAAGAGGTCGTGATCTCCGAGGAGAAGTATCCAAGTGGATGAGCAAAGGCTCTCACACAAATATGAGCTAATCCAGTGCTAACCCTAGCTAGGAGGAGGAGGGGTCCTATTTATAGTCTTAGTGAAAAAGGGGGCGAAATAGAGGGGTACATGGGCTGTGGCCCGAAACTGTGCGCAGATAGGTACCGGACGTCCGCTGGGGGCCGGTCGTCCGGTGGCTCAGGAGGGACCGGTCGTCCGGTGACGCCGGACATCCGCTAGAAGCTCTCTGGAATGGACGCGCCGGACGTCCGGAAGTTTCATACTTCCGTTAATTTCGCTTCTCTTGACAGATGCCGGACGTCCGGTGGCTCCGGTCGTCCGCTCGCTGGAGTGTGGCCGGTCGTCTCGTCCGGGCCGGATGTCCGCTCGCTGGGGCCTGGCTGGTGCTTCAGGCACCAGTCGTCCGGTCCGGGCCGGACGTCCGCTTGCTGGGGCCTGATCTGGCTGGGACTTGGCGGCTGGGGCTTCAGGCGCCGGTCGTCCGGTCTGGACCGGATGTCCGGTGGCTGGAGCTTTCTCCGGTGGACCTTCTTCTTGATCTTCTTGGTTGGTAGCTTCGCCTTCTTGTCCAATGGATGTAGATGCACCTTGGCTTTCCTCCAAGTACTTGATCACACACAAAGTGTCCGTATGAGGTAGTAGCCAAGTCTCATGAGTAGAGAGAGTAAGTTCGGAAAGGAGCGAGTTCACCTTATCTTCGATAGCCTTGGTGTTGAGGAAGATGTAGCCACGTCCATGGGGATGAGCGAGGGATGCTCCGCATCACTGCCCCAAAATTTCTTGTCCTCTATAGTGGAGATATCGTTTCCACATATATATTGATGAGGACATCAATACCATTGTTACACCCACAGCCCCTACTGTTACATATACGGGATCAATTACTCGAGCTCGCGCACGCCAATTAAATTACCAGGTACTTTCATTTCTTGGTAATGATTCTAATGTTCATGAGAATATGATGCTGCCTAAATTGGATACATTTGTTTTGCTTACAAATGAAGGGCCTAGCTTGGAGAAGGACGAACATTGGAGCAAGAACACGCATGGAGTTGATGGCATGCGCAAGGGGATCAAGAACGGAGTTACAAGTGATGATTTCAGGACTTTGAAGCCACCATAAGGAGTGCATGAAGCCTTGGACAAAATATACAAGATGCCACTTCATAATATTCGTCCATAGGCTATTCTAGGTGTTCGTCACCTTATTATTGGGCCAGGCCCATGTAATTTCGAAATACTTAAGTATAGGCTATTTTAGAGTCCGTATGTGTGGGGAAACAAGAGTTAGGTTTGGTTTCGACCCCACCCTCAAGGGCCACGAAATTCCTCCTTTTCCCCATATATACAGCCCTTAGGGCGTCGTTTAGACATTGGGTTTTGTTTAGATTAAAAGTTCGCCATAGCTGCAACTTCGCGTGCATTTCGTTTGTGTTCAACGACTGCATAAAGGCGCCACGTAACCCCACCTTGATCAATAAAGCTTTCATCTTATATTCGCAATATCCAGATTGCAATCTCAGTTTCTTGCTTGTTCTTCGCTTGCTCGCAGGAAATAGACCCTCGTGGTCGTTGATCGTGTTCGGCGTGGTCAATAACCTCTCGGAGTTGGTTTAGCGGTTGCTAAGGCGCGACGCCCTCGCGACGTCAGTAGTCGGATCGTCAAAGTCGACTTCCACCAAAGCGAAATCCACCATCTCATCGAAAGACGGACACCTTTGCCTCTATCAAGTGGTATCAGATTTCCAGGTTGCTCGGTGAGATTTTACGATTTTTCGTAGTTTAGATCGAGTCTGTTCTTCATACCTATAGTCCACGAAAAAGCCAAAAAAATTAGTGTTAGTTCATCCCATCCGAACCAATCTGAGCCTTTGCATAATCTTTTTCTGTATTTGCTTTGTTGAATTTATGTTGCATTGATGAGGACATCAATACCATTGTTACACCCACAGCCCCTGCTGCTATACATCTTGGACCAATTACTAGAGCTCACAAGACGCCAACTAAATTACTGTGTACTTTCGTTTCTTGGTAATGATTCTAATGTTCATGAGAATATGATGCTGCCTAAATTGGATACATTTGTTTTGCTTACAAATGAAGGGCCTAGCTTGGAGAAGGACGAACATTGGAGCAAGAACACGCATGGAGTTGATGGCATGCTAAGGATCAAGAACGGAGTTACAAGTGATGATTTCAGGACTTTGAAGCCACCATAAGGAGTGCATGAAGCCTTGGACAAAATATACAAGATGCCACTTCATAATATTCGTCCATAGGCTATTCTAGGTGTTGCGTCACCTTATTATTGGGCCAGGCCCATGTAATTTCGAAATACTTAAGTATAGGCTATTTTTAGAGTCCGTATGTGTGGGGAAACAAGAGTTAGGTTTGGTTTCGGACCCCCACCCTCAAGGGCCACGAAATTCCCTCCTTTTCCCCCATATATACAGCCCTTAGGGCGTCGTTTAGACATTGGGTTTTGTTTAGATTAAAAGTTCGCCATAGCTGCAACTTCGCGTACTTCGTTTGTGTTCAACGACTGCACAAAGGCGCCACGTAACTCCACCTTGATCAATAAAGCTTTCATCTTATTTTGCAATATCCAGATTGCAATCTCAGTTTCTTGCTTGTTCTTCGCTTGCTCGCAGGAAATGCACTCGTGGTCAGGTTGATCGTGTTCGGCGTGGTCAATAACCTCTCGGAGTTGGTTTAGCGGTTGCTAAGGCGCCGACGCCCTCGCAGACGCTCAGAGTCGGATCGTCAAAGTCGACTTCCACCAAAGCGAAATCCACCATCTCATCGAAAGACGGACACCTTTGCCTCTATCAAGTGGTATCAGATTTCCGGGTTGCTCGGTGAGATTTTACAGATTTTTCGTAGTTTAGATCGAGTCTGTTCTTCATACCTATAGTCCACTTAAAAAGCCAAAAAAAATTAGGGTTAGTTCATCCCATCCGAACCAATCTGAGCCTTTGCATAATCTTTTCTGTATTTGCTTTGTTGAATTTGCGGTTGCATTGATGAGGACATCAATACCATTGTTACACCCACAGCCCCTGCTGCTATACATACTGGACCAATTACTAGAGCTCTCAAGACGCCAACTAAATTACTGGTACTTTCGTTTCTTGGTAATGATTCTAATGTTCATGAGAATATGATGCTGCTTAAATTGGATACATTTGTTTTGCTTACAAATGAAGGGCCTAGCTTGAAGAAGGATGAACATTGGAGCAAGAACAAGCATGGAGATGATGGCATGCAAGGGGGACAAGAATGGAGTTACAAGTGATGATTTCAGGACTTTGAAGCCACCATAATAGTACATGAAGCCTTGGACGAAATATACAAGATGCCACTTCATAAATTTCGTCCAGAGGCTATTCTAGGTGTCTGCGTCACCTTATTATTGGGCCAGGCCCATGTAATTTCGAAATACATTAGTATAGGCTATTTTTAGAGTCCGTATGTGGGGAAACAAGAGATAGGGTTAGTTTGGACCCTCCACCAAGGGCCACGAAATTCACCCCTCTTCCTCCATATATACAGCCCTTAGGACACCGCTTATACTTTGGGTTTTGTTTAGATTAAAAGTTCGCCATAGCTGCAACTTCGCGATTTCGCTTGTGTTCAATGACCGCACAAAGGCGCCACAGTAACCCCACCTTGATCAATAAAGCTTTCATCTTATATTCGCAATATCCAGATTGCAATCTCAGTTTCTTGCTTGTTCTTCGCTTGCTCGCAGGAAACAGACCTTCGTGGTCGTTGATCGTGTCTCGCGTGGTCAATAACCTCTCGGAGTTGGTTTAGCGATTGCTAAGGCGCGACGTCCTCGCACGTTCGTAGTCGGATCGTCAAAGTCGACTTACACCAAAGCGAAATCCACCATCTCATCGAAAGACGGGACACCTTTGCCTCTATCATGCATCGTCGTGTCTAGTTGCTGGTCTTAGAGTCTAGTCTTTTAGAGTTTCGAGTTCTGGTCATAAGTTGTCACGCCGCCGCCGCACCATCATCATCGCCCCCGCCATCTACCACCACCGCTTATCCGCCACCGCTTCAATCCAGACGATATACCACCACCGCTGCCATATACCACCACCGTTGCCATATACCACCACCATATATCCACCACCAATCCGAGTTCCTTGCATATTAGGTTTGTTTTCAGGATCCATCTAGTTTTCCGATTCGTGTTTCCTTGTCTGAGTAGGTTTCGGATTCCAGCAATCTTTTGCCGTCCGTAGAAGAGGTTGGTTTCTAAGCGTATTGAGACAGTCCCCGTTATAGAAAGTTTTTTTTGACCCGTTTCCAGTTTTTGGGTCCGGGCAGTCGAAAAAAAAATTTGGGCGAAAAAATTTCGTGCCCATTCTGCAGTTTGACTTGGGAAGAGTTTTGTGACACTCGCCATTATAGTGATTTTTGCAAAAAAAAGAGCAAAAAAAAAAAGCAAAAAAAAGAGGAGCGAAAAAAAATTCAGAGTGTGCTTTTCCTTGTTTACGCCCAGCGCCGTGATTTCGTTAGTGTACTAGGCTCGCGCCTCTAGCACGGTTCAGCCTAGGACCAAAGACAAGACTGCTGCTGAGCGCTTATTCAACTTTGCATCTCTCGAATTGATTGTTGTCGACCTTTTTTGCTACCATATTATAAGCCTTCCCAGCTCCACATACATCTACGTCGGCGCTTGATTCTCCCGGTAATCGCTATAGCCAAGCTTTGAGAGTTTTGACTACAACGGTTGCCGATCACCGCCGCTGCTGGGTAAGAACTGGTAAGAATTTGAGATTTGCTTGACGGATTTGTGACCGCCCACCACACCACCACCACCACTTCCTAGTAGTCTCAGAGGATCATATTCTTGTGTGTTTCTATTGTTGCTAACCATGGCAGGATCACAAGTCGATGAGACTGATTGGGAGAACCCGACGAACAAACAGCTACATGATAAGTTTCAGCAAATGATGATTGGACAGTGCAAGACGTGCTAAACAGATTTGACGAGGCTATGGAGAAGATAGATGGCATTGAGAATACGTTTGAAACAAAGCTTGATAGCAAGTTTGATGAATTGCTCGCTGCTTTTCCACAACCACCGCGGCTGCACCTATCGCACCTCTCAAGAACGACAACAACTACGCCCCTTCCGAATCAAGATAGACGAGCTCAGCGTGTTCCTATTGAGCCAGACAAAATTCTGGTGCCGCTGCCATCGCTGTTGGTGCTTCTTTGGCTCCTACTACTGCTGCTGGTGGTACCGAGGAGGATGATGAGTATGTGGGTGATTATGAGGATGAGGTTGATCAACATCGAACCACGTGCAACCACCAGCACCACAACCACCGTGTCGCCCACATGCAAATAATGGCAATATTAGGGCTCCCCTCAGTACGAGATCATGACCATCTCCCTAAACTGAAATTGAATATTCCACCATTTGAGGGTAGATATGTTCCGATATATATCTTACTTGGGAGTTAGAAACTGAACAACGATTTACATGTTTACAATATCCCGAGGAGAGACGTGTTCCGCTGCTGTTTGTGCTTTCACTAGCTTTGCATGTGTTTGGTGGTCTGAACATTGTAGATTATATCCTGTTCCAGCTACTTGGGCTGCTTTGAAAACTGCTATGCGTATCGTTGGGTTCCACCATATTATCAACGTGAATTACTTCAAAAATTGCAGCGCTTAAGACAAGGAAAAACTCAGAGAAGAATATTATCGTGAATTACAAACCTGGCTTGATTAGATGTGGTATTGTTGAGGAGAATGAAGCTATGCTTGCACGTTTTCGGGTGGATTAAATAGAGAGATTCGACCATTCTAGACTATAAGGATTATAATAATATCACTCGCTTATTCCATCTTGCTTGTAAAGCTGAACGTGAAGTGCAGGATCGGATGTGCATTGGCGCGCACTAACTTTTCTCGCAGGTCGACCTTCATCATGGACACCACGTGCATCATCTACTTCCACCGCACCATCACCTCCTTGGTGCCACCTCCAACCGTGATACAAGAAAGGTGCACAACCACCACTATCTCGCCAAGAGCACACTGCCGGCCTGCACAGAGCTCTTCTTCTTCCATGGCGCCAACAGGGCACACAAGTGATATTATTTGTCGTCGTTGTAAGGGAAGAGGACATTTTTGAGAGAATGCAAATCTCAGCGTGTGATGATTGCTACCGAGGATGGTGGGTATGAGTCCGCTAGTGACTATGATGAGGAGACTTTGGCTCTTATTACACATGAGGAACACGGTGGAGATGATTCTGATCATGAGACACAATACATGGCTGTCAAGATGCCGACAGTATGAATGTTTAGTTGCTCAACGTGTTTTGAGTGTGCAGAGTTACACAAGCTGAGCAAAATCAGAGGCATAATTTGTTCCATACAAAGGAGTTGTGAAGGAACGTTCTATTCAAGGCCATCATAGATGGAGGAGCTGCAACAACTTGGCTAGCATGGAGATGGTGGAGAAGCTATCTCTCACCACAAGACCACATCCACATCCTTACAATGGTTCAACAACAGCGGCAAGGTTAAGGTAACACGCATCTGTTCGTGTGCATTTTAGTATCTCTACATATGCTGATTATGTTGATTGTGATGTGGTACCTATGCAAGCATGTTCCTTATTACTTGGTAGACCATGGCAATTTGATAAAATTCTGTACACCATGGTAGAAACAATCAAGATACTCTTGTTCATAGGATAAAATATTACTTTGCTTCCTATGACTCCTAATTCCATTTTGAAAGATGATATTAATAGAGCTAATAAAGCAAAACAGAGAAAAATAAGAGTGAAAATCAGATTGTGGCAAAAGAATTTGAGCAACACATGAAGCCTAATAATAAACCATCTACTGTTGCTTCGAAATTAAATTGAAAAGTGCATGTTTACTTGCCACCAAATCTGATATTGATGAGCTAGATTTTAGCAAATCTGTTTGCTATGCTTTTGTGTGCAAAGAGGCATTATTTTCATTCGAGGACGTGTTTTCCTCTTTGCCCCCTCGCTGTCACTAACATTTTGCAGAGTTCGCCGACGCCTTTCCACAAGACGTGCCACCGGATTACCACCTATTCGAGGGATTGAGCATCAAATTGACTTAATTCCGTGCATCATTACCCAACCGCACCATACCGCATCAATCCAGAGGAGACGAAGGAGATTATGCGTCAAGTACATGTGAGCTGCTCGACAAAGGTTATATACGCGAATCCCTTAGTCATTGTGTTGTTCCTATTATTCTAGTGCCGAAAAAGGATGGTACATCACGATGTGTGTTGATTGTAGAGGCATTAATAATATTACTATTCGTTATCGCCACCCTATTCCTAGGCTAGATGATATGCTTGATGAATTGAGTGGCTCTACAATATTCTCCAAAGTTGATTTATGAGTGGATACCATCAAATTCGTATGAAATTGGGAGATGAATGGAAAACAGCATTTGAAACTAAGTTTGGATTATATGAGTGGTTTGTCATGCCTTTTGGGTTAACTAATGCACCTAGTACTTTTATGAGATTAATGAACGAAGTTTTACGTGTTTTCATTGGACGATTTGTGGTAGTCTATTTTGATGATATACTGATTTATAGCAAATCTTTGGAAGAACATTTGGAACATTTACGTGTTGTTTTTAATGCTCTACGTGATGCACGTTTGTTTGGTAACCTTGGGAAGTGCACCTTTTGCACCGATCGAGTATCTTTTCTTGGCTATGTTGTTACTCCAGAGGGAATTGAAGTTGATAAAGCCAAGATTGAAGCTATTGAGAGTTGGCCGCAGCCCAAAACGGTCACACAAGTGAGGAGTTTCCTTGGCCTCGCTGGTTTCTATAGGCGTTTTGTGAGAGATTTCAGCACCATTGCTGCACCTCTCAATGAGCTTACAAAGAAGGATGTGCCTTTTGTTTGGGGTACCGCATGGGAAGAAGCCTTCACGGTATTGAAAGATAAGTTGACACATGCTACTTTACTCCAACTTCCTGATTTTAATAAGACTTTTGAGCTTGAATGTGATGCTAGTGGAATTGGATTAGAGGTGTGTTATTACAAGATGGCAAACCTGTTGCATACTTTTCTCAAAAATTGAGTGGGCCTAGTCTGAATTACTCTACTTATGATAAAGAATTATATGCTCTTGTTCGACTTTAGAAACATGGCAACATTATTTATGGCCCAAAGAATTTGTTATACATTCTGATCATGAATCTTTGAAACATATTAAAAGTCAAGCTAAACTGAATCGTAGACATGCTAAATGGGTTGAATTCATTGAGACTTTCCCTTATGTCATTAAACACAAGAAGGGTAAAGAAAATGTTATTGCTGATGCATTGTCTCGTCGCTATACTATGGTTTCACAACTTGACTTCAAAATATTTGGTTTGGAGACCATCAAAGATCAATATGTGCATGATGCTGATTTTAAAGATGTATTGCAGAATTGTAAAGAAGGAAGAACATGGAACAAGTTTATCGTTAATGATGGATTTGTGTTCGTGCTAACAAGCTATGCATTCCAGCTAGCTCCGCTCGCCTTTTGTTGTTGCAGGAGGCGATGGAGGAGGACTAATGGGACACTTTGGTGTGAAGAAGACGGAGGACGATTTGCTACACATTTCTTTTGGCCAAAGATGAGACGGATGTTGAGCGCTTTATTGCTCGCTGCACTACATGTCAAAAAGCTAAGTCACGACTCAATCCTCATGGTTTATATATGCCTTTGCTGCACTCTAGTGTTCCTTGGGAGGATATATCTATGGACTTTGTTTTAGGTTTACCTAGAACAAAGAAGGGAGGATAGCATATTTGTTGTCGTGGATAGATTCTCTAAAATGGCACACTTTATACCATGTCATAAAAGCGATGATGCTGTCAATGTTGCTGATTTGTTCTTTCGTGAAATTATTCGCTTGCATGGTGTGCCAAATACTATTGTTTCAGATCGTGATACTAAATTTCTTAGCCACTTTTGGAGATGTTTATGGGCTAAGTTGGGGACTAAATTGCTTTTTAGTACTACTTGTCACCCCAAACCGATGGACAAACCAAGTAGTCAATAGAACATTGTCTACTATGCTTAGGGCTGTTCTAAAGAATAATAAGAAAATGTGGGAGGAATGCTTGCATCATATTGAATTTGCTTATAATCGCTCATTGCATTCTACTACTAAGATGTGCCCTTTGATGTTGTGTATGGTTTCCTACCCGTGCACTTATTGATTTGTTGCCTCTTCCATTTTCGGAGAAGGTTAATTTTGATGCTAAAGAACATGCTGAATTGATTTTAAAAATGCATGAGTTAACTAAGGAAAACATTGAGCGATGAATGCTAAATATAAACTTGCTGGAGATAAGGGTAGAAAACATGTTGTGTTTGCACCGGAGATTTTGTTTGGTTACATTTATGTAAGGATAGATTTCTGTTTTGCGCAAATCAAAGCTAATGCCACGTGCTGCTGGTCCCTTTAAGGTGTTGGAGAAAGTAAATGATAATGCATATAAACTTGAGCTGCCTACAGATTTTGGGGTTAGTCCCACTTTTAACATTGCAGATTTGAAGCCATATTTGGGTGAGGAAGATGAACTTCCGTCGAGGACGACTTCATTTCAAGAAGGGAGGATGATGAGGACATCAATACAATTGTTACACCCACAGCCCCCGCTGCTATACATACCGGACCAATTACTAGAGCTCACAAGACGCCAACTAAATTACTGTGTACTTTCGCTTCTTGGTAATGATTCTAATGTTCATGAGAATATGATGTGCTTAAATTGGATACATTTGTTTTGCTTACAAATGAAGGGCATAGCTTGGAGAAGGATGAACATTGGAGCAAGAACAAGCATGGAGATGATGGCATGCGCAAGGGGGACAAGAATGGAGTTACAAGTGATGATTTTAGGACTTGAAGCCACCATAATGAGTGCATGAAGCCTTGGACGAAATATACAAGATGCCACTTCTTAAATTTCGTCCATAGGCTAATCTAGGTGCTGCGTCACCTTATTATTGGGCCAGGCCCATGTAATTTCGAAATACATTAGTATAGGCTATTTTAGAGTCCGTATGTGTGGGGAAACAAGAGATAGGGTTAGTTTCGACCCCTCCACCAAGGGCCACGAAATTCACCCCTCTTCCTCCATATATACAGCCCTTAGGGCACCGCTTAGACTTTGGGTTTTGTTTAGATCAAAAGTTCGCCATAGCTGCAACTTCGCTGCATTTCGCTTGTGTTCAACGACTGCATAAAGCGCCACAGAACCCCACCTTGATCAATAAAGCTTTCATCTTATATTCGCAATATCCAGATTGCAATCTCAGTTTCTTGCTTGTTCTTCGCTTGCTCGCAGGAAATAGACCTCGTGGTCAGGTTGATCGTGTTCGCGCGTGGTCAATAACCTCTCGGAGTTGGTTTAGCGATTGCTAGGCGCGACGCCCTCGTGACTTCAGTAGTCGGATCGTCAAAGTCGACTTCCACCAAAGTGAAATCCACCATCTCATCGAAAGACGGGACACCTTTGCCTCTATCAATTTTCGGCCAAATGAGATTGCCCGGATCATAGAGCATCTGCAGAAAGGTACGTTTTCCCTACCAGGGGAGCCCGGATCATTACCAGGACTGCTCAATTTCCAAAAAAATAGGACTGCTCTTTTTTTTGGAAACCAACCTCTTCTATGCACGGCAAAAGATTGCTGGAATCCGAAACCTACTCAGACAAGGAAACACGAATCGGAAACTAGATGGATCCCGAAAACAAACCTAATATGCAAGGAACTCGGATTGGTGGCGGATAAATGGTGGTAGGATATGGCAGCGGTGGTGGTATATGGATACGGATTCGAAGCGGTGGCGGATAAGCGGTGGTGGTAGATGGCAGGGGCGATGATGATGGTGCGCGCGACGGGCGTGACAACTTATGACCGTAACTCAAACTCTAAAAGACTAGGCTCTAAACCAGCAACTAGACACCACGATGCAACCGCAAATTCAACAACGCAAATACGTAAAAGATTATGCAAAGGCTCGATTGGTTCAGATATGATGAACTAACCCTAATTTTTTTGTGGCTTTTTCGTGGATCGTAGGTATGAAGAACAGACTCGATCTAAACTACTTAAAATGTAAAATCTCACCGAGCAACTCGAAATCTGATACCACTTGATAGAGGCAAAGGTGTCCCGCCTTCGATGAGATGGTGGATTTCGCTTTGGTGGAAGTCGACTTTGACGATCCGACTACGAACGGCGAGGACGCCGCGCTTTAGCAATCGCTAAACCAACTCCGAGAGGTTATTGACCATGCCGAGCACGATCAACTCGACCACGAAGGTCTGTTTCGCGAGCAAACGAAGAACAAGCAAGAAACTGAGATTGCAACTGGATATTGCGAATATAAGATGAAAGCTTTATTGATCAAGGTGGGGTTCTCGTGACGCCTTTGTCCGGTCGTTGAACACAAACGGCACGCGGGTTGCAGCTATGGCTAACTTTTAATCTAAACAAAACCCAAACTCTAAACGGTGCCCTAAGGGCTGTATATATGGAGGAAGAGGGGTGAATTTCGTGGCCCTTGGTGGAGGGGTCCGAAACTAACCCTATCTTTTGTTTCCCCACACATACGGACTCTAAAAATAGCCTATACTAATGTATTTCGAAATTACATGGGCCTGGCCCAATAATAAGGTGACGCAGCACCTAGAATAGCCTCTGGACGAAATTTATGAAGTGGCATCTTGTATATTTCGTCCAAGGCATCATGCACCCATGATAGAGGCAAAGGTGTCCCGTCTTTCGATGAGATGGTGGATTTCGCTTTGGTGGAAGTCGACTTTGACGATCCGACACTTAACGTGCGAGGACGCCGCTACTTTAGTGATGTAGGTTGGAACCCAATAGCGCCGATCTTTCACGCTTGGAGCGGATCCTCAAGAACACGATGAACACGGGAAGAACGGGAGAAATCACAAGGGGAAACACTCAAGAACAAGTCCAAATCACACATCCACTAGACAATCAAACACACAAGATCCACAGGTACATGAACAACAAAGGAAAGATACAAGGTAAGGTTCATCTCCAAGAGGAGGTCTTGATGATATCCTAGACGGATCTTCCCACAAGGGGGTCTTGATGATATCCTCATGATCTTCTCCTAGATGGAGGTCTTGGCCTCCAATGGAGTAGTGGTCTCTCTCTCTCAAGAGTAGAGACAGGTAGGAGCAAAGCTCACCTAAGAATGAGCTATCACTTTGCTAACCCTAGAAAGGAGGTGGGGAGGAGTATATATAGTCTTAGCCACGAAGGGGTGAGTGGGGGAAGGGATACATGGGCTTTGGGACCGATTCTGCGCGCAGGCAGGCGAGGCCCGGATGATCCGGATGGGGGTCCGGATGATCCGGCCGTCGTCCGATGATCCGGAGGTGACCCGGATGAGCCGCTTAAGGAGGACCTTCTGTCATCGGACGATTTGTCCGGATGATCCGGGTGCACCGGATGATCCGCCGAGCCCGGATGATCCGGACGGCGTCCGGACGTCTGCCTGCTCTCCGCAAAAGCCCGCCTTCTTCTCCTTTCTTCCGCCTTTCTTCCACGCTTCTCGAGGACGGTGTAGTCGCTTCCTTGGCGCTTGCACTCCTCCTTGACATCCGTGAAGGTCCGGATAATACCTATGCATGCACACGTAAGGAGTGTCAAGTAGTATACCATCCTCGAGAGTGTCAAGTGAGCACGTAAAGGAGAAGATTCACCTTTGAGTATGTGAAGTAGATGTGGCACATGTCACTTGCCAAACGAACTCTTGACATGGTGATGTCCATAGGATGCTCCGCATCATCCCTCCCCTTGGTAAAGATCCGACTGGATCAAATCCAAATCACCATTGGAAAGAGATGATGTCGCTGTAGAAGTGGACGATCACCAAGCATTCGGCTATCTTGTAGTTCCAAATGGGCACTCTCCAATGTCGCACCGCCTTGTAATTCCTTCAAAATTAGCAAAGATAACAAGCACTTGAAAACAAATGTGGTTGTCAAGAGCAAAACCAAGCATTCAAGAGGTGATTCACCCAACAAGTGTTGTCATCAAGCATAGCATATGGTTTGACAAAGAAGTGTGGCATGGCATTTGAGCTTATAAATTGAGCGCAATCAAGTATATCATGGGAACAAGCATGCAAATGGGAGGTGAAGATGCAAATATATGTGATAAGTGAACAAGCATCTACCTCAAGGTCATAGCAAGCATGCATAAAGAGCTCAATGAACGGTCTATGGTAGGCATAAGAGTCATTCACAACACCAAATATAGTGAAATGTCTAAACACATGGGGCAAGTGCAAGACAATCCAAGCATAACGTGCATAGGGTGTAGTGAAGATATTGTGGCACTCAACACAATGGAAAGAGCAATTGTTCGTCATGTGTGAGGCAATCAAGTCAAACATTTGACAAGCAAAGGACATGGCATATGTGAAGAAATGATATTGGTGCAACCAACCATAAGATAGTAGCAAGTAGTCCAAAATTGGGTGCAACACACAAGGTATGTATGTCATGAAGCGTGGAATGTGGCAATCATGATAGAAAGCATTATCTCTAACATGCGTGCAAATGGTGCAAGCAACACATGAAGTATGATCCACAATATCCAAGCTCAAGAAGTGATGAGGACATCAATACCATTGTTACACCCACAGCCCCCTGCCGCTATACATACCGGACCAATTACTAGAGCTCACAAGACGCCAACTAAATTACTGTACTTTCGCTTTCTTGGTAATGATTCTAATGTTCATGAGAATATGATGCTGCTTAAATTGGATACATTTGTTTTGCTTACAAATGAAGGGCCTAGCTTGGAGAAGGATGAACATTGGAGCAAGAACACACATGGAGTTGATGGCATGCTAAGGAGATCAAGAACGGAGTTACAAGTGATGATTTCAGGACTTTGAAGCCACCATAAGGAGTGCATGAAGCCTTGGACGAAATATACAAGATGCCACTTCATAATATTCGTCCATAGGCTAATTCTAGGTGCTCAGGCCACCTTATTATTGGGCCAGCCCATGTAATTTCGAAATACATTAGTATAGGCTATTTTTAGAGTCCGTATGTGGGGAAACAAGAGATAGGGTTAGTTTCGACCCTCCACCAAGGGCCACGAAATTCACCCCTCTTCCTCCATATATACAGCCCTTAGGGCACCGCTTAGACTTGGGTTTTGTTTAGATCAAAAGTTCGCCATAGCTGCAACTTCGCTGCATTTCGCTTGTGTTCAACGACTGCATAAAGGCGCCACGTAACCCCACCTTGATCAATAAAGCTTTCATCTTATATTCGCAATATCCAGATTGCAATCTCAGCTTGCTTGTTCTTCGCTTGCTCGCAGGAAATTGACCTCGTGGTCGTTGATCGTGTTCGCGTGGTCAATAACCTCTCGGAGTTGGTTTAGCGACATAAGGCGCGACGCCCTCGCACGTCAGAGTCGGATCGCCAAAGTCGATTTCCACCAAAGCAAAATCCACCATCTCATCGAAAGACGGACACCTCGCCTCTATCAAGTGGTATCGAGCGAGTCTCGTTTCTTCATACCTACAGATCCACTAAAAAAAGCCACAAAAAAATTTAGGTTAGGTCATCATATCCCAACCAATCTGAGCCTTTGCATAATCTTTTTTCAGATTTGCGTTGTTGAATTTGCGGTTGCATCGCCGTGTCTAGTTGCTGGTCTTAGAGTCTAGTCTTTAGAGTTTCGAAGTTCTCGTCATAAGTTGTCACGCCGCCACCGCACCATCATCATCGCCCCTACCATCTACCACCACCGCTTATCCGCCACCGCTTCAACTGATCCATATACCACCACCGCTGCCATATACCACCACCGCTGCTATATACCACCACCATATATCCACCACCAATCCGAAGTTCCTTGCATATTCGATTTGTTTTCGGATCCATCTAAATTCGATTCGTGTTTCCTTGTCTCGAGTAGGTTTTGATTCCAGCAATCTTGTCCGTCCGAGAAGAGGTTTGTTTCCAAAAAAAGAGTCCGAAACCACCTCCGCTTAGGCCCAAAATTTTCCAAAACGCACGGATAAAAAATTTTTCGCTATCCTATTTTAGGTGTTTCTGCCGTATTGAGCCGTCAACGTTATAGAAAGTTTTTTGACCCGCTTCAGCTTTTGGGTCCGGCAAAAAAAAAAAATTTGGTCGAAAAAATTTCGTGCCCATCCCGTCTGGCTTGACCTGGAAGAGTTTTGAGACACTCGCCATTATAGTGATTTTTCGCAAAAAAAAAAAGCAGCGCAAAAAAAAAAGCAGCATAAAAAAAAAAGAGCGAAAAAAAATTCAGAGTGTGCTTTTCCTTTGTTTACGCAGCGCCGTGATTTTGTTAGTGTTCTAGGCTCGCCTCTAGCACGGTTCAGCCTAGGACCAAGACAAGATCCGCTGCTGAGCGCTTATTCAACTTTGCATCTCTCGATTTGATTATTGTCAATCTTTTTGCTACCATATTATAAGCCTTCCCAGCTCCACATACATCTACGCCGTATGCTTGATTCTCCCCGTAATCGCTATAGCCAAGCTTTGAGAGTTTTGACTACAACGGTTGCCGATCACCGCCGCTGGGTAAGAACTGTAAGAATTTGAGATTTGCTTGACGGATTTGTGATCGCCCACCACACCACCACCAGGTGGATTTCGCTTTGGTGGAAGTCGACTTTGACGATCCGACTACGAACGTGCGAGGACGTCGCGCCTTAGTGATGTAGGTTGGAACCCAATAGCGTCGATCTTTCACGTTTGGAGCGGGATCCCTCGAAGAACACGATGAACACGGGGAAGAACGGGGAGAAATCACAAGGGGAAACACTCAAGAACAAGTCCAAATCACACATCCACTAGACAATCAAACACACAAGATCCACAGGGTACATGAACAACAAAGGGAAAGATACAAGGTAAGGTTCATCTCCAAGAGGAGGTCTTGATGATATCCTAGACGGATCTTCCCACAAGGGGGGTCTTGATGATATCCCGCGGGATCTTCTCCTAGATGGAGGTCTTGGCCTCCAATGGAGTAGTGGTCTCTCTCTCTCAAGAGTAGAGACAGGTAGGAGCAAAGCTCACCTAAGAATGAGCTATCACTTTGCTAACCCTAGAAAGGAGGTGGGGGAGGAGTATATATAGTCTTAGCCACGAAGGGGTGAGTGGGGGAAGGGATACATGGGCTTTGGGACCGATTCTGCGCGCAGGCAGGCGAGGCCCGGATGATCCGGATGGGGGTCCGGATGATCCGGCCGTCGTCCGGATGATCCGGGAGGTGACCCGGATGAGCCGGCTTAAGGAGGACCCTTCTGTTGTCATCGGACGATTTGTCCGGATGATCCGGTGCACCGGATGATCCGCCGAGCTCGGATGATCCGGACGGCGGTCCGGACGTCCGGCCTGGCTCCGCAGCCCGCTCCGTCTTCTTCTCCTTTCTTCCGTCTTCTCTTCCACGCTTCCCTCGCGGACGGTGTAGTCGTTCCTTGGCGCTTGCACTCCTCCTTGACATCCGTGAAGGTCCGACAATACCTATGCATGCACACGTAAGGAGTGTCAAGTAGTATACCATCCTCGAGAGTGTCAAGTGAGCACGTGTAAAGGAGAAGATTCACCTTTGAGTATGTGAAGTAGATGTGGCACATGTCACTTGCCAAACGAACTCTTGACATGGTGATGTCCATAGGATGCTCCGCATCATCCCCTCCCCCTTGGTAAAGATCCGACCTCGGATCGAAATCCAAATCACCATTGGAAAGAGATGATGTCGTCGTGTAGAAGTGGACGATCACCAAGCATTCGTCATCTTGTAGTTCCAAATGGGCACTCTCCAATGTCGCACCGTCTTGTAATTCCTTCAAAATTAGCAAAGATAACAAGCACTTGGAAAAACAAATGTGGTTGTCGTAAGAGCAAAACCAAGCATTCAAGAGGTGATTCACCCAACAAGTGTTGTCATCAAGCATAGCATATGGTTTGACAAAGAAGTGTGGCATGGCATTTGAGCTTATAAATTGAGCGCAATCAAGTATATCATGGGAACAAGCATGCAAATGGGAGGTGAAGATGCAAATATATGTGATAAGTGAACAAGCATCTACCTCAAGGTCATAGCAAGCATGCATAAAGAGCTCAATGAACGGTCTATGGTAGGCATAAGAGTCATTCACAACACCAAATATAGTGAAATGTCTAAACACATGGGGCAAGTGCAAGACAATCCAAGCATAACGTGCATAGGGTGTAGTGAAGATATTGTGGCACTCAACACAATGGAAAGAGCAATTGTTCGTCATGTGTGAGGCAATCAAGTCAAACATTTGACAAGCAAAGGGACATGGCATATGTGAAGAAATGATATTGGTGCAACCAACCATAAGATAGTAGCAAGTAGTCCAAAAATTGGGTGCAACACACAAGGTATGTATGTCATGAAGCGTGGGAATGTGGCAATCATGATAGAAAGCATTATCTCTAACATGCGTGCAAATGGTGCAAGCAACACATGAAGTATGATCCACAATATCCAAGCTCAAGAAGTGATGAGGACATCAATACCATTGTTACACCCACAGCCCCTGCTGCTATACATACTGGACCAATTACTAGAGCTCGCGCACGCCAACTAAATTACCAGGTACTTTCGTTTCTTGGTAATGATTCTAATGTTCATGAGAATATGATGCTGCCTAAATTGGATACATTTGTTTTGCTTACAAATGAAGGGCCTAGCTTGGAGAAGGATGAACATTGGAGCAAGAACACACATGGAGTTGATGGCATGCGCAAGGAGATCAAGAACGGAGTTACAAGTGATGATTTCAGGACTTTGAAGCCACCATAAGGAGTGCATGAAGCCTTGGACGAAATATACAAGATGCCACTTCATAATATTCGTCCATAGGCTATTCTAGGTGCTGCGTCACCTTATTATTGGGCCAGGCCCATGTAATTTCGAAATACATTAGTATAGGCTATTTTTAGAGTCCGTATGTGTGGGGAAACAAGAGATAGGGTTAGTTTCGGACCCCTCCACCAAGGGCCACGAAATTCACCCCCTCTTCCTCCATATATACAGCCCTTAGGGCACCGTTTAGACTTGGGTTTTGTTTAGATCAAAAGTTCGCCATAGCTGCAACCGCGTGCCGTTTGTGTTCAACGACCGGACAAAGGCGCCAGAACCCCACCTTGATCAATAAAGCTTTCATCTTATATTCGCAATATCCAGATTGCAATCTCAGTTTCTTGCTTGTTCTTCGTTTGCTCGCAGGAAATTGACCCTCGTGGTCGGAGTTGATCGTGCTCGGCGTGGTCAATAACCTCTCGGAGTTGGTTTAGCGATTGCTAAAGGCGCGACGTCCTCGCACTTCGTGAGTCGGATCGTCAAAGTCGACTTCCACCAAAGCAAAATCCACCATCTCATCGAAAGACGGACACCTCTTGCCTCTATCAAGTGGTATCGAGCGAGTCTGTTCTTCATACCTCAGTCCACGAAAAAGCCACAAAAAAATTTAGGGTTAGGTCATCATATCCGAACCAATCGAGCCTTTGCATAATCTTTTACGTATTTGCGTTGTTGAATTTGCGGTTGCATCGTCGTGTCTAGTTGCTGGTCTTAGAGTCTAGTCTTTTAGAGTTTCGAGTTCTGGTCATAAGTTGTCACGCCGCCACCGCACCATCATCATCGCCCCTACCATCTACCACCACCGCTTATCCGCCACCGCTTCGAATCCGTATCCATATACCACCACCGCTGCCATATACCACCACCGTTGCCATATACCACCACCATATATCCACCACCAATCCGAGTTCCTTGCATATTCGATTTGTTTTCGGGATCCATCTAAATTCCGATTCGTGTTTCCTTGTCTGAGTAGGTTTTGGATTCCAGCAATCTTTTGCCGTCCGTAGAAGAGGTTTGTTTCCAAAAAAAAAGAGTCCGGAAACCACCCTCGTTTAGGCCCAAAATTTTCCAAAACGCACGGGATAAAAAATTTTCGGCTATCCTATTTTAGGTGTTTCTAAGCGTATTGAGCGATCGCCGTTATAGAAAGTTTTTTGACCCGTTTCAGTTTTGGGTCCGCAAAAAAAAAAAAATTTGGTCGAAAAAATTTCGTGCCCATCCTGTCGGTTTGACCTGGGAAGAGTTTTGAGACACTCGCCATTATAGTGATTTTTAGCAAAAAAAAAGCAGCGCAAAAAAAAAAGCAGCAAAAAAAAAAAGAGCGAAAAAAAAATTCAGAGTGTGCTTTTCCTTTGTTTACGCAGCGTCGTGATTTTGTTAGTGTTCTAGGCTCGCGTCTCTAGCACGGTCTAGCCTAGGACCAGCACAAGATCTCGCGTTGAGCGTTTATTCAACTTTGCATCTCTGATTTGATTATTCTGACCCTTTTGCTACCATATTATAAGCCTTCCCAGCTCCACATACATCTCGTCGTGCGTTTGATTCTCCCTGGTAATCGCTATAGCCAAGCTTTGAGAGTTTTGACTACTACGGTTGCCGATCACCCTTTCTTCTGGGTAAGAACTGGTAAGAATTTGAGATTTGCTTGACGGATTTGTGACTGTCCACCACACCACCACCACCACTTCCTAGTAGTCTCAGAGGATCATATTCTTGTGTGTTTCTATTGCTGCTAACCATGGCAGGACCACAAGCCGATGAGACTGATTGGGAGAACTGACGAACAAACAGCTACATGATAAGTTTTAGCAAATGATGATTGGACAGGTGCAAGGCGTGATAAACAGATTTGACGAGGCCATGGAGAAGATAGATGGCATTGAGAAGACGTTTGAAACAAAGCTTGATAGCAAGTTTGATGAATTGCTCATGCGTTTTCCACAACCACCGCCTGCTGCACCTATCGCACCTCTGAACGACAACAACTACGCCCCTTCCGAATCGGTATGGGACGAGCTCAGCGTGTTCCTCTTGAGCCAGGACAAAATTCTGGTGCCGCTGCTACTCATTGTTGGTGCTTCTTTGGCTCCCATCTGTTGCTGCTGGTACCGAGGAGGATGATTATGTGGGAGATTACGAGGAGGAGGTTGATCAACATCGAACTACGTGCAACCACCAGCACCACAACCACCAGGTCGTCCACATGCAAATAATGGCAATGCTAGGGCTCCCCCTCAGTGCGAGATCATGACCATCTCCTAAACTGAAATTGAATATTCCACCATTTGAGGGTAGATATGTTCACGATATATATCTTACTTGGGAGTTAGAAACTGAACAACGATTTACATGTTTACAATATCACGAGGAGAGACGTGTTCCGCTGCTGCTGTTTGTTCTTTCACTAGCTTTGCATGTGTTTGGTGGTCGAACATTGTAGATTATATCCTGTTCCAGCTACTTGGGCTGCTTTGAAAACTGCTATGCGTACTCGTTGGGTTCCACCATATTATCAACGTGAATTACTTCAAAATTGCAGCGCTTAAGACAAGGAAAAATTCTGTAGAAGAATATTATCGGGAATTACAAACTGGCTTGATTAGATGTGGTATTGTTGAGGAGAATGAAGCTATGCTTGCACGTTTTTGGGTGGATTAAATAGAGATTCAGACCATTCTAGACTATAAGGATTATAATAATATCACTCGTTTATTCCATCTTGCTTGTAAAGCTGAGCGTGAAGTGCAGGATCGTGAGCATTGGCGCGCACTAACTTTTCTCGCAGGTCGACCTTCATCATGGACACCACGCATCATCTACTTCCTTTGCACCATCACCTCCTTGGTGCCACCTCCAACCGTGATACAAGAAAGCAGGCACAACCACCACTATCTCGCCAAGAGCACACTGCTGGGCCTGCACAGAGCTCTTCTTCCATGGCGTCAACAGGGCACACAAGTGATATTATTTGTCGTCGTTGTAAGGGAAGAGGACATTTTGCGAGAGAATGCAAATCTCAGCGTGTGATGATTGCTCACGAGGATGGTGGGTATGAGTCCGCTAGTGACTATGATGAGGAGACTTTGGCTCTTATTACACATGAGGAACACGGTGGAGATGATTACGATCATGAGACACAATACATGGCTGCTGAAGATCTTGACAGGTATGAATGTTTAGTTGCTCAACGTGTTTTGAGTGTGCAGGTTACACAAGCTGAGCAAAATCAGAGGCATAATTTGTTCCATACAAAGGAGTTGTGAAGGAACGTTCTATTAGCGTCATCATAGATGGAGGAGCTGCAACAACTTGGCTAGCATGGAGATGGTGGAGAAGCTATCTCTCACCACAAGACCACATCCACATCCTTACTACATCCAATGGTTCAACAACAGCGGCAAGGTGAAGGTAACACGTCTGTTCGTGTGCATTTTAGTATCTCTACATATGCTGATTATGTTGATTGTGATGTGGTACCTATGCAAGCATGTTCCTTGTTACTTGGTAGACCATGGCAATTTGATAAAAATTCTGTACACCATGGTAGAAACAATCAGTATACTCTTGTTCATAAGGATAAAAATATTACTTTGCTTCCTATGACTCCTGAGTCCATTTTGAAAGATGATATTAATAGAGCTAATAAAGCAAAACAGGAGAAAAATAAGAGTGAAAATCAGATTGTGGCAAAAGAATTTGAGCAACACATGAAGCCTAATAATAAACCATCTCTTGTTGCTTCGAAATTAAATTGAAAAGTGCATGTTTACTTGCCACCAAATCTGATATTGATGAGCTAGATTTTAACAAATCTATTTGCTATGCTTTTGTGTGCAAAGAGGCATTATTTTCATTCGAGGGCGTGCCTTCCTCTTTGCCCCCCTGTCACTAACATTTTGCGGGGAGTTCGCCGACGTCTTTCCACAAGGCGTGCCACCGGATTACCACCTATTCAAGGGATTGAGCATCAAATTGACTTAATTCCCGGTGCATCATTACCCAACCGTGCACCATACCGTACCAATCCGGAGGAGACGAAGGAGATTATCGTCAAGTACGAGGAGCTGCTCGACAAAGGTTATATCGCGAATCCCTTAGTCCTTGTGCTGTTCCTATTATTCTAGTGCGAAAAAGGATGGTACGTCACGTATGTGTGTTGATTGTAGAGGCATCAATAATATTACTATTCATTATCGTCACCCTATTCCTAGGCTAGATGATATGCTTGATGAATTGAGTGGCTCTACAATATTCTCCAAAGTTGATTTGCGTAGTGGATACCATCAAATTCGTATGAAATTGGGAGATGAATGGAAAACAGCATTTAAAACTAAGTTTGGATTATATGAGTGGTTAGTCATGCCTTTTGGGTTAACTAATGCACCTAGTACTTTCATGAGATTAATGAAGCGAAGTTTTACGTGCTTTCATTGGACGATTTGTGGTAGTCTATTTTGATGATATACTGATTTATAGCAAATCTTTGGAAGAACATTTGGAACATTTACGTGCTGTTTTTAATGCTCTACGTGATGCACGTTTGTTTGGTAACCTTGGGAAGTGCACCTTTGCACCGACCGAGTATCTTTTCTTGGCTATGTTGTTACTCCACAGGGAATTGAAGTTGATAAAGCCAAGATTGAAGCTATTGAGAGTTGGCCGCAGCCCAAAATGGTCACACAAGTGAGGAGTTTCCTTGGCCTCGCTGGTTTCTATAGGCGTTTTGTGAGAGATTTCAGCACCATTGCTGCACCTCTCAACGAGCTTACAAAGAAGGATGTGCCTTTTGTTTGGGGTACCGTGACGGGAAGAAGCCTTCACGGTATTGAAAGCTAAGTTGACACATGCTCCTTTACTCCAACTTCCTGATTTTAATAAGACTTTTGAGCTTGAATGTGATGCTAGTGGAATTGGATTAGGAGGTGTGTTATTACAAGATGGCAAACCTGTTGCATACTTTTACGAAAAATTGAGTGGGCCTAGTCTGAATTACTCTACTTATGATAAAGAATTATATGCTCTTGTTAGGACTTTAGAAACATGGCAACATTATTTATGGCCCAAAGAATTTGTTATACATTCTGATCATGAATCTTTGAAACATATTAAAAGTCAAGCTAAACTGAATCGTAGACATGCTAAATGGGTTGAATTCATTGAGACTTTCCCTTATGTCATTAAACACAAGAAGGGTAAAGAAAATGTTATTGTTGATGCATTGTCTCGTCGCTATACTATGCTTTCACAACTTGACTTCAAAATATTTGGTTTGGAGACCATCAAAGATCAATATGTGCATGATGCTGATTTTAAAGATGTATTGCAGAATTGTAAAGAAGGAAGAACATGGAACAAGTTCGTCGTTAATGATGGATTTGTGTTCGTGCTAACAAGCTATGCATTCCAGCTAGTTCCGTTCGTCTTTTGTTGTTGCAGGAGGCACATGGAGGGGGATTAATGGGACACTTTGGCGTGAAGAAGGCGGAGGACGTACTTGCTACACATTTCTTTTGGCCAAAGGTGAGATGGCTGTTGAGCGTTTTATTGCTCGCTGCACTACATGTCAAAAAGCTAAGTCACGACTCAATCCTCATGGTTTATATATGCCTTTGCCTGTACCTAGTGTTCCTTGGGAGGATATATCTATGGAATTTGTTTTAGGTTTACCTAGAACAAAGAAGGGGAAGGATAGCATATTTGTTGTCGTGGATAGATTCTCGAAAATGGCACACTTTATACCATGTCATAAAAGCGATGATCTTTGTCAATGTTGCTGATTTGTTCTTTCGTGAAATTATTCGTTTGCATGGTGTGCCAAATACTATTGTTTCAGATCGTGATACTAAATTTCTTAGCCACTTTTGGAGATGTTTATGGGCTAAGTTGGGGACTAAACTGCTTTTTAGTACTACTTGTCACCCCCAAACTGATGGACAAACTGAAGTAGTCAATAGAACATTGTCTACTATGCTTAGGGCTGTTCTAAAGAAAAATAAGAAAATGTGGGAGGAATGCTTGCCTCATATTGAATTTGCTTATAATCGTTCATTGCATTCTACTACTAAGATGTGCCCTTTTGAAGTTGTGTATGGTTTCCTACCTCGTGCACCTATTGATTTGTTGCCTCTTCCATCTTCGGAGAAGGTTAATTTTGATGCTAAAGAACGTGCTGAGTTGATTTTAAAAATGCATGAGTTAACTAAGGAAAACATTGAGCGTATGAATGCTAAATATAAACTTCTTTGGAGATAAGGGTAGAAAACATGTTGTGTTTGCACTGGAGATCTTGTTTGGTTACATTTGCGTATGGATAGATTTCTGATTTGCGCAAATCAAAGCTAATGCCACGTGCTGCTGGTCCCTTTAAGGTGTTGGAGAAAGTAAATGATAATGCATATAAACTTGAGCTGCTGCAGATTTTGGGGTTAGTCCCACTTTTAACATTGCAGATTTGAAGCCATATTTGGGTGAGGAAGATGAACTTCCGTCGAGGGCGACTTCATTTCAAGAAGGGAGGATGATGAGGACATCAATACCATTGTTACACCCATAGCCCCTGCTGCTATACATCTTGGACCAATTACTAGAGCTCACAAGACGCCAACTAAATTACCGGTACTTTCGTTTCTTGGTAATGATTCTAATGTTCATGAGAATATGATGCTGCCTAAATTGGATACATTTGTTTTGCTTACAAATGAAGGGCCTAGCTTGGAGAAGGATGAACATTGGAGCAAGAACACACATGGAGTTGATGGCATGCGCAAGGAGATCAAGAACGGAGTTACAAGTGATGATTTCAGGACTTTGAAGCCACCATAAGGAGTGCATGAAGCCTTGGACGAAATATACAAGATGCCACTTCATAATATTCGTCCATAGGCTAATCTAGGTGCTGCGTCACCTTATTATTGGGCCAGGCCCATGTAATTTCGAAATACATTATTATAGGCTATTTTTAGAGTCCGTATGTGTGGGGAAACAAGAGATAGGGTTAGTTTCGGACCCCTCCACCAAGGGCCACGAAATTCACCCCCTCTTCCTCCATATATACAGCCCTTAGGGCACCGTTTAGACTTGGGTTTTGTTTAGATCAAAAGTTCGCCATAGCTGCAACTTCAGCGTGCCGTTTGTGTTCAACGACCGGACAAAGGCGCCACAGAACCCCACCTTGATCAATAAAGCTTTCATCTTATATTCGCAATATCCAGATTGCAATCTCAGTTTCTTGCTTGTTCTTCGTTTGCTCGCAGGAAATAGACCCTCGTGGTCAGGTTGATCGTGCTCCGGCGTGGTCAATAACCTCTCGGAGTTGGTTTAGCGATTGCTAGTAGCGACGTCCTCGCTGACTTCGTAGTCGGATCGTCAAAGTCGACTTCCACCAAAGCGAAATCCACCATCTCATCGAAAGACGGGACACCTCTGCCTCTATCAAGAAGGATGTCACCGTGAAAGTGTGTCCTTGTGCATTCTTCACAATGCCGAAGTGGAAGCAAATACGGTGTGGAAGCGAGTCGTGGTAGAATGTATGTGGGTCGCTCTCAAGAGCTCGAATGGTCAACTCACGTGAAGTGGAAGTCGACACCAAGTCCAAGTATCCTACACATGCACAAAACAAAACAAAGTACGTATGCACATGGTAGACAAACACATCATCCATCATGATGGTTCTCTTCTCTTGCAGATAACCATTAGAAGCACAAGTGCATGAGTAATATGATGCAACAATGGCAATATTCATGGCACTATGTATATGGTGCAAAGGAGTAAGACAAGCATGCTTCACAAGTAATATGTCAAAATCTCCAAACATGTGTGAGAATGCTATGGGGGCAATCCCATGAGCAAGAAGAGAATCATTGTTGCACTCAATACATGGAAAATCTAGCATGAGAGAGGCAACACATGGAGATATATGACAAGAAGCAATATGAATCATGTGCAAAGCATATAGATGGTTGTCATCAACCGCATGGGATGAGCAAGTATGACATAAGATACAATGATCAAGATATATCATGTGAGAGGCATGAGCATATATGTCATCAACCCAAGAAAGCAAGTAGTGGAACATGGGTGATGCAACATAGCAAGCAATCAAAGCAATCAAGTCAAGCGAGCTAGTAGTGCAAAGATGCAACATACTAGAGGAAATCATGGCAATCATGTCATTGGTGCAAATAGTGGGCATGAACAATTCACATGTCATAGCACAAGCATGAAAGCAAGATATGAGGGCAATAGCATGGGGCACATGATAAACATGGCAATAGCAACAAGGATCTCTACCAAGCATGCAAATACACATAGAAGTGGCATAATGATGAAACATGGGTAGATGCAAGCAAGGGTCACAATTGCATGGCAAAGGCATAGGAGATAGCATAGCATGCAAAGTGAACACGGTAAAATGAGCATAAGTTGACAAGTGGTAAATAGCCCATAGCCGTGTGAGAGCCAAGTAGAGGAGTTGCGCGTAGTCCTTGCGCGAAGGGGACGTTGGTAAGGATAGTCCATTGGATCCCAAAGAATCGTTGCTCTCAAGAGCTCGTTTTGTCAACTCGTGGGATTGCGAGGTTGACAAGTATTCATGGGTACCTACACAAAAGAGACACAAACCAAAGAAATTGTGCGCGTGGTAAATGTACACATCATCCATCATGATGTGTATGTGCACGTGTGAGTTAGCACAAGGTAAGCATCGCTCAAAGAAATTTGATGCATGGTATAAGAACATGTCATCCATCATGAAAGAATAGTTATTGTGTATGACATGATGGGGACACAAATTGAGAATGCAAGTATATGGCATATCAATAGCATGTTTATTCATGGGGAGCATATGGTGCACACAAGTATGGGTATCATGCAATGAATGGGATGGATCAAAATCTCCTAAAATGCATGAGGAAACTATGGGGGCCTCCTCATGAGCAATATCGGAAACATCATATGGAGAAAATGGACAACATCCAAAACAATGTATATCCGAAGCTAGGTGGTCATGGCATGGCATATGAGATAAATGATGCAAAGGGAGCATATCAATATCATTACAAGAGAAACAAATTCCAATAACCATGGGCTTGTCATCTATGCCATATGTGCAAATTGGGTTTATTTTAATGGCATATGCATAGTCACTATGAAGAGATTGCAAATAAGACATATGGTTGATCTCATGCATAGCATATGACAAGTCAAGCGGATTATCAAACATGATGTGACCTAAAGAATTGTCACAAGAAATCCTATGTAACATGGCATCACAACTAATAGACTCCACAAGAGAATCATCATACTCATCATAAATGGGCAAATCATCGCATGGGGAAATCATACTAGCATGAAGCATGGCAATAGGTGGATCAACATCATGCAAGCAATCAATGTCAAGAATGTCCACTAGTGGGACTAGAGCATCACCTTCACCTATGTTGCCTTTGTCATTCCACTCAAGTGGTGTAGGTGAGGTGGGAAAGACCAAATGGTGGTCATCTTCATCTTGATGGAACCATGTGGGGGGTGCATCATATACCACAATGGCCATCGTCTTGTCCAAAGGGAGGACGAAGTCGTCGAGGATCGGCGCGTCATCATCAATGGGACCTAGCACCAAACGAGAAGACACGATAGAGGTAGAGTTCAAGTTGTTAGAAATGCAAATGGCCTCACGAGACCTATCAACTATCTCACTCTCTCTATGTGGTGGTTCACTCACTCCCTCAAAATAGGTGCACTCAAACTCACGTATGGTGGAGTCACTCATCTCACTCAAGTGGTGGGAGTTGTGGCTCTCCTCACATGGGAATTGTGGCAACTCATCATATATGGGATTAGTGTTGAAGTCACTCTCACTCTCAATATGGTGGCACAAGTCACTCAAGTCATCATACGTCGCCGTGGTCGAAGGGAAGATCCCATGCTCAACCATCTCGTCGTCGTCGCCGTGGATGAAGGCCGAAGATGGCACATCATCACTCTCGTCATGGATGAAGGCCGAAGATGGCTCAACATCACTCTCGCCTCCTAAGATGGAAGCATCATCCTAGCTCGCCACCTTGTCACTCGCCTCCAAAGTTTGGTTCTTGAAAGTCTCCGTAGTCGAACTCAAATGCAAGCACCGTCTTGAAAAAGAGTCGAAGTAGACTCGGCTTCATCAATGCCACAAAGAGGGATGGCGGTGAAGTCACACTTGGGAGCATTGTTTTGGAGCTTGTCGGCCTTGGACATCATGGTGGTACTAGCCTCATGCTTGTCGTAGAGCTTGGTCGCCGCGAAGTTTGCTTGGGGTGGAGAAGCCTTGGCCTTCATGAGTTCTTGTTCCGCCTTGAGAGCACCAATGTAGTAGTCGTCGATGGACTTGTAGTTCTCGAGGAAGATGGTCTTGGAGATGTCGTTGTGCAATCCCATCATGAAGTGGAACTTCATCGAAATGGGGTCGTCCACGCCGGCTCGTCGCAAGGCAATCATCATCTCCTTGAAGTACTTGTCGGTGGACTTGGATCCTTGGGTGGTGTTCTCCAATTGGTGTCGAAGTTGTTCCGTGTAGGTTGGAGGCACAAACTCTCGCCGCAAAGCTTTCTTCGTCTTGGGCCAACTCATGTCGTAGTACTCCAAAGGTGTGTGAAGCCACCATGCCAATGCGTAGTCGTGGAAGTTTCTTGTGGCGCACTTCACTTGATCTTCGGGAGGAACTTGATGTAGCTTGAGGTAGTCGTCCATCAAATGCTCCCACTCGAGGTACTCCTCGGGTTCTTGAGTCCCATAGAAAGGAATCTTGTGGTCGGTGTCGAGGTCGTAGTAGCTCGTGGAAGTTGCGGACTTGAGCTTGGGTAGCTTCTCTCGAGTGTAGTCTTGAGGTTCTTGTTGGCGAAGATGCCATATGTCCGTAGGCGAAGATGCCTTGAAGTCGCTTGGCGAAGATGCCAAGGGAGATGGTGAAGTCATTGAGCGGTTGTTGGTGTTGAGCTCTTGACCTTCACGTTCTTGTTGGTGATGGTGTCGATGCCGATGTGATCTTGCCGGAGGTGGTAGCTCGGAAGGATGTGCTCTTGAGCGTCTTCTCGAAGATGAGGAAGATCGCTTGTAGGACTTGATGAGGGCCTTTATCTCCTCCATGCGCTTGTCCATCTTGGCGTCGTAGTTGTTGTTCATGGCATCGAACTCGTCGTTGTTGTTGTAGACCGAAAGTGAAATGCCTTGCCTATCCATCACAAGACTCGAGTAGAGGTGAGTAGGAAATGAGATAAACTATACCAAGTTACCTTTTCCCAAAGTTGAGGATGTATCCCGTGTCACTCAATGTGAGATGAAAGAATAGTGGAATTGGTACCGAACTTGTTCACTCACACCTACAAGTAAAGGCTTATGGTAGAGCTCGGTGAGGATAGTGGCACAAAAATTTGATGCAAAATGTTAGCAAGAGTCAATAATGTTGAAAAAGATTCACAAATTCGCAAGTGAAACAAGTAGACCAATAGCAATGAAAGGTACACGGAAACACACACACGGATAGATAAATGGGGTCGTGCAACCAAGGAATGAGCTCGAAATGTGGAATCCACCAAAATGCTCGTGTTGCACAACTCAAGAGAGACGCTAGCACGATTGCTCAATAGGCGGATACGACACTTGTGCACAACCTATAAGATGCAAAATGGATATTCTTTCTATCCCAAGTATGCTATGTATGTATGGTTTCCGGTGTTTCTCTCAAGCATGATATCATATGATGTTGATTTGACAATCTTATGTGCAATGGGTATGATGCTATGGCACTTGCTCACGAGCTCTTTGCTCTCTTTTTGCTTAAAAGCTTTTTCTATTTTTTTCTTTGGTCACTTTTGTACAATGCACAAACCAAGATTGCAATTGTGTATATGCGGGAACAAACTTGAGGCACAATGGATGATATGATACCAATATGGTATGGTATGTATGCAATGGAAGGTATGGACCACTAATGTGCACAAGTAACGTTGCCGGCAATACTCAAATGGCTAGTCTCGATAGGTAAGTGACACAAAATGGGCTAGGGGTTAACAATGCAATTGCAAGGGAATATACAAAGGTGTCGTCGAGGTTACCGTCCTTTGCGATGATGAGTGGCGGTGTTCTTGGTGTAGATACCAAGATGATGGGGACTCGTCCCTAAGTAGCCAAAACACGTTAGGAAATGAAAAAAACCGCGAACTCAAAATCTCAAATGACAAATGACAAATGGTGGTAGCGGAAAGCGGTGGTGGTGTTGCACTAGGCAATGCGGACGGAATGATGGGCTATACACGAGTCGGAGTTGAAGTTGCCATCCCTAAGTAGCCGAAACACCTTAGGAGACACAAGCCGCAACTCAAACAAGCTCAAACAACTATTGGGTTAAGTTGGGGTGGAATTGTATGGTGGGAAGGGTTATGCGGAAGTGGTGGTGGTGGTTGATGAAGAAGCAATTGTCCCTAAGTAGCCTAAACACCTTAGGAGACTCAAATCACTACTCAAGCAACCATATATGCAATGGGGAACAAAATGGGTTAGGTTGCAGAAGTCGGTGGTGGTAATGCGGATGATATGGTGGAGGGCCTAGGCAAACTTGCCAAATTTCAGAAAATATGATGGAGTCAAATGATGATGGTTGTATTTTTGTGGGATAGGGGATGTCAATAGCTTCAAAACGAGCTAAAGAACGTCAAAATTGGAGTTCGGATGAATTAGTTATGGACAAAACAAAAATCAGCCGAAGTCAGTTTCAGGGTAAACCGGACATCCGGGAGGAGGTCTGGATGATCCGAGCTCGGTCCGGATGATCCGGGAGTACTTCCGGATGATCCGGGTTCGTCAGCTCCGGTTCGGGAACTTGGGCGCGTGGGTTATCCGGACATCCGGGGGGGCGTCCAGCTGATCCGGGCTTGGTCCGGATGATCCGGGAGGAGGTCCAGATGATTCGGGCAAGTCAATCCGCTCGGGATTTGCTCGTGGAGTCCGATTTTGGGGCGGAAATGGAGGGTTTTGGGGTCAAAATTGACGAGATTTCGTGGATGGAAGGTGGGGAAACTTGGGGGAAAGCTAGATCCACTTGAAACCAAGCAAATCCATGGATCAAAATCAACAAAACATCATCAAACCAACAAATCACAAAAAAAATTGGGGGCTATTTTTGGTGGGGATTTTCGGATTTAGGACGAAATCAAGCAAAAGAAGGCTAGAAAACGGTGGGAGGGGCTCCAAAAACGTGATAAACGTGGCTCATGATACCATATGATGTAGGGTGGAACCCTATAGCATCGATCTTTCACGTTTGGAGCGGGATCCCTCGAAGAACACGATGAACACGGGGAGAAATCACAAGGGGAAACACTCAAGAACAAGTCCAAATCACACATCCACTAGACAATCAAACACACAAGATCCACAGGGTACATGAACAACAAAGGGAAAGATACACAAGGGGGGTCTTGATGATATCCCGCGGGATCTTCTCCTAGATGGAGGTCTTGGCCTCCAATGGAGTAGTGGTCTCTCTCTCTCAAGAGTAGAGATAGGTAGGAGCAAAGCTCACCTAAGAATGAGCTATCACTTTGCTAACCCTAGAAAGGAGGTGGGGGAGGAGTATATATAGTCTTAGCCACGAAGGGGTGAGTGGGGGAAGGGATACATGGGCTTTGGGTCGATTCTGCTGTGAGCGGCGAGGCCGGATGATCCGGATGGGGGTCCGGATGATCCGGCCGTCGTCCGGATGATCCGGTAGGTGACCCGGATGAGCCGGCTTAAGGAGGACCCTTCTGTTGTCGTCGGGCGATTTGTCCGGATGATCCGGGGGTGCACCCGGATGATCCGGACGGCGGTCCGGACGTCCGGCCTGGCTCCTGCAGCCGCTCCGTCTTCTTCTCCTTTCTTCCGTCTTCTCTTCCACGCTTCCCTCGCGGATGGTGTAGTCGTTCCTTGGCGCTTGCACTCCTCCTTGACATCCGTGAAGGTCCGACAATACATATGCATGCACACGTAAGGAGTGTCAAGTAGTATACCATCCTCGAGAGTGTCAAGTGAGCACGTGTAAAGGAGAAGATTCACCTTTGAGTATGTGAAGTAGATGTGGCACGTGTCACTTGCCAAACGAACTCTTGACATGGTGATGTCCATAGGATGCTCCGCATCACTTAGCAATCGCTAAACCAACTCCGAGAGGTTATTGACCACGCCGGAGCACGATCAACCTGACCACGAAGGTCTGTTTCCTGCGAGCAAACGAAGAACAAGCAAGAAACTGAGATTGCAATCTGGATATTGCGAATATAAGATGAAAGCTTTATTGATCAAGGTGGGGTTACTGTGGCGCCTTTGTGCAGTCGTTGAACACAAACGGGCACGCCGAAGTTGCAGCTATGGCGAACTTTTAATCTAAACAAAACCCAAAGTCTAATCGACGCCCTAAGGGCTGTATATATGGGGGAAAAGGAGGGAATTTCGTGACCCTTGAGGGTGGGGTCCGAAACCAACCCTAACTCTTGTTTCCCCACACATACGGACTCAAAAAATAGCCTATACTTAAGTATGTCGAAATTACATGGGCCTGGCCCAATAATAAGGTGACGCAGCACCTAGAATAGCCTATGGACGAATATTATGAAGTGGCATCTTGTATATTTCGTCCAAGGCTTCATGCACTCCTTATGGTGGCTTCAAAGTCCTGAAATCATCACTTGCAACTCCGTTCTTGATCTCCTCGCGCATGCCATCAACTCCATGCGTGTTCTTGCTCCAATGTTCATCCTTCTCCAAGCTAGGCCCTTCATTTCTAAGCAAAACAAATGTATCCAATTTAGGCAGCATCATATTCTCATGAACATTAGAATCATTACCAAGAAACGAAAGTACCTGGTAATTTAATTGGCGTGCGCGAGCTCTAGTAATTGGTCCCGTATATGTAACAGTAGGAGCTGTGGGTGTAACAATGGTATTGATGTCCTCATCAACTCATAATGGTGGCTTCAAAGTCCTGAAATCATCACTTGTAACTCCGTTCTTGTTCCTCTTGCGCATGCCATCATCTCCATGCTTGTTCTTGCTCCAATGTTCATCCTTCTCCAAGCTAGGCCCTTCATTTGTAAGCAAAACAAATGTATCCAATTTGGCAGCATCATATTCTCATGAACATTAGAATCATTACCAAGAAACGAAAGTACCTGGTAATTTAGTTGGCGTGCGCGAGCTCTAGTAATTGGTCCAGTATGTATAGCAGCATGGTATTGATGTCCTCATCAGGGGCTAATGTCTATAAGCAACATAATCTCTCGAATTTCCTTCAAAAGGAAGTTCCAATGGGTTCAAAAACTTGTCTGAAAAATAGCGACGAATGATGTTCTTTGACTTTCAGGGCCAAAAAGTCCTGCTTAGGGCTGAATTTGAGGGTGCTCCGGGCCTCCTGGCGCAAGCGGGGAGTATTTTTTTTGGATTCGCGCGCTCGCCGCGAGCTGTTTGAGTACTTATCGGTCCGACACGGACTCCTAATGACAAAATTATGACCATCTTAGTGAGCATCTGTCCATTCTATGGCAGTCCTTGAAAGTGCTTCATTTTCTCGTGCGGTTTTTGCCTGACTGCCCCAAAATTTCTTGTCCTCTATAGTGGAGATATCGTTTCCACATATATATTGACTGATGCCAGGAATGCCCTTTAGTTCTTGGCTTCCACGCGCATGAGTTAAAGCATGCCATCCTGCGAAAACAAGGAGAATAAGGCATATAGCCGCTGGATTTTCTTTAATTTACGGCCAAATGAGATTGCCCGGATCATAGAGCATCTGCAGAAAGGTACGTTTTCCCTACCAGGGGGGCTAATGTCTATAAGCAACATAATCTCTTGAATTTCCTTCAAAAGGAAGTGCCAATGGGTTCAGAAACTTGTGTGAAAAATAGTGACGAATGATGTTCTTCGACTTTCAGGGCCAAAAAGTCCTGCTTAAGGCTAAATTTGAGGGTACTCCAGGCCTTCTAGCGCAAGCGGGGAGTATTTTTTTGGATTCGCGCGCTCGCCGCAAGCAGTTTGAGTGCTTATCGGTCCGACACGGACTCCTAATGACAAAATTATGACCGTCTTAGTGAGCATCTGATGTAGGGTGGAACCCTAATTCGTCGATCTTTCACGTTTGGAGGGGATCCTACGGGGAAACACGAAGAACACGCGGAAGCACGAGGGGAAACACGGGGAAAACGAGAGGAAATCACTCAACCAACAAGGAATCGATCACACAAGTGCTAGATCAACATACACACATGAGATCCACAAGATAGATAGTCAACTAGGGTAAGGATACAATGGAACCGTTCATCTCCAAGAGGAGGCCTTGATGTTCTTCCCTAGGTAGGTGTCTTGAATCCGCAAGGGGATCTTCTCCGAGGAGGTCTTGATCTCCGAGGAGAAGTAACCGAGTGGATGAGCAAAGGCTCTCACACAAATATGAGCTAATCCAATGCTAAGTCTCAAAGTGAGGAGATGGGGTCCTATATATAGAGTTTGGGGCGAAGGGGTACATGGGCTCAGCCCAACACGCGCGCGCAGGCGCTGGCCGGATGAGCCGGACGAGGGTCCGGATGATCCGGGCTGGTCCGGATGATCCGGGTAGAGTTCCGGATGAGCCGGAGGGTCGGCTGGTGGCGGCGACAGGCCGGATGTCCGGCTGGAGGTCCGGACGTCCGGGCGGGGTCCGGATGATCCGGGCCTGGGTCCGGATGATCCGGCTTCAGCGTGGAGGTTCTGTTGCCTTCGGTGGAGTTAGCCGAATCGTCCGGACCGGGGTCCGGATCATCCGGGCTCTGTCCGGATCGTCCGGGCCTCTTTCCGGATCGTCCGGCCTCTCTGGTCCTTGTTGCTTTCTCCTCTGCGTCTTCATGTATGCCTTCCGCTTCCGATTCTCCTTGCTTCCTAGCCTCTTCATGGTCGACTCCTTGGTGCCTGAGTATGCATAGAGTTTCCGTTTGAGGTAGTAACCATGTCTCATGTGAATCGAAGGAGAGTTGTGAGAGGAGTGATGTCACCTCGGTTTCAAGAGCTCTAGCACGTGCTCGAGTCATCGGTCCTTGTGGTGTTGTAGGTGTTGACGTAGAGTTCATGGGGATGATGGAAGGATGCTCCGCATCATATCCCCTGATGAGGACATCAATACCATTGTTACACCCACAGCCCCTGCTGCTATACATACTGGACCAATTACTAGAGCTCGCGCACGCCAACTAAATTACCAGGTACTTTCGTTTCTTGGTAATGATTCTAATGTTCATGAGAATATGATGCTGCCTAAATTGGATACATTTGTTTTGCTTACAAATGAAGGGCCTAGCTTGGAGAAGGATGAACATTGGAGCAAGAACAAGCATGGAGAAGATGGCATGCGCATGGGGGACAAGAATGGAGTTACAAGTGATGATTTCAGGACTTTGAAGCCACCATAATGAGTGCATGAAGCCTTGGACGAAATATACAAGATGCCACTTCATAAATTTCGTCCAGAGGCTATTCTAGGTGTTGCGTCACCTTATTATTGGGCCAGGCCCATGTAATTTCGAAATACATTAGTATAGGCTATTTTTAGAGTCCGTATGTGTGGGGAAACAAGAGATAGGGTTAGTTTCGGACCCCTCCACCAAGGGCCACGAAATTCACCCCCTCTTCCTCCATATATACAGCCCTTAGGGCACCATTTAGACTTTGGGTTTTGTTTAGATTAAAAGTTCGCCATAGCTGCAACTTCGCGTACTTCGTTTGTGTTCAACGACCAGACAAAGGCGTCACAGAACCCCACCTTGATCAATAAAGCTTTTCATCTTATATTCGCAATATCCAGATTGTAATCTCAGTTTCTTGCTTGTTCTTCGTTTGCTCGCAGGAAACAGACCTTCGTGGTCAGGTTGATCGTGCTCCGGCGTGGTCAATAACCTCTCGGAGTTAGTTTAGCGATTGCTAAGGCGCGACGTCTTCGCACGTTCGTAGTCGGATCGTCAAAGTCGACTTCCACCAAAGCGAAATCCACCATCTCATCGAAAGACGGGACACCTTTGCCTCTATCAAGTGGTATCAGATTTCCAGGTTGCTCGGTGAGATTTTACAAGTTTTTCATAGTTTAGATCGAGTCTGTTCTTCATACCTATAGACCACGAAAAAGCCACACAAAAAATTAGGGTTAGTTCATCCTATCCGAACCAGTCTGAGCCTTTGCATAATCTTTTCTGTATTTGCATTGTTGAATTTGCGGTTGCATCGTCGTGTCTAGTTGCTGGTTTTAGAGTCTAGTCTTTTAGAGTTTCGAGTTCTGGTCATAAGTTGTCACGCCGCTGCCGCACCATTATCATCGCCCTGCCATCTACCACCACCGCTTATCCGCCACCGCTTCGAATCCGTATCCATATACCACCACCGCTTATCCGCCACCGCTTCGAATCCGTATCCTTATACGACCACCGCTTATCCGCCACCGCTTCGAATCCGTATCCATATACCACCACCGCTGCCATATATCATCACCAATCCGAGTTCCTTGCATATTAGGTTTGTTTTCAGGATCCATCTAGTTTTCCGATTCGTGTTTCCTTGTCTGAGTAGGTTTCAGATTCCAGCAATCTTTTGCCGTCCGTAGAAGAGGTTGGTCCGTAGAAGAGGAAACCACCCTCCGTTTAGGCCCAAAATTTTCCGAAAACGCACGGGACAAAAAATTTTCTGGCTATCCTATTTTTAGGTGTTTCTAAGCATATTGAGCCAGTCGCCGTTATAGAAAGTTTTTTTTGACCCGTTTCCAGTTTTTGGGTCCGGGCAGTCAAAAAAAAAAAAATTTGGTCGAAAAAATTTTGTGCCCATCCTGTCAGTTTGACCTGGGAAGAGTTTTGAGACACTCGCCATTATAGTGATTTTTCGCAAAAAAAAAGCAGCGCAAAAAAAAACAGCGCAAAAAAAAAGAGCGAAAAAAAATTCTAGAGTGTGCTTTTCCCTTGTTTACGTGCAGCGCCGTGATTTTGTTAGTGTACTATGCTCGTGATTTTGTTTACAATATCCTGAGGAGAGACGTGTTCCTGCTGCTGTTTGTGCTTTCACTAGCTTTGCATGTTTTGGTGGTCTGAAGAATGTAGATTATATCCTATTCTAGCTACTTGGGCTGCTTTGAAAACTGCTATGCATACTCGTTGGGTTCCACCATATTATCAACGTGAATTACTTCAAAAATTGCAGCGCTTAAGACAAGGAAAAAACTCTGTAGAAGAATATTATCAGGAATTACAAACTGGCTTGATTAGATGTGGTATTGTTGAGGAGAATGAAGCTATGCTTGCACGTTCTCTGGATGGATTAAATAGAGAGATTCAGACCATTCTAGACTATAAGGATTATAATAATATCACTCGTTTATTCCATCTTGCTTGTAAAGCTGAGCGTGAAGTGCAGGATCGATGTGCATTGGCGCCGCACTAACTTTTCTGCAGGTCGACCTTCATCATGGACACCACGTGCATCATCTACTTCCACTGCACCATCACCTCCTTCGGTGCCACCTCCAACCGTGATACAAGAAAGCAGGCACAACCACCACTATCTGCCAAGATCACACCTGTCGGGCCTGCAGAGCTCTTCTTCTTCCATGGCGTCAACAGGGCACACAAGTGATATTATTTGTCGTCGTTGTAAGGGAAGAGGACATTTTTGAGAGCATGCAAATCTCAGCGTGTGATGATTGCTACTGAGGATGGTGGGTATGAGTCCGCTAGTGACTATGATGAGGAGACTTTGGCTCTTATTACACATGAGGAACACGGTGGAGATCATGAGACACAATACATGGCTGCTGAAGATGCTGACAGGTATGAATGTTTAGTTGCTCAACGTGTTTTAAGTGTGCAGGTTACACAAGCTGAGCAAAGTCAGAGGCATAATTTGTTCCATACAAAGGGAGTTGTGAAGGAACGTTCTATTCGCGTCATCATAGATGGAGGGAGCTGCAACAACTTGGCTAGGATGGAGATGGTGGAGAAGCTATCTCTCACCACAAGACCACATCCACATCCTTACTACATCCAATGGTTCAACAACAGCGGCAAGGTTAAGGTAACACGTACTGTTAGTGTGCATTTTAGTATCTCTACATATGCTGATTATGTTGATTGTGATGTGGTACCTATGCAAGCATGTTCCTTATTACTTGGTAGACCATGGCAATTTGATAAAAATCTGTACACCATGGTAGAAACAATCAGTATACTCTTGTTCATAAGGATAAAAATATTACTTTGCTTCCTATGACTCCTGAGTCCATTTTGAAAGATGATATTAATAGAGCTAATAAAGCAAAACAGGAGAAAAATAAGAGTGAAAATCAGATTGTGGCAAAAGAATTTGAGCAACATATGAAGCCTAATAGTAAACCATCTAGTGTTGTTTCTGAAATTAAATTGAAAAGTGCATGTTTACTTGCCACTAAATCTTTGATGAGCTAGATTTTAGCAAATCTGTTTGCTATGCTTTTGTGTGCAAAGAGGCATTATTTTCATTCGAGGACGTGCCTTCCTCTTTGCCCCCTGCTGTCACTAACATTTTGCAGGAGTTCGCTGGACGTCTTTCCACAAGACGTGCCACCAGGATTACCACCTATTCGAGGGATTGAGCATCAAATTGACTTAATTCCCGGTGCATCATTACCCAACCGTGCACCATACCGTACCAATCCAGAGGAGACGAAGGAGATTATGCGTCAAGTACAGGAGCTGCTCGACAAAGGTTATATCGCGAATCCCTTAGTCCTTGTGCTGTTCCTATTATTCTAGTGCGAAAAAGGATGGTACATCACGTATGTGTGTTGATTGTAGAGGCATTAATAATATTACTATTCGTTATCGTCACCCTATTCCTAGGCTAGATGATATGCTTGATGAATTGAGTGGCTCTACAATATTCTCCAAAGTTGATTTGCATAGTGGATACCATCAAATTCGTATGAAATTGGGAGATGAATGGAAAACATCATTTAAAACTAAGTTTGGATTATATGAGTGGTTAGTCATGCCGTTTGGGTTAACTAATGCACCTAGTACTTTCATGAGATTAATGAACGAAGTTTTACGTGCTTTCATTGGACGATTTGTGGTAGTCTATTTTGATGATATACTGATTTATAGCAAATCCTTGGAAGAACATTTGGAACATTTACGTGCTGTTTTTAATGCTCTCGTGATGCACGTTTGTTTGGTAACCTTGGGAAGTGCACCTTTTGCACCGATCGAGTATCTTTTCTTGGCTATGTTGTTACTCCACAGGAATTGAAGTTGATAAAGCCAAGATTGAAGCTATTGAGAGTTGGCCGCAGCCCAAAACGGTCACACAAGTGAGGAGTTTCCTTGGCCTCGCTGGTTTCTATAGGCGTTTTGTGAGAGATTTCAGCACCATTGCTGCACCGCTCAATGAGCTTACAAAGAAGGATGTGCCTTTTGTTTGGGGTACCGCACAGGAAGAAGCCTTCACGGTATTGAAAGATAAGTTGACATATGCTCCTTTACTCCAACTTCCTGATTTTAATAAGACTTTTGAGCTTGAATGTGATGCTAGTGGAATTGGATTAGGAGGTGTGTTATTACAAGATGGCAAACCTGTTGCATACTTTTCTGAAAAATTGAGTGGGCCTAGTCTGAATTACTCTACTTATGATAAAGAATTATATGCTCTTGTTCGGACTTTAGAAACATGGCAACATTATTTATGGCCCAAAGAATTTGTTATACATTCTGATCATGAATCTTTGAAACATATTAAAAGTCAAGCTAAACTGAATCGTAGACATGCTAAATGGGTTGAATTAATTGAGACTTTCCCTTATGTCATTAAACACAAGAAGGGTAAAGAAAATGTTATTGCTGATGCATTGTCTCGTCGCTATACTATGCTTTCACAACTTGACTTCAAAATATTTGGTTTGGAGACCATCAAAGATCAATATGTGCATGATGCTGATTTTAAAGATGTATTGCAGAATTGTAAAGAAGGAAGAACATGGAACAAGTTTGTCGTTAATGATGGATTTGTGTTCCGTGCTAACAAGCTATGCATTCCAGCTAGCTCCGTTCGTCTTTTGTTGTTGCAGGAGGCGCATGGAGGAGGACTAATGGGACACTTTGGCGTGAAGAAGACGGAGGGCGTACTTGCTACACATTTCTTTTGGCCAAAGATGAGGACGGATGTTGAGCGTTTTATTGCTCGCTGCACTACATGTCAAAAAGCTAAGTCACGACTCAATCCTCATGTTTTATATATGCCTTTGCCTGTACCTAGTGTTCCTTGGGAGGATATATCTATGGACTTTGTTTTAGGTTTACCTAGAACAAAGAAGGGGAGGGATAGCATATTTGTTGTCGTGGATAGATTCTCGAAAATGGCACACTTTATACCATGTCATAAAAGCGATGATGCTGTCAACGTTGCTGATTTGTTCTTTCGTGAAATTATTCGCTTGCATGGTGTGCCAAATACTATTGTTTCAGATCGTGATACTAAATTTCTTAGCCACTTTTGGAGATGTTTATGGGCTAAGTTGGGGACTAAACTGCTTTTAGTACTACTTGTCACCCCCAAACTGATGGACAAACTGAAGTAGTCAATAGAACATTGTCTACTATGCTTAGGGCTGTTCTAAAGAATAATAAGAAAATGTGGGAGGAATGCTTGCCTCATATTGAATTTGCTTATAATCGTTCATTGCATTCTACTACTAAGATGTGCCCTTTTGAAGTTGTGTATGGTTTCCTACCTCGTGCACCTATTGATTTGTTGCCTCTTCCATCTTCGGAGAAGGTTAATTTTGATGCTAAAGAACGTGCTGAATTGATTTTAAAATGCATGAGTTAACTAAGGAAAACATTGAGCGTATGAATGCTAAATATAAACTTGCTGGAGATAAGGGTAGAAAACATGTTGTGTTTGCACCTGGAGATCTTGTTTGGTTACATTTGCGTAAGGATAGATTTCTGATTTGCAAATCAAAGCTAATGCCACGTGCTGCTGGTCCCTTTAAGGTGTTGGAGAAAGTAAATGATAATGCATATAAACTTGAGCTGCCTGCAGATTTTGGGGTTAGTCCCACTTTTAACATTGCAGATTTGAAGCCATATTTGGGTGAAGAAGATGAACTTCCGTCGAGGACGACTTCATTTCAAGAAGGGGAGGATGATGAGGACATCAATACCATTGTTACACCCACAGCCCCTGCTGTTATACATACTGGACCAATTACTAGAGCTCGCGCACGCCAACTAAATTACCAGGTACTTCGTTTCTTGGTAATGATTCTAATGTTCATGAGAATATGATGCTGCCTAAATTGGATACATTTGTTTTGCTTACAAATGAAGGGCCTAGCTTGGAGAAGGATGAACATTGGAGCAAGAACGAGCATGGAGATGATGGCATGCGCAAGGGGGACAAGAATGGAGTTACAAGTGATGATTTCAGGACTTTGAAGCCACCATAATGAGTGCATGAAGCCTTGGACGAAATATACAAGATGCCACTTCATAAATTTCGTCCAGAGGCTATTCTAGGTGCTGCGTCACCTTATTATTGGGCCAGGCCCATGTAATTTCGAAATACATTAGTATAGGCTATTTTTAGAGTCCGTATGTGTGGGAAACAAGAGATAGGGTTAGTTTGGACCCTCCACCAAGGGCCACGAAATTCACCCCTCTTCCTCCATATATACAGCCCTTAGGGCACCGTTTAGACTTTGGGTTTTGTTTAGATTAAAAGTTCGCCATAGCTGCAACTTCGCGTACTTCGTTTGTGTTCAACGACCGGACAAAGGTCCACAGAACCCCACCTTGATCAATAAAGCTTTTCATCTTATATTCGCAATATCCAGATTGCAATCTCAGTTTCTTGCATGTTCTTCGTTTGCTCGCAGGAAACAGACCTTCGTGGTCAGGTTGATCGTGCTCCGGCGTGGTCAATAACCTCTCGGAGTTGGTTTAGCGATTGCTAAGGCGCGACGTCTTCGCACGTTCGTAGTCGGATCGTCAAAGTCGACTTCCACCAAAGCGAAATCCACCATCTCATCGAAAGACGGGACACCTTTGCCTCTATCATCCCCTCCCTTCGAAAGGATCCGACCTCGGATCTAGATCTTCATCTCCATGGAAAGGCGAGAGGTCTTTGACGTTGAAGGTGTCGCTCACGTTGTACTTGTCGCTTGGTAGGTCGAGCTTGTAGGCGTTGTTGTTGTAGCGCGCTAACACCTTGAAGGGTCCGTCGGCTCGGGGTAGTAGTTTGAACTTGCGTTCGTTAGGGAAGTGTTCCTTGCGAAGGTGTAGCCACACGATGATGCGGAGCATCCTACGGTCATCACCATGTCAAGAGTCCGTTTGGCAAGTGACACGTGCGACCTCTACTTCTCATACATAAAGGTGAATCTTCTCCTTTACACGTGTTCACTTGACCCCTTTGAGGATGGTATACTACTTGACACTCCACTCGTGTGCATGCATAGGTATTGTCCGAGCTTCACGCACGAGGAGGAGTGCAAGCGCCTAGGAACGCCTACACCGTCCGCGAGGGAAGCATGGAAGCGAAGACGGAAGAAGAAGGACCTGCCCAGTCCAGAAAGGGCGGTACTACCGCCCAAAGTAAGCGGTACTACCGCCCAAAGCAAGCGGTACTACCGCTCAAGCGGTACTACCGCCCATGAGTCCGGTACTACCGCCACCACTGTCTGTCTTGTGCAGCCAGGGCCTTGGCCTTGTATCCCTCTCCCACTTACCCCTTCGTGGCTTAGACTATAAATAGACCACCTCCACCTCCTTTCTAGGTTAGCAAAGTGATAGCTCATTCTTAGGTGAGCTTTGCTCCTACCTATCTCTTGAGAGAGAGACCACTACTCCATTGGAGGCCAAGACCTCTATCTAGGAGAAGATCCCGCGGGATATCATCAAGACCCCCTTGTGGGAAGATCCATCTAGGATACAAGACCCCCCTTGTGGGAAGATCCATCTAGGATATCATCAAGACCTCCTCTTGGAGATGAACCTTACCTTGTATCTTTCCTTTTGTTGTTCATGTACCTTGTGATCTCGTGTGTTTGATTGTCTAGTGGATGTGTGATTTAGACTTGTTCTTGAGTGTTTCCCCGTGTGATTTCTCTCCGTTCTTCCCCGTGTTCATCGTGTTCTCCATAGGATCCCCTCCAAACGTGAAAGATCGACGAATTAGGGTTCCACCCTACATCATATGGTATCATGAGCCATGTTGATCACGTTTTTAGAGCCCCTACCCCGTGTTTTCTAGCTTGATTTTGTTGTTTTCGTCCTAAATCCGAAAATCCCCACCAAAAATAGCCCCCAAATTTTTTTTGTGATTTGTTGGTTTGATGATGTTTTGTTGATTTTGATCCGTGGATTTGCTTGGTTTCAAGTGGATCTAGCATTCCCCAAGTTTCCCCTCTCTCCATCCACGAAATCCATCAAATTTTGCCCCCGAAATCATCCATTTCGCTTCAAAATCGCGCCCGATTTGATCTGCGAAAATCGCGACACGAGCGGTACTACCGCCCTACAGAGCGGTACTACCGCTGAGAACCTCAAGCGGTACTACCGCCCCGCTAACGGTACTACCGCTAGGCCCTGTTCCAGCCGAAACAGTCGAAAAATCCCGACACGAGCGGTACTACCGCCCTCCCGAGCGGTACTACCGCCCTGGCCTGTTTCAGCTTTCCGAGTTTCACCGTTTTGCCCATAACTAATTCATACGAACTCCGTTTTGACGTTCTTTAGCTCGTTTTGAAGCTATTGACATCCCCCATCCCACAAAAATACTACCAACATCATTTGACTCCATCACATTTGGTGAATTTTGGCATCTTTGCCTAGGGCTTCCACCACAACATCCGTGATAACCACCACCGACTTCCGCAACCTAACCCATTTTGTTCCTTATAGCATTAGTGGTTGTTTGAGTTGTGATTTGAGTCTCCTAAGGTGTTTAGGCTACTTAGGGACCGTTGCTTCTTCATCAACCACCACCACCGCCACCACTTCCACATAACCTTGCCAACCATACACTTCCGACAACCCAACTTAACCCAATTGTTGTTTGAGCTTTTTCGAGTTGTGGCTTGTGTTTCCTCAGGTGTTTCGGCTACTTAGGGACCGTGTGCTTCCAACTCTTACACCGTGTATAACCCATCATCCCACTTCCGCATTGCCTAGTGCAACACCACCACCGCTTTCCGCTACCACCATTTGACATTTGTCATTTGAGATTTTGAGTTTGCGGTTTTTCCGTTTCCTAAGGTGTTTCGGCTACTTAGGGACGAGTCTCCATCATCTTGGTATCTACACCAAGAACACCGCCACTCATCATCGCAAAGGACAGTAACCTCGACGACACCTTTGTATATCCCCTTGCAAATTGCATTGTTAACCCCTAGCCCATTTTGCGTCACTTACCTATCGAGACTAGCCATTTGAGTATTGCCGGCAACGTTACTTGTGCACATTAGTGGTCTATACCTTCCATTGCATACATACCATATCATCTTGGTATCATATCATCCATTGTGCCTCAAGTTTGTTCCCGCATATACACAATTGCTATCTTGGTTTGTGCATTGTGCAAAAGTGGCCATAAAAAAAAAGGAGAAAAAGCTTTTAAGCAAAAAGAGAGCAAAGAGCTCGTGAGCAAGTGCCATAGCATCATACCCCATTACACATAAGAGCCATACCAAAATCTACATCATATGATATCATGCTTGAGAGAAACACCGGGAACCATACATACATAGCATACTTGGGATAGAATATCCATTTTGCATATTATAGGTTGTGCACAAGTGTCGTATCCGCCTATTGAGCAATCGTGCTAGCGTCTCTCTTGAGTTGTGCAACACGAGCGTTTTGGTGGATTCCACATTTTGAGCTCATTCCTTGGTTGCACGACCCCATTTATCTATCTGTGTGTGTGTTTCCGTGTGCCATTCTTTGCTATTGGTCCATTTGTCTCACTTGCGAATTTGTGAATCTTTTTCAACATTATTGACTCTTGCTAACATTTTGCATTAAATTTTTGTGCCACTATCCTCACCAAGCTCTACCATAAGCTTTACTTGATAGGTGTGAGTGAACAAGTCCGGTACCAATTCCACTATTCTTTCATCTCACATTGAGTGAAACGAGATACATCCTCAACATTGGGAAAAGGTAACTTGGTATTGTTTATCTCATTTCCTACTCACCTCTACTCGAGTCTTGTGATGGATAGGCAAGGCATTTCATCTTCGGTCTACAACAACAACGACGAGTTCGATGCCATGAACAACAACTCCGAAGCCAAGATGCAAGCTAAAATGGAGGAGATCAAAGCCCTCATCAAGTCCTACAAGCGATCTTCCTCATCTTCGAGAAGACGCTCAAGAGCACATGCTTCCGAGCTACCATCTTCGGCAAGATCACATCGGCATCGACACCATCACCAACAAAAACGTGAAGGTCAAGAGCTCTACATCAACAACCGCTCAATGACTTCACCATCTCCCTTGGCATCTTCGCCAAGCGACTTCAAGGCATCTTCGCCAACGGACATATGGCATCTTCGCCAACAAGAACCTCAAGATTACACTCAAGAGAAGCTACCCAAGCTCAAGTCCGCGACTTCCACGAGCTACTACGACCTCGACACCGACCACAAGATTCCTTTCTATGGGACTCAAGAACCCGAGGAGTACCTCGAGTGGGAGCGTTTGATGGATGACTACCTCAAGCTACATCAAGTTCCTCCCGAAGATCAAGTGAAGTGCGCCACAAGAAACTTCCACGACTACGCATTGGCATGGTGGCTTCACACACCTTCGGAGTACTACGACATGAGTTGGCCCAAGACGAAGAAAGCTTTGCGGCGAGAGTTTGTGCCTCCAACCTACACGGAACAACTTCGACGCCAATTGGAGAACACTACCCAGGATCCAAGTCCATCGACAAGTACTTCAAGGAGATGATGATTGCCTTTGCGACGAGCGGCGTGCACGACCCCATTTCGATGAAGTTCCACTTCATGATGGGATTGCACAACGACATCTCCAAGACCATCGTCCTCAAGAACTACAAGTCCATCGACGACTACTACATTGGTGCTCTCAAGGCGGAACAAGAACTCATGAAGGCCAAGGCTTCTCCACCCCAAGCAAACTTTGGCGACCAAGCTCTCACGACAAGCATGAGGCTAGTACCACCAAGATGTCCAAGCCCGACAAGCTCCAAGGCGATGCTCCCAAGTGTGACTTCACCGCCATCCCTCTTTGTGACATTGATGATGCCGAGTCTACTCCGACTCTTTTTCAAGGCAGTGCGGCGACGAGTTCGACTCACGGAGACCTTCAAGGACCAAGCTTTGGAGGCGAGTGACAAGGTGGCGAGCAAGGATGATGCTTCCATCTTTGGAGGCGAGAGTGATGATGTGCCATCTTCGGCCTTCATCTACGGCGACGGTGACAAGATGATCGAGCATGGGATTTTACCTTCGGTCATGGAGGAGAGTGATGATGTGCCATCTTCGGCCTTCATCCACGGCGACAACGACGAGATGGTTGAGCATGGGATTCTCCCTTCGACCACGGCGACGTATGATGACTTGAGTGACTTGTGCCACCATATTGAGAGTGAGAGTGACTTCACCACTAGCCCCATATATGATGAGTTGCCACAATTCCCATGTGAGGAGAGCCACAACCCCCACCACTTGAGTGAGATGAGTGACTCCACCATACGTGAGTTTGAGTGCACCTATTTTGAGGGAGTGAGTGAACCACCACATAGAGAGAGTGAGATAGTTGATAGGTCTCGTGAGGCCATTTGCATTTCTAACAACTTGACCTCTACCTCTATTGTGTCTTCTCATTTGGTGCTAGGTCCCATTTTGATGATGACGCCGATCCTCGGCGACTTCGTCCTCCCTTTGGACAAGACGATGGCCATGGTGGAACATGATGCACCGCCCACATGGTTCCATCAAGATGATGATGATGACCACCATTTGGTCTTTCCCACCTCACCTACACCACTTGAGTGGAATGAAAAAGGTAACATAGGTGAAAATGATGCTCTAGTCCCACTAGTGGACATTCTTGACATTGATTGCTTGATGAGGACATCAATACCATTGTTACACCCACAGCCCCTGCTGCTATACATACTGGACCAATTACTAGAGCTCGCGCACGCCAACTAAATTACCAGGTACTTTCGTTTCTTGGTAATGATTCTAATGTTCATGAGAATATGATGCTGCCTAAATTGGATACATTTGTTTTGCTTACAAATGAAGGGCCTAGCTTGGAGAAGGATGAACATTGGAGCAAGAACACACATGGAGTTGATGGCATGCGCAAGGAGATCAAGAACGGAGTTACAAGTGATGATTTCAGGACTTTGAAGCCACCATAAGGAGTGCATGAAGCCTTGGACGAAATATACAAGATGCCACTTCATAATATTCGTCCATAGGCTATTCTAGGTGCTGCGTCACCTTATTATTGGGCCAGGCCCATGTAATTTCGTAATACATTAGTATAGGCTATTTTCGAGTCCGTATGTGTGGGGAAACAAGAGATAGGGTTAGTTTCGGACCCCTCCTCCAAGGGCCACGAAATTCACCCCCTCTTCCTCCATATATACAGCCCTTAGGGCACCGTTTAGACTTGGGTTTTGTTTAGATTAAAAGTTCGCCATAGCTGCAACTTCGCGTACTTCGTTTGTGTTCAACGACCAGACAAAGGCGTCACAGAACCCCACCTTGATCAATAAAGCTTTCATCTTAAATTCGCAATATCCAGATTGCAATCTCAGTTTCTTGCTTGTTCTTCGTTTGCTCGCAGGAAATAGACCCTCGTGGTCAGGTTGATCGTGCTCCGGCGTGGTCAATAACCTCTCGGAGTTGGTTTAGCGATTGCTAAGGCGCGACGTTCTCGCACGCTCGTAGTCGGATCGTCAAAGTCGACTTCCACCAAAGCGAAATCCACCATCTCATCGAAAGACGGACACCTTTGCCTATATCAAGTGGTATCAGATTTCCAGGTTGCTCGGTGAGATTTTACAGTTTTTCGTAGTTTAGATCGAGTCTGTTCTTCATACCTATAGTCCACGAAAAAGCCAAAAAAAAAATTAGGGTTAGTTCATCCCGTCCGAACCAATCTGAGCCTTTGCATAATCTTTTCTGTATTTGCTTTGTTGAATTTGCGGTTGCATCGTCGTGTCAAGTTGCTGGTCTTAGCGTCTAGTCTTTTAGAGTTTGAGTTACATTCACAGGTTGTCACGTCGCCGCTGCCATATACCACCACCACATATTCACCGCCAATCCGAATCCATATACGCCACCACATATCCGCCGCCATCACGCCCATCCGAGTCCACCTGCAACATATATCCGCCACCAGTCCGAGTTCCACCAGATTCATCTCCGCCACCAGTCCGAGTTCCACCAGATTCATCTCCGCCACCAGTCCGAGTTCCACCAGATTCATCTCCGCCACCAGTCCTAGTCCGAGTCCAGTAATTGTTGCATTGTTCTCGATTTCCAGATCACGCGATACTCCGAGTCGTGACAGCAGAGGACTCCCCAACTTCCGAGCCATCCGCAGAAGAAAAATAGTTCCAGTTTCAAAAAAAAAAACTAAGTCTGGAAAATTCTGGCTAGGCAGTTTTTAGACCATTTGTAGACTTTTCGAAAAAAATTTGTTGCGGAGCAAAAAAAAAAAAGAGGAAAAAAAAGTGCAAAAAAAGGAAAAAAAAAAGAGAAAAAAATTCAGAGTGTGCTCCTCCCTTGTTTACGTGCAGCGCCGTGATTTTGTTGGTGTTCTAGGCTCGCGTCTCTAGCACAGTCTAGCCTAGGACCAGCACAGTACCGTCGTTGAGCGTTTATTCAACTTTGCATCTCTGAATTGATTATTGCTGACCCTTTTTGCTACCATATTATAAGCCTTCCCAGCTCCACATACATCTACGTCGTGCGTTGGACTCTCCCTGGTAATCGCTATATCCAAGCTTTGAGAGTTTTGACTACAACGGTTGCCGATCACCACCTGCTGCTGGGTAAGAACTGGTAAGAATTTGAGATTTGCTTGACGGGTTTGTGATACACCACCACCACTTCTTAGTAGCCTGTAGGATCATATTCTTGTGTGTTTCTATTTGCTGCTAACCATGGCAGGATCACAAGCCGATGAGACTGATTGGGAGAACCTGACGAACAAACAGCTACATGATAAGTTTCAGCGAATGATGAGTGGACAGGTGCAAGATGTGGTAAACAGATTTGACGAGGCCATGGAGAAGATAGATGCCATTGAGAAGACGTTTGAAACAAAGCTTGATAGCAAGTTTGATGAATTGCTCGCGCGTTTTCCACAACCACCGCCGGCTGCACCTATCGCACCTCTGCAACGACAACAACTACGCCCCCTTCCGAATCAGTATGGACGAGCTCAGCGTGTTCCTATTGAGCCAGGACAAAATTCTGGTGCCGCTGCTACTGCTGTTGGTGCTTCTTTGGCTCCTGCTACTGCTGCTGGTGGTACAGACGAGGATGATTTTGTGGGAGATTACGAGGATGAGGTTGATCAACATCAGAACTACGTGCAACCACCAGCACCACAACCACCAGGTCGTCCACATGCAAATAATGGCAATGTTAGGGCTCCCCCTCAGGTACGAGATCATGACCATCTCCCTAAACTGAAATTGAATATTCCACCATTTGAGGGTAGATATGTTCCTGATATATATCTTACTTGGGAGTTAGAAACTGAACAACGATTTACATGTTTACAATATCCTGAGGAGAGACGTGTTCCTGCTGCTGTTTGTTCTTTCACTAGCTTTGCATGTGTTTGGTGGTCTGAACATTGTAGATTATATCCTGTTCCAGCTACTTGGGCTGCTTTGAAAACTGCTATGCGTACTCGTTGGGTTCCACCATATTATCAACGTGAATTACTTCAAAAATTGCAGCGCTTAAGACAAGGAAAAAATTCTGTAGAAGAATATTATCGGGAATTACAAACTGGCTTGATTAGATGTGGTATTGTTGAGGAGAATGAAGCTATGCTTGCACGTTTTCTGGGTGGATTAAATAGAGAGATTCAGACCATTCTAGACTATAAGGATTATAATAATATCACTCGTTTATTCCATCTTGCTTGTAAAGCTGAACGTGAAGTGCAGGATCGAGGCATTGGCGGCGCACTAACTTTTCGCAGGTCGACCTTCATCATGGACACCACGCGCATCATCTACTTCCACTTTACCATCACCTCCTTCAGGTGCCACCTCCAACCGTGATACAAGAAAGCAGGCACAACCACCACTATCTGCCAAGAGCACACCTGCCGGGCCTGCATAGAGCTCTTCTTCTTCCATGGCGTCAACAGGGCACACAAGTGATATTATTTGTCGTCGTTGTAAGGGAAGAGGACATTTTGCGAGAGAATGCAAATCTCAGCGTGTGATGATTGCTACTGAGGATGGTGGGTATGAGTCTGCTAGTGACTATGATGAGGAGACTTTGGCTCTTATTACACATGAGGAACACGGTGGAGATGATTCTGATCATGAGACACAATACATGGCTCTGAAGATCTTGACAGGTATGAATGTTTAGTTGCTCAACGTGTTTTGAGTGTGCAGGTTACACAAGCTGAGCAAAATCAGAGGCATAATTTGTTCCATACAAAGGGAGTTGTGAAGGAACGTTCTATTCGCGTCATCATAGATGGAGGGAGCTGCAACAACTTGGCTAGCATGGAGATGGTGGAGAAGTTATCTCTCACCACAAGACCACATCCACATCCTTACTACATCCAATGGTTCAACAACAGCGGCAAGGTTAAGGTAACACGTCTGTTAGTGTGCATTTTAGTATCTCTACATATGCTGATTATGTTGATTGTGATGTGGTACCTATGCAAGCATGTTCCTTGTTACTTGGTAGACCATGGCAATTTGATAAAATTCTGTACACCATGGTAGAAACAATCAGTATACTCTTGTTCATAAGGATAAAATATTACTTTGCTTCCTATGACTCCTGAGTCCATTTTGAAAGATGATATTAATAGAGCTAATAAAGCAAAACAGGAGAAAATAAGAGTGAAAATCAGATTGTGGCAAAAGAATTTGAGCAACACATGAAGCCTAATAATATACCATCTACTGTTGCTTCTGAAATTAAATTGAAAAGTGCATGTTTACTTGCCACCAAATCTGATATTGATGAGCTAGATTTTAGCCAATCTATTTGCTATGCTTTTGTGTGCAAAGAGGCATTATTTTCATTCGAGGGCGTGCCTTCCTCTTTGCCCCTGCTGTCACTAACATTTTGCGGGGAGTTCACTGACGTCTTTCCACAAGGCGTGCCACCGGATTACCACCTATTCGAGGGATTGAGCATCAAATTGACTTAATTCCGGTGCATCATTACCCAACCGTGCACCATACCGTACCAATCCAGAGGAGACGAAGGAGATTATCGTCAAGTACAGGAGCTGCTCGACAAAGGTTATATACGCGAATCCCTTAGTCCTTGTGCTGTTCCTATTATTCTAGTGCCGAAAAAGGATGGTACGTCACGTATGTGTGTTGATTGTAGAGGCATCAATAATATTACTATTCGTTATCGTCACCCTATTCCTAGGCTAGATGATATGCTTGATGAATTGAGTGGCTCTACAATATTCTCCAAAGTTGATTTGCGTAGTGGATACCATCAAATTCGTATGAAATTGGGAGATGAATGGAAAACAGCATTTAAAACTAAGTTTGGATTATATGAGTGGTTAGTCATGCCTTTTGGGTTAACTAATGCACCTAGTACTTTCATGAGATTAATGAACAAAGTTTTACGTGCTTTCATTGGACGATTTGTGGTAGTCTATTTTGATGATATACTGATTTATAGAAAATCTTTGGAAGAACATTTGGAACATTTACGTGCTGTTTTTAATGCTCTACGTGATGCACGTTTGTTTGGTAACCTTGGGAAGTGCACCTTTTGCACCGACCGAGTATCTTTTCTTGGCTATGTTGTTACTCCACAGGGAATTGAAGTTGATAAAGCCAAGATTGAAGCTATTGAGAGTTGGCCGCAGCCCAAAACGGTCACACAAGTGAGGAGTTTCCTTGGCCTCGCTGGTTTCTATAGGCGTTTTGTGAGAGATTTCAGCACCATTGCTGCACCTCTCAACGAGCTTACAAAGAAGGATGTGCCTTTTGTTTGGGGTACCGCACAGGAAGAGGCCTTCACGGTATTGAAAGCTAAGTTGACACATGCTCCTTTACTCCAACTTCCTGATTTTAATAAGACTTTTGAGCTTGAATGTGATGCTAGTGGAATTGGATTAGGAGGTGTGTTATTACAAGATGGCAAACCTGTTGCATACTTTTCTGAAAAATTGAGTGGGCCTAGTCTGAATTACTCTACTTATGATAAAGAATTATATGCTCTTGTTAGGACTTTAGAAACATGGCAACATTATTTATGGCCCAAAGAATTTGTTATACATTCTGATCATGAATCTTTGAAACATATTAAAAGTCAAGCTAAACTGAATCGTAGACATGCTAAATGGGTTGAATTCATTGAGACTTTCCTTATGTCATTAAACACAAGAAGGGTAAAGAAAATGTTATTGCTGATGCATTGTCTCGTCGCTATACTATGCTTTCACAACTTGACTTCAAAATATTTGGTTTGGAGACCATCAAAGATCAATATGTGCATGATGCTGATTTTAAAGATGTATTGCAGAATTGTAAAGAAGGAAGAACATGGAACAAGTTTGTCGTTAATGATGGATTTGTGTTCCGTGCTAACAAGCTATGCATTCCAGCTCCGTTCGTCTTTTGTTGTTGCAGGAGGCGCATGGAGGAGGACTAATGGGACACTTTGGCGTGAAGAAGGCGGAGGACGTACTTGCTACACATTTCTTTTGGCCAAAGATGAGGACGGATGTTGAGCGTTTTATTTCTCGCTGCACTACATGTCAAAAAGCTAAGTCACGACTCAATCCTCATGGTTTATATATGCCTTTGCCTGTACCTAGTGTTCCTTGGGAGGATATATCTATGGACTTTGTTTTAGGTTTACCTAGAACAAAGAAGGGAGGATAGCATATTTGTTGTCGTGGATAGATTCTCGAAAATGGCACACTTTATACCATGTCATAAAAGCGATGATGTCAATGTTGCTGATTTGTTCTTTCGTGAAATTATTCGTTTGCATGGTGTGCCAAATACTATTGTTTCAGATCGTGATACTAAATTTCTTAGCCACTTTTGGAGATGTTTATGGGCTAAGTTGGGGACTAAACTGCTTTTAGTACTACTTGTCACCCCAAACTGATGGACAAACTGAAGTAGTCAATAGAACATTGTCTACTATGCTTAGGGCTGTTCTAAAGAAAAATAAGAAAATGTGGGAGGAATGCTTGCCTCATATTGAATTTGCTTATAATCGTTCATTGCATTCTACTACTAAGATGTGCCCTTTTGAAGTTGTGTATGGTTTCCTACCTCGTGCACCTATTGATTTGTTGCCTCTTCCATCTTCAGAGAAGGTTAATTTTGATGCTAAAGAACGTGCTGAGTTGATTTTAAAAATGCATGAGTTAACTAAGGAAAACATTGAGCGTATGAATGCTAAATATAAACTTGCTGGAGATAAGGGTAGAAAACATGTTGTGTTTGCACTGGAGATCTTGTTTGGTTACATTTGCGTGAGGATAGATTTCTGATTTGCAAATCAAAGCTAATGCCACGTGCTGCTGGTCCCTTTAAGGTGTTGGAGAAAGTAAATGATAATGCATATAAACTTGAGCTGCCTGCAGATTTTGGGGTTAGTCCCACTTTTAACATTGCAGATTTGAAGCCATATTTGGGTGAGGAAGATGAACTTCCGTCGAGGGCGACTTCATTTCAAGAAGGGAGGATGATGAGGACATCAATACCATTGTTACACCCACAGCCCCTGCTGCTATACATCTTGGACCAATTACTAGAGCTCACAAGACGCCAACTAAATTACCGTGTACTTTCGTTTCTTGGTAATGATTCTAATGTTCATGAGAATATGATGCTGCCTAAATTGGATACATTTGTTTTGCTTACAAATGAAGGGCCTAGCTTGGAGAAGGATGAACATTGGAGCAAGAACACACATGGAGTTGATGGCATGCATAAGGAGATCAAGAACGGAGTTACAAGTGATGATTTCAGGACTTTGAAGCCACCATAAGGAGTGCATGAAGCCTTGGACGAAATATACAAGATGCCACTTCATAATATTCGTCCATAGGCTATTCTAGGTGCTGCGTCACCTTATTATTGGGCCAGGCCCATGTAATTTCGAAATACATTAGTATAGGCTATTTTTAGAGTCCGTATGTGTGGGGAAACAAGAGATAGGGTTAGTTTCGGACCCCTCCTCCAAGGGCCACGAAATTCACCCCCTCTTCCTCCATATATACAGCCCTTAGGGCACCGTTTAGACTTGGGTTTTGTTTAGATTAAAAGTTCGCCATAGCTGCAACTTCGCGTACTTCGTTTGTGTTCAACGACCGGACAAAGCGCCACAGAACCCCACCTTGATCAATAAAGCTTTCATCTTAAATTCGCAATATCCAGATTGCAATCTCAGTTTCTTGCTTGTTCTTCGTTTGCTCGCAGGAAATAGACCCTCGTGGTCAGGTTGATCGTGCTCCGGCGTGGTCAATAACCTCTCGGAGTTGGTTTAGCGATTGCTAAGGCGCGACGTTCTCGCACGCTCGTAGTCGGATCGTCAAAGTCGACTTCCACCAAAGCGAAATCCGCCATCTCATCGAAAGACGGACACCTTTGCCTATATCATTGCTTGCATGATGTTGATCCACCGATTGCCATGCTTCATGCTAGTATGATTTCCCCATGCGATGATTTGCCCATTTATGATGAGTACGATGATTCTCTTGTGGAGTCTATTAGTTGTGATGCCATGTTACATAGGATTTCTTGTGAGAATTCTTTAGGTCACATCATGTTTGATAATCCGCTTGACTTGTCATATGCTATGCATGAGATCAACCATATGTCTTATTTGCAATCTCTTCATAGTGACTATGCATATGCCATTAAAATAAACCCAATTTGCACATATGGCATAGATGACAAGCACATGGTTATTGGCATTTGTTTTTCTTGTGATGATATTGATATGCTCCCTTTGCATCATTTATCTCATATGCCATGCCATGACCACCTAGCCGGATATGCATTGTTTTGGATGTTGTCCATTTTCTCCATATGATGTTTCCGATATTGCTCATGAGGAGGCCCCATAGTTTCCTCATACATGTTAGGGAATTTGATCCATCCCATTCATTGCATGATCCCCATACTTGTTTGCACCATATGCTACCCACGAATAAACATACTATTGATGTGCCATATACTTGCATTCTCAATTTATGTCCCCATCGTGTCATACATAACAACTATTCTTTCATGATGGATGACATGTTCCTATACCATGCATCAAATTTCTTTGAGCGATGCTTATCTTGTGCTAACTCACACGTGCACATACACATCATGATGGATGATGTGTACATTTACCACACGCACAATTTCTTTGGTTTGTGTCTCTTTTCTGTAGGTACCCATGAATACTTGTCAACCTCGCAATCCCACGAGTTGACAAAACGAGCTCTAGAGAGCAACGATGAATTGGGATCACGTGGATTGTCTTTACCACCGTCCCCTTCGCGCAAGGACTACGCGCAACTCCTCTACTTGGCTCTCACACGGCTATGGGCCATTTACCACTTCTCACATTATGCTCATTTTACCGTGTTCACTTTGCATGCTATGCTTGCTTCTATGCCTTTGCCATGCAATTGTGACCCTTGCTTGCATCTACCCATGTTTCATCATTATGCTATTTCTATGTGTATTTGCATGCTTGGTGGAGATCCTTGTTGCTATTGCCATGTTTATCATGTGCCCCATGCTATTGTCCTCATATCTTGCTTTCATGATTGTGCTATGACATGTGAATTATTCATGCCCACTATTTGCACCAAGGACATGTTTGCCATGATTCATTCTAGTATGTCGCATCTTCGCACTACTAGCATACTTGACTTGATTGCTATGATTGCTTGCTATGTTGCATCACCCATGTTCCACTACTTGCTTTCTTGGGTTGATGACATATATGCTCATGCCTCTCACATGCGTTGTCTCTTGTGTCATACTTGCTCATCTCATGCGGTTGATGACAACCATCTATATGCTTTACACATGATTCATATTGCTCCGTGTCATATATCTCCATGTGTTGCCTCTCTCATGCTAGATTTGCCATGTATTGATTGCAACAATGCTTATAGTCTTGCTCATGAGATTGCCCCATAGCATTCTCACACATGTTTGGAGATTTTGACATATTCCTTGTGAAGCATGCTTGTCTTACCTCTTTGCACCATATACCTAGTGCCTTGAATATCACCATTGTTGCATCATATTATTCATGCACTTGTGCTTCTAATGGTTATGTGCAAGAGAAGAGAACCATCATGATGGATGATGTGTTTATCTACCATGCGACATCGTTCTTTGCCTTGTTTTCTGCATGTGTAGGATACTTGGACTTCGTGTCGACTTCCACTTCACGTGAGTTGACCATTCGAGCTCTTGAGAGCGAGCCTCATACATTCTACCACGACTCGCTTCTACACCACATTTCCTACCACTTCGGCATTGTGAAGAATGCACAAGGACACGCTTTCAAGGTGACATCCTTCCTGAGCATGGATATTGTGGATCATACAACTTGTGTTGCTTGCACCATGAGACTTATGGGTCATCTTGGACTACTTGATTGCACACATATTAGAGATCTTGCCTCGCCTTACCATTTTAGCATTTCCATGCTTCATGATATATATACCTTGTGTGTTGCATCCAATTCTTGGACTAATTGCTACTATCATATGGTTGGTTGCACCAATACCATCTCTTCACATATGCCATGTTCCTTTGGTTGTCACATGATTCACTTGATTGCCTCACACATGATGAACAATTGCTCTTTCTATTGTGTTGAGTGCCACACTATACTCACTACACCCTATGCACATTATGCTTGGATTGTCTTGCACTTGACCCATGTGTTTAGACATCTCATCTTATTTGGTGTTGTGAATGATTCATATGCCTACCATCGACCATTTGTCGAGCGCTTTATGCATGCTTGCTATGACCTTGAGGTGGATGCTTATGCTATTGTCACATATATTTGCATCTCTACCTCACATTTACATGATTGTCCCCATGATATCTTTGCTTGTGCTCAAATTATGTCCTTACATGCCATGTCACAATCCTTTGTCAAACCATATGCTATGCTTGATGACAACACTTGTTTGGTGAATCACCTCTTGAATGCTTGGTTTTGCACTAATGCTAACCACATTTGTTTTTCCAAGTGTTTGTTTTCCTTGCTCATTTTGAAGGATTCCCAAGACGGTGCGACATTGGAGAGTGCCCATTGCGAGCTTGAAGATGACAAGTACTTGGTGAACGTCCACTTCTTCACGGCGAAACCATCTCTTTCCCATGGTGATTTGGTTTTCGATCCGAGATCGGATCTTTTCCAAGGGGGAGGGGATGATGCGGAGCATCCTACGGTCATCACCATGTCAAGAGTCCGTTTGGCAAGTGACACGTGCGACCTCTACTTCTCATACATAAAGGTGAATCTTCTCCTTTACACGTGTTCACTTGACCCCTTTGAGGATGGTATACTACTTGACACTCCACTCGTGTGCATGCATAGGTATTGTCGGAGCTTCACGCACGACGAGGAGGAGTGCAAGCGCCTAGGAACGCCTACACCGTCCGTGAGGGAAGCATGGAAGCGAAGACGGAAGAAGAAGGACCTGCCCAGTCCAGAAAGGGCGGTACTACCGCCCAAAGTAAGCGGTACTACCGCCCAAAGCAAGCGGTACTACCGCTCAAGCGGTACTACCGCCCATGAGTCCGGTACTACCGCCTGCTGTCTTGTGAGCAGCAACTGGCCTTTGGCCTTGTATCCCTCTCCCACTTACCCCTTCGTGGCTTAGACTATAAATAGACCACCTCCACCTCCTTTCTAGGTTAGCAAAGTGATAGCTCATTCTTAGGTGAGCTTTGCTCCTACCTATCTCTTGAGAGAGAGACCACTACTCCATTGGAGGCCAAGACCTCCATCTAGGAGAAGATCCCGCGGGATATCATCAAGACCCCCTTGTGGGAAGATCCATCTAGGATACAAGACCCCCTTGTGGGAAGATCCATCTAGGATATCATCAAGACCTCCTCTTGGAGATGAACCTTACCTTGTATCTTTCCTTTTGTTGTTCATGTACCTTGTGATCTCGTGTGTTTGATTGTCTAGTGGATGTGTGATTTGGACTTGTTCTTGAGTGTTTCCCCGTGTGATTTCTCTCCGTTCTTCCCCGTGTTCATCGTGTTCTCCGTAGGATCCCCTCCAAACGTGAAAGATCGACGAATTAGGGTTCCACCCTACATCACACGAGATCGCCTATGTTGAAGATCATGGGTTGCTTGTTGATGTTGATCTTTGTCGCTAGTCGTTGTACTTGGCGCTCGATGGTGTTTCTTGTATCTTCATGCATCTTCTTGATGTAGCTTGCACGGGCGCTTGCGTCGAGGTTGGTGCGCTCTTGTAGAGGTAGAGGTAGAATGTCCAATGGGGACAATGGGTTGAAGCCGTGAGCGACCTCGAAGGGGACTTGCGGTCGTCGAATGTCTTCTTGCGGTTGTAGGCGTGCTTTCGGCGATGGGTAGACACGCCTCCCACTCCTTGATGTTCTTCTTGATCAACACGCGAAGTAGAGTGGAGAGCGTCCGTTAAATCACTTCCATTTGGCCGTCGGTTTGAGGATGGTATGCGGAGGAGAACAAGAGCTTGTTTCCGAGCTTGGCGCAAAGAGTTTTCCAAAAGTAACTCAAGAACTTGACGTCGCGGTCGGAGACGATTGACTTTGGTACTCCATGGAGGTGCAAGATTTCCCTACAAAAGAGATTTGCAATATGTGAAGCATCGTATACCTTGTTGCAAGGAATGAAATGTGCCATTTTAGAAAATCAGTCCACAACAACAAATACGGAGTCCTTTCCATTTTGAGTTCTAGGCAAACCAAGTACAAAGTCCATGCTAATGTCTTCCCAAGGTTGATAAGGAATAGGAAGAGGCATGTAAAGGCCATGAGATTGAGCTTTTGACTTAGCTTTGCGGCATGTTGAGCATCTTGTGGTGAAGCGTGAGACGTCGCGAAACATCTTTGGCCAAAAGTAGTTCTTGGAGAGCGTGGCGAATGTCTTGTCGCGTCCAAAGTGTCCCATGAGTCCACCGCCATGAGCCTCTTGCAAAAGGAGCAAACGAAGAGAATACTCGGGTATGCATAGTTTGTTAGCTCTCATAAGATAACCATCCTTGAGGTAATATTGTTCCCAAGATGTATGCGTCAAACATTTAGCATAATGATGTGCAAAAAATGGATCACTAGCATACAAATCTTTGATCTGCTCAAAGCCAATAACATTCAACTCAAGTTGGGTGACAAGCGTGCATATGCGTGAAAGTGCATCGGCAACTACATTTTCCTTGCCCTTAATGTACTTGATCACATATGGAAAAGATTCAATAAATTCACTCCATTTGGCATGACGCTTGTTCAATTTAGTTTGACCTTTTAAGTACTTAAGCGTTTCATGATCGGTATGGATGACAAACTCATGAGGTCTAAGATAATGTTCCCAAACATGGAGGACACGCACTAAAGCATACAATTCCTTGTCATACACGGATAGTTAAGGTGAGCACCGGAGAGTTTTCACTAAAATAAGCAATGACTCGTTTTCTTGCATTAAAACTCCGCCAATTCGGTACCACTTGCATCACAATGGACCTCAAAAGTTTTGTCAAAATTGGGCAAAGCAAGGATCGGAGCATGAGTAAGCAAAGACTTGAGCTCATCGAAAGCGTTGGATTGCAAAGGTCCCCAAACAAAAGGAGTATTCTTCTTACGCAAAGCATGCAAAGGGGCTGCAATAGTGTTAAAGTTTTTCACAAAGCGGCGATAAAACCTGCAAGACCAAGGAAACTTTGCACTTGTTGCAAATTGGTGGGTTGGGGACAAGTTTTAATTGCTTTGATCTTAGTTTCATCAACGTGGCCACCCTTGGAAGAGACAACGAAACCCAAGAAAACCACTTTGTCAACTCCAAAAGTGCATTTCTTCAAGTTGGCATAAAGACTTTCCTTTCGAAGTGTTTGCAAAACAAGCTTAACATGATCAAGATGCTCTTTCATGGTTTTGCTAAACACAAGAATATCATCGAAGTAAACCACAACAAAGATTCCAATGTATGGATGAAGTACCTGATGCATGAGACGCACAAAAGATCCGGGAGCTTCCGAGAAACCCATAGGCATAACCAACCATTCATATAAGCCAAATTTTGTTTTGAAAGCAGTTTTCCATTCATCACCCTCATGAATGCAGATTTGATAATAGCCACTTTTAAGATCAATTTTTGAGAAAAAGTTGGCTCCACTAAGTTCATCCAGCATATCATCTAAGCGAGGAATGGGATGCCTATAGCGCACGGTGATAGCATTTATAGGTCTGCAACCGGAGCACAAGCGGAAAATTCCATCGGGTTTAGGCACAAGTATAACGGGCACGGCGCAAGGGCTTAAGCCTTCACGTACATGACCATTGTCGAGTAGTTGTTGTACTTGCCGTTGAATCTCCTTGGTTTCTTCGGGATTGACACGGTAGGGAGCTTTGTTTGGAAGTGGTGCTCCGGGGATGAGGTCGATTCGATGCTCAATGCCTCAAGAGGAGGTAGACCGGAGGTAGCTCATCGGGAAAACATCTTGAAATTCCTGCAAAGAGATTGAAACACCAAAGGTAGCTCATGAGTGGTGTTAGTTTTTGGTTCTCCATCCTTGCACACGAGGACAAAGTGCATCACACTCGATGGGTTCTCACACACTTCTCTCATCTCGTGTTTGGTGGCGAATAGTATGAGGTTTTTCTCTCTAGGCGAAGAGGCGCTCAAATTTGGCTTGTGGCTCTCACTCACTTTTTGGTGGCTCACTTTCTCACTCTTCTCTCTTTGGTTGGTGGTTTGTTTGTCGGCTATCACTTGACTAGGAGACATGGGTCGTAAGACATATTCTTTACCTTTCATCTTGAAGCTATAGTGGTTTGTACGCCCATTGTGGTAGACACCACGGTTGAATTGCCATGGCCGACCAAGGAGGAGGTGGCAAACGGTCATTGGGACCACATCACACTCCAAAGTGTCCTCATATGCACCGATTTTGAAGGATACTTGGACCGTATGCTCAACTCGTATAGTGCCGGAGTCACTTAGCCATTGAACCTTGTAGGGTTGCGGGTGCTTCTTCTTGACCAATTGGAGCTTGGAGCATAGTTCTTCGCTTGCCAAGTTGTGGCAACTACCTCCATCGATGATGACCTTGACGGATCGTCCATTGATGCCGTCCTTTGTGTGGAAGATGTGGCATCTTTGATCTTCTTCTTGTTGATGTTGAAGTGTCAAGACTTTTGATGCGGAGCATCCTTCCATCATCCCCATGGACTCTACATCAACACATCCAACCCCACAAAGACCTATGACTCGAGCACGTGCAAGAGCTCTTGAAACCGAGGTGACTTCTCTCCTAAATGATATTTCATATGACCCTCTCGAGACATGGCTACTACCTAAGTCAGATACACTATGCATGATTAGGTGTCAAAAAGAACCTCTGATGAGAACATGACTACCTTGGATATAACCAAAAATATTGCATACATGCATATTTGTTAGGTGATTTCTAGTGCAAACTATACAATAATATATTTATGTTATCCAGAACAAAAATACTTCACATACTTTTGTGTTTTGTCTAATTGCAGGTGTATGGGACATTTGTACAATCCACATATGAAGGTAAGGGAAAAGGAGAAGTTTAGGTGCTGTTCAAAAAGTCTTCTCACGTCACTTTTGGGCCAAGAGAACATAGAGTCAAAGTCTTTCACGTTCTGGATTCAGATTCGGACTGCACAGACATACCTGACTCAAAACGCCAACAACTTTTTCATACGGACTCCGAATTGGGTGATTCCTTTTTTGTTGGAAAGTAGATTTCATGCTCTTTCCAGCACAATTGGAATCACCTTAAAAGGAGTCCGGAGCGTTGAGTTATGGACGAAACAATCTGACGCTGCACCAGAATCCGAGTCAAACTACAAGTCTAAAGGTGTTACGTCACCTCCACTTGGGCCCATCGGCCTTGTACGACCTAGGGTTAGTTTTAGCCTGCCTTGGGACGTTCTCCCACCTCCTTGGCCGCCACCCCTTGCTCCTATATAAGTAGATCCATCTAGTAGCTTTTTCCTTGGGTTTTGTTTAGATCAAAAGTTCGCCATAGCTGCAACTTCGCGTACTTCGTTTGTGTTCAACGACCAGACAAAGGCGTCACAGAACCCCACCTTGATCAATAAAGCTTTCATCTTATATTCGCAATATCCAGATTGCAATCTTAGTTTCTTGCTTGTTCTTCGTTTGCTCGCAGGAAATAGACCCTCGTGGTCAGGTTGATCGTGCTCTGGCGTGGTCAATAACCTCTCGAAGTTGGTTTAACGATTGCTAAGGCGCGACGTCCTCGCACGCTCGTAGTCGGATCGTCGAAGTCGACTTCCACCAAAGCGAAATCCACCATCTCATCGAAAGACGGGACACCTTTCCCTCTATCAAGTGGTATCAGATTTCCAGGTTGCTCGGTGAGATTTTACAGTTTTTCATAGTTTAGATCGCATCTGTCATTCATACCTATAGTCCATGAAAAAGCCACAAAAAAAAAGTTAGATCTGTTCATCTTTTATCCAAGCCAGTCTGAGCCTTTGCAATTTTCTATTCGTTGCTTGCATAGTTGAATTATCGGTTGCATCGTCGTGTCAGTTGCTGGTCTTAGTGTCTAGTTCCTTTAGAGTTTCGAGTTCTGTTCACATCAGTCATGCCGCCGCTGCATCATTATCCCTTCCGCTGTCCACCATCCCATCTATTAATTTCCACCACGTTCTACGCGCTGTTCATTGTCATAATCATAGTTGAGGTCATTCACATCTTTGCCTGATCCAATCTGCATCTTATCTAGTTTGTCTTGGAAAGAGGGAGAAAAAAAAAGAGAGAAAAAAAAGAGAAAAAAAAGGAAAGAAAAACAAAAGAAAAAAAGAGAGAAGAAAAAGAAAATAAAAATCGGATCTATCTAGAATCAATCTCGTACCTGAATTCGGATTGGAATCTGTTTTGCGCACTGTTCAGTAAAACAGGTGTATCTTCCTCATACGAAGTCCGTTTTGGCTCCGTGAGTACTCAAATTGAAGCTAGCGACGAGCCGCATCTAAATAGTTGCAAAAGCAAGTTCAATATTTGACACCTCAAAATCGGCTTCTAAATAGGTCTTTTTGCCCTCTGAAGTTCGTGGACACAACTTGTTCTAATTTTTCAGGCCAGTTTTAGAATTCTTTGACTCCTCATATCAACTCGGAATTGAGTGATTCTTTTTGCATTGGAAAGCTTGAGTTAGTAGCATTATTTGAAAGAATTTATCTGAAAATTGGCTCAAACTTTTCAAGAGGAAAGTTGGAGAGAGAGTTGTTGTATGTCCTGCTTGGTAGTTGTTTTTCATCATTATCTTCACTACCGTTGTGATCTTCACTTATATCTTGCTGTCAAGAGCTACTTAGTATCCTTCATTGATGCAAGTTGTGCTACACCATGACCTCATTAGTGTTCTAGGCTCGCGTCTCTAGTCCGGTCTAGCCTAGGACCAGCACAGTACCGTCGTTGAGCGTTTATTCAACATTGCATCTCTGAATTGATTATTGCTAATCTTTTGCTACCATATATAGCCAACCCAGCTCCACATATTTCTACACCGTGTATACGTACGTTATCCTGGCAATCGCTTTACACAATCTTCAAAGTTATTTGACATCGCTGGTTGCCTGTCACCACCTGCCGCATGGTAAGAACTTGTAAGATATTGATATTTGCTTTACTGTGAGCACTTTACAACCACATCCTAGTAGTTCATAGAAACATTATTCTGGAATTTTGTTTCTTGTTTCTACTAATCATGACAGGTTCTGGAGATAGAAGTTCTTGGACGATGAACACATCTTCACCATCACGAGAGTTGGGACAACACACACAACCACATGGTCAGGTTATCTCTTTACCGTCATTTGAGGGTAGATTTAATCCTGCTATTTATCTAGCTTGAGAGTTTGAAGTAGAACAAGTTTTTAGTAACCATGACTTTTCTGAACTTGAGCGAGTACGAGCTGCCACTAGAGCATTTACTGGTTTTGCTTCAGTTTGGTGGAGTGTGCATTGTAAGAAAAATATTGATAACCAACCCACAACTTGGAAAGATTTGAAAGATGTAATGAGACAACATTTTTTCCCTCCTTACTATCGTCGTGAATTGCTTCGCAAATTTGAACAATTTAAACAAGGCAACAACACTGTTCATGCTTACTACAAAGAGTTCAAATCTTATATGCATCATTGTGACATAGAAGAATCTAAGGATGATACAATGAATAGATTTTTTGGGGGTTTGAACCACGATATTCAGGTAAGATTTCAGTATATTCCTCGTTGCATTACTGGTATGTATGTTCGTGCTTGTACCTTTAAGAGACAGTTACAGGAGGATGCATTGGGTGACTACAACAAGTACTATTCCAGTTCATGCTCACCACCGCCGGTTGGTTCCTCCATCGTTGCACCTACTATAGCAGCCCCACCTCGGATTGTGAGCGCGACATCATCTCAAGAGTATGGTGCATTGTCTACGTCTGTACCTACATCAGCTACGCCTTTGCGACAAGGTAACAGTAAAGGTATTGATGATATAACTTCACATGAGAATGATGCATCCCTAGTTAACTTGAATGCATCATGTGTTGAGTTACCTGGTGATTTGAGCACATCACCTATTTTAGAGAATCTTGATACTGTCATGAATGCGTCATGTGATCAAACAACTGAAATACCAACAATTTTGAGTGCACCCATTGAATTAACTGTTGATGCAAAAGAATCGATGTTTAATCATTTTGATATGACCTCTAATCTTGGTGATGATTCTGTGTCGAATGACTCATTGCATGTTTGCTTATCTAAGCATGTTGCAGCATGTCAATTTGATGCAAGTAAGGTTTATTTACCTACGTTGGGATGGTTTAATGATGAATATTGTCAATCTTTTGAAATAAATAAGAGCTTCACTTATATGTGCAAACTGAGTTGCAATATTTTCATGCCTTCTAGTTCTTGTGCTAATTTGTTGGCTTTAGATTTTATGAACTATGCAAGTTACTCATCTATTCATGTGTCATATATGCAAAAATCAAGGGAAGTAAAAATGGATGACGTATACATATACAACATGTACACCTTGTCTCTTTTGTTAGCCACATTTCAGATTAAGCAACGCCGAGGACGGCTTTGTTTTCAAGAAGGGGAGGATGATGAGGACATGACTACCTTGGATAAGACCAAAAATATTGCATATATGCTTATTTGTCAGGTCATTTCTAGTGCAAACTATCCAATAATATATTTATGTTATCCAGAACAAAAATACTTCACATACTTTTGTGTTTTGTCTAATTGCAGGTGTATGGGACATTTGTACAATCCACATATGAAGGTAAGGGAAAAGGAGAAGTTTAGGTGCTGTTCAAAAAGTCTTCTCACGTCACTTTTGGGCCAAGAGAACATAGAGTCAAAGTCTCTCACGTTCTGGATTCAGATTCGGACTGCACAGACATACCTGACTCAAAACGCCAACAACTTTTTCATACGGACTCCGAATTGGGTGATTCCTTTTTTGTTGGAAAGTAGATTTCATGCTCTTTCCAGCACAATTGGAATCACCTTAAAAGCAGTCCGGAGCGTTGAGTTATGGACGGAACAATCTGACGCTGCACCAGAATCCGAGTCAAACTACAAGTCCAAAGGTGTTACGTCACCTCCACTTGGGCCCATTGGCCTTGTACGACCTAGGGTAGTTTTAGCCTGCCTTGGGACGTTCTCCCACCTCCTTGGCCGCCACCCCTTGCTCCTATATAAGTAGATCCATCTAGTAGCTTTTTCCTTGGGTTTTGTTTAGATCAAAAGTTCGCCATAGCTGCAACTTCGCGTACTTTGTTTGTGTTCAACGACCAGACAAAGGCGTCACAGAACCCCACCTTGATCAATAAAGCTTTCATCTTATATTCGCAATATCCAGATTGCAATCTCAGTTTCTTGCTTGTTCTTCGTTTGCTCGCAGGAAATAGACCCTTGTGGTTAGGTTGATCGTGCTCCGGCGTGGTCAATAACCTCTCGGAGTTGGTTTAGCGATTGCTAAGGCGTGACGTCCTCGCACGCTCGTAGTCGGATCGTCGAAGTCGACTTCCACCAAAGCGAAATCCACCATCTCATCGAAAGACGGGACACCTTTGCCTCTATCAATTTGCTGTTCAAAAAGTTCTCTCACGTCACTTTTGGCCCAAGAGAAGATAGAGTCCAAGTCTCTCACGTTTTGGACTCAGATTCGGACTGCACAGACATACCTGACTCAAAACGCCAACAACTTTTTCATACGGACTCCGAATTGGGTGATTTTTTTTGTTGGAAAGTAGATTTCATGCTCTTTCCAGCACAATTGGAATCACCTTAAAATCCGTCCGGAGCGTTGAGTTATGGACGAAACAATCTGACGCTGCAGCAGAATCCGAGTCAAACTACAAGTCCAAAGGTGTTACGTCACCTCCACTTGGGCCCATGAGCCTTGTACGACCTAGGGTTAGTTTTAGGCTGCCTTGGGACGTCCTCCCACCTCCTTGGCCGCCACCCCTTGCTCCTATATAAGTAGATCCATCTAGTAGCTTTTCCTTGGGTTTTGTTTAGATTAAAAGTTCGCCATAGCTGCAACTTGCAGCGTTTCGTTTGTGTTCCACGACCAGACAAAGCGCCACAGAACCCCACCTTGATCAATAAAGCTTTCATCTTATATTCGCAATATCCAGATTGCAATCTCAGTTTCTTGCTTGTTCTTCGTTTGCTCGCAGGAAATAGACCCTCGTGGTCAGGTTGATCGTGCTCCGGCGTGGTCAATAACCTCTCGGAGTTGGTTTAGCGATTGCTAAGGCGCGACGTCCTCGCACGTTCGTAGTCGGATCGTCAAAGTCGACTTCCACCAAAGCGAAATCCACCATCTCATCGAAAGACGGGACACCCTCGCCTCTATCAACCTCCCGAGGATGCACGTGAAGATGGACAAGCTGCCCACTCCACGGATGAAGAGAACCAGCTGAAATGGACAAGTTCACCTTCCAGGCCCCGGACATCCGGCCCAGACCCCGGACATCCGGCCCCTGGAGACGCCAACACAGCAGCCGCAGCTCAGCCAAGAAGACAACAGGGCCCGGACATACGGCCTCCCACGAAGCCCCGGAAATCCGGCCCTCTGGCCAGAAATCCGGTGCCCCGCACCAGAGACTACAGAAGGTCGCACCGCCAGCCCGGACGTCCGGCCACCAGCCCGGACATCCGGCCTCACATGAAGCCCCGGACTTCCGGCCCGACGCCCGGACATCCGGCCTCACCTGCGCGTGAACAGTGAAGGGCCGAAGCCCATGTACCCTTTCACCCCCGTAGACTATATATACTCCATCCCCTTCCTCTTTCTAGGGTTAGCAAAGGATTAGCTCATATTTTGTGTGAGAGCTTTGCTCATCCACTTGGTTACTTCTCCTCGGAGCTCAGGACCTCTACGGAGAAGATCCCCCAAGCGGATTCAAGACCCCTTCAAGGGAAGACCATCAAGACCTCCTCACGGAGAAGAACCCGGTTACCTTTTGTATCGTCCTTTGTTGACTTTGGATCTCGTGAATCACTTATGTGTATGGTGATCTAGCACTTGTGTGATCGATTCCCTTGTCGGTTAAGTGATTCTCTCTCGTTTTCCCCGTGTTTCCCCTTTGTGCTTCCGCGTGTTCTTCGTGATTCCCCGTAGGATCCACTCCAAACGTGAAAGATCGATGCTATAGGGTTCCGCCCTACATCATATGGTATCATGAGCCACGTTGATCACGTTTTTGGAGCCCCTACCTTGTGATTTCTAGCTTGATTTTGTTGTTTTCGTCCTAAAATTCGAAAATCCCCACAAAAATACCCCCAAATTTTTTTTGTGATTTGTTCGTGTGATGAAATTTTGTTGGATTTGGTCCATGGATTTGTGTTGCTACGTGTGGATCTAGCTTTCCCAACCTTCCCCACCCTTTTCCATCCACCAATTCGTCCGAATTTTGCCCCGGAGTTGCGATTTTCCCCGCGAAATTCTACGTGTTCGTTCCCGAGCCAAAGCCTGGACATCCGGCCCGTGTCCCTCGGACATCCGGAGCCCCGGACATCCGGCTGCAAACCCGGACATCTGGCCCCTGGAAACAGCAACTCCAACACCCGCGCCCATTTCACGATACCTTTGCCAAATTTTGCAACGGTGCCCACGACATCTTCCGCATACACACAACACTTTCCAAAAACACACCCACCGCTCACCGCTACCTCCTATGTCGATTTTGATGTGTCTTGGTCTTTGAGATTTTGAGTTGTGGTTCCCGTGTCCTATTGTGTTTCGGCTATATAGGTGCGGTTCGACGTCATCATCACCACCGCTCATCTCCATCGACTACTCAACATTGCCAAGGATGGTAACTTCGACGACATCTTTGTCATAACTTGCAATTGCATTGATACCCACATGGCCTTACTTTTGCGTAGCTTACCCATCGAGACTAGCCATTGAGTATTGCCGGCAACGTGACTTGTGTACATTTCGTGATCATACTCCAGAGCATACATACCATACCAAAGTGGTGCATATCTTGGGATCCACTTGTGTGTCACAAAGTTGTCATAGCGTACACAATTGCTATCTTGGTTCGTGAAGTTTTGCATGAGAAAAGAGCTCAAAAGTGAAAGAGCCACCCAAGCTTTTAAGCAAAAAGGAAAGATAAGCAAAGAGCTTATAAGCAAGAACCATAGCATCATACATCATTAAGATTGTCATATTGGATCATCTTGGATCATTGCACCGTAACACCATACATATAGCATACTTGGGATAGAGATAGTTGCATTTTGCCTAGTAGGTTGTGCACAAGTTTGCGTATCCGCCTATTGTGCAATCGTGCTAGCGTCTCTCTAGTATTGTGCAACAAGAGCATTTTCGTGGATTCCACATTTTGGCTCACCTTTGGTTTGCACAATCCCATTTATCTATTTGCGTCTGTGTTTCCGTGTACCCATACTTGCTTGGTCTACTTGTTGCATTTGCAAATTTGTGAATCTTTTCCAACATTATTGAAGCTCACTTACTATTGCAATCAATTTTGTGCCACCATCCTAACCAAGCTCCACCAAAAGCTTTTACTTGTGTAGGTGTGAGAATCGACAAGGGTTGGTACCAATAGTGCTATTTCATTGTCCACATTTGAGTGAACTTGATTCATCTTCAACTTTGGTCAAAGGTACATTGGTATTAGTTCTTCTCCTTCTACCACTCACAATTTGCTTGAAATGATGGATAGGCCAAGTTCTTCTACAAATCCACTCTTCATCGAGCAAGACGACGACATGTCATCATACGTCACCAAGAGCCACATCTTTGGCGCACAACGAGCTCTACATCAAGAGCAACAAGCAATGAGCGAACGCATCGACAACCTCTCCACCGACTTGCGACTTTCCGAGCAACGTACAAGAGAGTACTTCGACAACAAGCTCGACGCGCACAAGAAAGAGAACGATGCAAGAATGGACGAGATCCGCGCCTTGTTGGTGAACCGGTGTACTTCTACTTCCTCACACTCAAGACGGAGCCACTCAAGTCGCCACTCCGACGACTCCTTCTCCGACACAAGTACACCGTCATCGAACACTTTTCGACGAGCCGCGCGTCAAGATCGTCATGCATCTCGAAACCCGCTACACGTCAAGAATCTCCAAGAGCAAGTTGATGAAGAAGTCCCTCGTCCTCAATCGAACCAAGTGGCGTTTGCTCAAGCACAAGAACGACAACGTCTTCGTCGCCAACAAGAACAAGAACGAGCGCGCCTACATCAAGAGCAACAAGACGCTGAGGCTCAGCGTCTTCAACAACAACAACGAGAAGCACAAGCTCTTGAGGCGGAACGTGCCCTTCAAGCATCAAGTCGAGCTATTGCCAACCGCAATCACGAAAGGCGCAATCAAGAGGAAGCCCTTCGAGAAGAAATCCAAGAGAGGAACTACCATCGGCGTGCGCAACGTCAAGCCCCACAAGCTCCTTCACAAGCTCCTCAAGCTCCTCTCCAACATCAAGGCCAACAAGAGCAAGTTGATAATGGACTTCCTCCACGCCAAGAGAAACATGAGGATGATTACCCTCCACGTCAAGAACGTCATCATCAACATCGACCTCAACACAATGAAGAACAACGCTATGGCAAGCTCAAGTTCACAATGCCCAAGTTCAATGGAACCAATGATCCCAAGAGTACCTCTCATGGGCATTGAAGGTCGACAAAATCTTTCGCTTGCACAACTATGAAGAAGAGAAGAAGATCGCTATGGCATCACTTGAGTTCCAAGACTATGTGCTCATATGGTGGGAACAAGTCCTTGGCGCCGACAAGCAAGAGGTGAACCTCCAATCACCACTTGGGCTCAAATGAAGGATGTCATGCGAGCACGCTTTGTGCCCACCTACTACAACCGTGATCTCTTCAAGAAGCTACAACTCCTCAAGCAAGGAACAAAGAGTGTTGAAGAATACTACAAGGAAATGGAGATTGCCATGATTCGAGCCAATGTCACGGAGGATGATGAGCAAACAATGGCACGATTCTTGAATGGACTCAACCATCCCATCAAGAAAATCGCCGACTTCCAACCCTACTCCAACCTCATTGAGCTCGTGCATCAAGCTACAAAGGCGGAACGTCAAGTACAAGATGACTTCAAGTACGCCAAGTACTCTTCCAAGGCATACGGCTTCTCCAACAACCAAGCTTCAACAACTACTCCAACTTCGACATCAACCAAGCCTTCTCCAAGCAACGATGACAAGTCAAGTTACAAGAAAACTTCTACAAGTTCGAGTTATCCTCCTCCTACTACAAGCAACTCCAAGCCGCGTGCTTCATCATCTACTCCAACCGATGAGACCGTCAAGACAAGCTCCTTCAAGTGCTTTACTTGCGGCGGCCGAGGCCACAAGTCCTATGAATGCACCAACAAGCGCACCATGATACTCAACGACGATGGCACCTACGACTCAATGAGTGAAGATGAAATGGACGCTATTGAGCAAGTGGCCATGCACCGGCGCATCAATGAGGGTGACAATGATCAAGTCTTTTGTGATGAAGATACAAGTCCCGCTCTTGTTGTCTCCAAAGTCTTGACACTTCAACATCAACAAGAAGAAGACCAACGATGCCACATCTTCCACACAAAGGCAGGCATCAATGGGAGATCTGTCAAGGTCATCATCGATGGAGGTAGTTGCCACAACTTGGCAAGCGAAGAACTATGCTCCAAGCTCCAATTGGTCAAGAAGAAGCATCCGCAACCCTACAAGGTTCAATGGCTAAGTGACTCCGGCACTATACGAGTTGAGCATACGGTCCAAGTATCATTCAAAATAGGTGCATATGAGGACACTTTGGAGTGTGATGTGGTCCCAATGACCGTATGCCACCTCCTCCTTGGTCGGCCATGGCAATTCGACCGTGGTGTCTACCACAATGGGCGTACAAACCACTATAGCTTCAAAATGAAAGGCAAAGAATATGTCCTACGACCCATGTCTCCTAGTCAAGTAATAGCCGACAAACAAGCCACCAACCAAAGAGAGAAGAGCGAGAAAGTGAGCCACCAAAAAGTGAGTGAGAGCCACAAGCCAAATTTGAGCGCCTCTTCGCCTAGAGAGAAAAACCTCATACTATTCGCCACCAAACATGAGATGAGAGAAGTGTATGAGAACCCATCAAGTGGGATGCACTTTGTCCTTGTGTGCAAGGATGGAGAACCAAAAACTAACACCACTCATGAGCTACCTTTGGTGTTTCAATCTCTTTTGCAGGAATTTCAAGATGTTTTCCCAGATGAGCTACCTCCGGGTCTACCTCCTCTACGAGGCATTGAGCATCGAATCGACCTCATCCCCGGAGCGCCACTTCCAAACAAAGCTCCATACCGTGTCAATCCCGAAGAAACCAAGGAGATTCAACGGCAAGTACAACAACTAATCGACAACGGTCATGTACGTGAAAGCTTAAGCCCTTGTGCCGTTCCCGTTATACTTGTGCCTAAGCCCGATGGAAGTTTCCGCTCGTGTTCCGATTGTAGACCTATAAATGCTATCACCGTGTGCTATAGACATACCATTCCTCGCTTAGATGATATGCTTGATGAACTTAGTGGAGCCAACTTTTTCTCAAAAATTGATCTTAAAAGTGGCTATTATCAAATCCGCATTCATGAGGGTGATGAATGGAAAACTGCTTTCGAAACCAAATTTGGCTTATATGAGTGGTTGGTTATGCCTATGGGTTTGTCGGAAGCACCCGGAACTTTTGTGCGTCTTATGCATCATGTGCTTAGACCTTATATTGGAATCTTTGTTGTGGTTTACTTCGATGATATTCTTGTGTTTAGCAAAACCATGAAAGAGCATCTTGATCATGTTAAGCTTGTTTTGCAAACACTTCGCACAGAAAGTCTTTATGCCAACTTGAAAAAATGCACTTTTGGCGTTGACAAAGTGGTTTTCCTCGGTTTCGTTGTCTCTTCCAAGGGTGTCCATGTTGATGAAACTAAGATCAAAGCAATTAAAACTTGGCCCCAACCCATCAATTTGCAACAAGTGCGAAGTTTCCTTGGTCTTGCAGGTTTTTATCGCCGCTTTGTGAAAAACTTTAGCACTATTGTAGCTCCTTTGGATGTTTTGAGTAAGAAGAATACTCCTTTTGTTTGGGGTCCTTTGCAATCCAACGCTTTTGATGAGCTCAAGTCTTTGCTTACTCATGCCCGATTCTCGCTTTGCCCAATTTTGACAAAACTTTTGAGGTTCATTGTGATGCAAGTGGTACCGAATTGGCGGAGTTTTGATGCAAGAAAAACGAGCCATTGCTTATTTTAGTGAAAACTCTCCGTGCTCAACTTAACTATCCGTGTATGACAAGGAATTGTATGCTTTAGTGCGTGTACTACATGTTTGGGAACATTATCTTAGACCTCATGAGTTTGTCATCCATACTGATCATGAAACGCTTAAGTACTTGAAAGGTCAAACTAAATTGAACAAGCGTCATGCCAAATGGAGTGAATTTATTGAATCTTTCCCATAGGTGATCAAGTACATTAAGGGCAAGGAAAATGTAGTTGCCGATGCACTTTCACGTATATGCACGCTTGTCACCCAACTTGAGTTGAATGTTATTGGCTTTGAGAACATCAAAGATTTGTATGCTAGTGATCCATCATTTGCACCTCATTATGCTAAATGTTTGACGCATACATCTTGGGAACAATATTACCTCAAGGATGGTTATCTTATGAGAGCTAACAAACTATGCATTCCCGAGTCTTCTCTTCGTTTGCTCCTTTTGCAAGAGGCTCATGGAGGCGGACTCATGGGACATTTTGGATGCGACAAGACCTTCGCCATGCTCTCCAAGAACTACTTTTGGCCCAAGATGTTTCGAGACATCTCACGCTTCACCACCCGATGCTCTACATGCCGCAAAGCTAAGTCAAAAGCTCAATCTCCTGGTCTTTACATGCCTCTTCCTATTCCTTATCAACCTTGGGAAGACATTAGCATGGATTTTGTACTTGGTTTGCCTAGAACTCAAAATGGAAAGGATTCCGTGTTTGTTGTTGTGGACCGATTTTCTAAGATGGCACATTTCATTCCTTGCAACAAGGTAGACGATGCTTCACATATTGCAAATCTCTTTTGTAGGGAAATCTTGCGCCTCCATGGAGTACCAAAGACAATCGTCTCCGACCGCGATGTCAAGTTCTTGAGTTACTTTTGGAAGACCCTATGCGCCAAGCTCGGAATCAAACTCTTGTTCTCATCCGCATAATCCTCAAACCGACGGCCAAACGGAGGTGACGAACCGGACGCTATCCACTCTACTTCGCGTGTTGATCAAGAAGAACATCAAGGAGTGGGAGGCATGTCTACCCATCGCCGAGTACGCCTACAACCGTGCAAGACACTCGACTACCGGCAAGTCCCCCTTCGAGGTCGTCTACGGCTTCAACCCATTGTCCCCATGATGAGGACATGAATACCTTTGATATGACCAAAAATATTGCATACATGCATATTTGTCAGGTGATTTCTAGAGCAAACTATTCAATAATCTATTTATGTTATCCAGAACAAAAATACTTCACACACTTTTGTGTTTTGTCTAATTGCAGGTGTATGGGACATTTGTACAATCCACATATGAAGATAAGGGAAAAGGAGAAGTTTAGGTGCTGTTCAAAAAGTCTTCTCACGTCACTTTTGGGCCAAGAGAAGATAGAGTCCAAGTGTCTCACGTTCTGGATTCAGATTCGGACTGCACAGACATACCTGACTCAAAACGCCAACAACTTTTTCATATGGACTCCGAATTGGGTGATTCTTTTTTTGTTGGAAAGTAGATTTCATTCTCTTTCCAGCACAATTGAATCACCTTAAAATCCGTCCGGAGCGTTGAGTTGTGGACAAAACAATCTGACGCTGCACCAGAATCCGAGTCAAACTACAAGTCCAAAGGTGTTACGTCACCTCCACTTGGGCCCATTGGCCTTGTACGACCTAGGGTTAGTTTTAGGCTGCCTTGGGACGTCCTCCCACCTCCTTGGCCGCCACCCTTGCTCCTATATAAGTAGATCCATCTAGTAGCTTTTCCTTGGGTTTTGTTTAGATCAAAAGTTCGCCATAGCTGCAACTTCGCGTACTTCGTTTGTGTTCAACGACCAGACAAAGGCGTCACAGAACCCCACCTTGATCAATAAAGCTTTCATCTTATATTCGCAATATCCAGATTGCAATCTCAGTTTCTTGCTTGTTCTTCGTTTGCTCGCAGGAAACAGACCCTCGTGGTCAGGTTGATCGTGCTCCGGCGTGGTCAATAACCTCTCGGAGTTGGTTTAGCGATTGCTAAGGCGCGACGTCCTCGCACGTTCATAGTCGGATCGTCAAAGTCGACTTCCACCAAAGCGAAATCCACCATCTCATCGAAAGACGGACACCTTTGCCTCTATCAAGTGGTATCAGTTTTCAGGTTGCTCGGTGAGATTTTACAGTTTTTCATAGTTTAGATCGATCTGTCATTCATACCTATAGTCCATGAAAAGCCACAAAAAGTTAGATCTGTTCATCCTTTATTCAAGCCAGTCCGAGCCTTTGCAATTTTCTATTCATTGCTTGCATAGTTGAATTATCGGTTTCATCATCGTGTCGCTTGCTGGTCTTAGTGTCTAGTTCCTTTAGAGTTTCGAAGTTCTGTTCACATTAGTCACGCCGCCGCTGCATCATTATCCTTCCGCTGTCCACA